>JAGFMF010011718.1:921739-954715 GCA_019455555.1 Galemys pyrenaicus | reverse complement strand
AGTCTGGTTAGTTCTTTGTGGATCTGTGTGATAAGTCCCTTGTCAGTAATGTTGTGTGTAAAGATTTTCTCCCAGTTGGTGGGTTGTCGCTTTGTTTTAAGCCACTTCCTTTTGACATATCTACTGTCCAACACGAGCATCACAAGATGTAACAGAGCAAAGTTGTGTGACTATAATAATAAACACTACATGATTGGAAATGAAAATATTTTAATATAGGAACACATGAAAAGAAATTAGCTTTATAAAAATTCTGGCATGTTTGTTCTAAAACTAAGTCACACTGCCTTAGAGTCACACAGTATAAATTTGGTTTTTTCAACTAGATTGCCAAACTGTGAAAAGCAAGAACCCTTTCCAATATTGTGCATGTCCTTCAGCATCTGTCACTTTGCTTGACCAACAGTTGTTGCCTAATTAACATTTGTTATTGGTTGCCCAATTGTTTTAAAAAAAATAACAGTTCTTTGTCTGGTGGCTACAGAAGCTGAAAGGAAGGGGGCATGAGTCTCCTTATTTCCTGGACACTACAGCCCCACTAAGACTTTGAACACCACGTTTGAATGATAAAGTACAGCACACTCAGGGAAAGGCCTCAGAGAACAGGACCAGCGTAGAATACTGGGCCCATAGATCCAGTCATGTAGGTTTGGATGACACTGTGTCTTCGTGACTGTTTCATTTTCTAGAAACTAATGTGACACCAAGAAAGCTGCTTTGAGTTGTGTAAATCCCAGTGGCCTCCAGAGTTACTGGTTTGGCCAGAGATCACATCCTGTCAAGAGTGAGTCTAGTATCAGAGGTGACCTAAAATAGGATGAATTTCACATAGGATATTTTTCATGCCAGTTGTCACTTTTCAGTGCTCATTTTATGGAATGTTTCAACTGGCTTAGTTGTTTGCTTCTTTCCTCTTAAAAGTTGATGACTTTTTGATCTCTCTCTTTTGTTTCACCTCAGAATTTTTCATTTGATGATTTTTAAGAGGAGTAGAGGAGTTAAATCTCAGTTTCTTAATTTTATCAGGATTTTTCTTCATGATGAGTATGTGTCTTTTTAATATGTGATATTTCTATTTATATGAGCCTCCTCATTATAAAATAATAACAATAATTCTAATTCCATAGTATGTTCCAAACAACTAACTTATATACATTTTTTCCTAAAACCATGAATTAAATAATTCCCCTAGATATTGTAGTATATCAGTACTTCAATTGAGTGACTCCTACCTGATCCTGGGTCCCAGATTCTATTGCCTGGCTTGACAAGACTGGGGGAGCAGCAGAGTAATCTCTGTGTGGCTCCTACATTTCTAGCAGAAGTCATTGATTTGTAACAGCAATTCTATTTTGACATTTTGCTCATGCATAACTAAAATTTTTCATATCCACTGGGGAAAATACAAAAATATACATATAAAGGTTACTATTCCAAACATCTAATAATAGCAACTGTGATGAAGACGTTACCAGAGCAGCTGTCAAGGCCTGTGGCTATCGAGGAGGGAAGAGTGGAAAAGTTAGGGCTTGTACCAAGCATCCCAGCTTTGGATGACTCTCCAGATCATTCAGGGAAGAGAATTTCAAAGAGCAGGCCAATCGGTTGATGTCCCCTGGAGATCTTTTATCATTTCTTCTATCTTATCAGCTCTTATAACCAATGAATACTCCTTCGTGAACTTATGATGTTGGATCTCCATCTATCTTCCAGCAAGAAGGCTTCAACTGGAGTTGTCTGTTTAAAATCAGACTGACAAGCCTTAATTCATTTCTTTAAGTTCACCTAAAAGAGTAGTTCTCTATTACCTCAAAGATATTAAGTTCCTGGGTTGATTGTGACTTCGACAGATGTATGACAGGTCAGTGCCCATGACTGAGAGATGTGTCAGAAACCCCTTCATCCTCATTCATTTCATCATTTCAGAACCAAAATCAGGAGTGTGTGAAGCTGTACCTGATTTCTCTTTCTAGTTCTCAAAATGAACTCAGAGCACATTTTTGGAGAATGTTGGGGGGATGTGATATAAGCTTGTCTCCTGAGAGACCAATTTTATCCTTTGACAGCTTTTGAGATAAGGGCAGGTCTGACAGGTCTCATTAAGAACATCCACAAGAGACAAGTCAGGTAAGCATTAAGACCACTGCAGTTAACAGCCTTGTTTTTCTGTTGCTCAACCTTTGAAGAATAAAAACATTAGCACATTAGTATAAAATATTACCTGAGTCTTAAAATAATAATAAATCATTTGATTCTAGATAAGTAAGATGATAGTTCCATCACCTAATTGACTAAAGAAGAAAGAAAATTTCCTTCTCAACTTATTATTTTGGTGCTAAAAGTTTTATTGGGGTCTACAACTTTTTGCAAAGTTAGAGTAACATTTTGTACCATTAAATATTTTAAAAACATTCACCTATTTCCCAATGGTTTATGGCAGGCCAACTCTAACTACCAGTTTTGTGAATGTATACAATTTAAGACCAATTTTTGTCTCGTCTTGGTGGTATATAATTTTACTTTCTACGCAAAGTGCATGAAATAGAATAGACATGTATTCTGGTATCTATCTAACTATATCTCTACGTAATCTCTTAAACACTGTAACAACATAATCATTAATTGTGTTCCTCAAATCCTCCACTGTAAAATTCATTAAAAAAATTCTCATGAGCTTCTCCCACTTGTGAAAGATACAAAGGTTATTGCTTAAACCAGGATTAAAATTAAATTATTACCTTATCTATAGGATGACTTCATTGATAATTGCTTCCATAAACTCTCTAGACTTTTAATTTAGATAACAAAATCAAACAAAATTTCAAAGAAAAAATTGTAGCAGCTACATTAAGAAACCCATTGGCTCATATTTTTCAGATATAATTTTGTAAAAATGGGTTAATATCAGAAAAAATATTCAAGTATCCATTCTTTGAGGTCTGGGAATATTCTTTGAGGTCTGGGATAGGATGTTATAATTTCTTAATTACATGTTTTCTTAATTGTAGTTACAAGATGAAACACTATCCAAGTTTTCAAAGACTCTCTTGCCTTAAATAACAATCCTGACCAAATTTCCTTGTTTTACAGCAGCCCCTAGTCCCAATGACCCCTCATTCAATCCACACTGGATAAAATCTGAGTTCATACAAAATGAAAAACCTGGAAGTCTGGTTGACTTTTCAGCAACCCAAACTAATACTAGAAATATGAATTTTAAGTGACAGAGAAATAGAAAATGCTTCCATGATAGATTTATTTTCACAATGTCGTTGTGCATGCCTCTGTGACAGAGAACTATACTCATAGTTAGAGCCACAGATGTTATTTACCATGAAGTGTATCACTGGATTCTCTGGCTCATTCTATTACTTCAGATTTCTAAAGAATACCTTGACCACTAATATGCTGTAAACACACACGTGAACAAGGTTTTTTATATAATATCAATCCTTACCCCCAAACATGTCTTCTGTTACCTTTGTGATCAGAGTTAGATTCTGGGTAAGATTTGGGGGCTCCTTTTGCCTGAACTAAAATTATTTAGAAACAATAACCAAGATATGGAAGTATCCTAAAAGTCTTTGATGGATGAGTGAATAAATGGTTGAGTGAATATGTGGGGGGGGGTGTATTTGTGTGTGTATGTACTTTTAATAAAAATATATTCTTTCTGGTATCCTGTACATAGTCTTTCAAGCACTTTGGTAAAATATATTTATTAACTCATTGTGTTAGACAAGGAAGGTAATATGTGATGCAAAGCCTATAGTTAGCACTGCTAAATATATATATGAAAGTTGTAAGAGTAAACTAAAAGCCTTCTTATGTAAATGATTTTTTTCTCTTTTTGATATTTTTTATTGCATCATATGAGATATTGAGTGTTAGCTAAACCTATTGTAACAATCATTTTATAATATATGTAATTTAAGTCACTTGTTATACCCCTCAAATTTATTTATTTGTTTGTTTGTTTTTAAATATTTATTTTATTTATTTATGCATACAAGAACTGGAGTATAGGCCAGAGGTGTGGGGCATGAGGGGATTCACCAGAGACAGAGTGGGGAGCAGAACAGCTCCCTGGTTGGGGATTGAACTCATGCCGCAGTGGCTGGTGATAGCGTGATTGTGTCAAATTAACCCCTGTGCCAACAGGGAGGTCCTACACCTCAAATTTAAACAGTGAAATATATATATACATATATACTTATATATATGTGTGTGTGTATATATGTATATATATATTAAAGTATAGCTCAATAAAACTGGAAAAAATTTAAACAAAAGTAGTTGTAACATAGTAGTTCTGCCTCAACATTGCTCTTTTGCTTGTAGTCTGACTGCTGCCTTCAAGACTGATCAGTCATATTTCTATAAAAGCTGTTCCCTTAAATTTTTGTCATCAAAAATAACTTCATAAACATATTTTAATATCCTTGCTAATCATTTTGTGACTATTGTCACTATATTTCACTCTCTGAATCTCTGGTTATATGATCAAAATCTATTGGTACAAAATTATCACTTACATGACCTAATTCAAAAACTAAGAGATTGATCATATATGTATATATTTTTAAAAAGGTCACTCTTCCTTTTTGTACAATGTATGCTTTCTTCTCTCAGGTGTAGTTCCTGTAAAATTCCTACCACCAATTCACTTGTGCACCATCACAGGTGAAGGGATCATATTCCCTTTGGCTTTTTCCTCCCTTGTTTTGATCCCCTTCCCAATCTTCCCCTGCAGAATGCCCCTAACTTATAGATGTCCGTTAATTCTGTTTTTTAACTTATTATAATTTTTTTCTGATCCCTTATTTGGTTCCCCTACACTCCTCTTGTAAGTGAAACCATATGATATTTTTATTTTTCTTTCTGGCTTATTTCACTGAGCATAATCCAGCTCTATCCATTTTGCTGCAAATGGCATGAGTTTCTCATTTTTGGTTGCTGAATAATATTCCACTGTGTATATATACCACATCTTCTTGATCTAGCTATCTATTTTTAGGCATTTGGTTTGTTTCTATCTTACCTATTGTAAGTAGTGTTGCAATAAACATAGAGCTAATACAACTTAACAAAGTAAACAATCCAGTGAAAACAATAAACAGAAGAGCTAAAAATATACTTCTCCAAAGAGGAAATGCAAATAGCCAAGTATATGAAAAAATATTCAGCATTACTTGTAATCAGGGAAATGCAAATCAACCAGAATGAGACACCACCTTATACCAGTGAGAATGGCACATATAACCAGAGATCTTAACAAATAAAACAATGTTACTTGAGAGTGTATTTGGCCTGTTTCAGATGGATCTAATGGTATCTTGAAACTAATTTCAAAGTACTAGGTTATGTACTTTATATAGAAAAAACAAGTCTATGTATACGTGTGCATATACATATATATAAGCTATGTCTACATATAAATAAGCCTATGAAAGTAAAGAAACAAAATGGATGCATTATCTAATAAACTAAGAATTATTATAAAGGTGGTAGCAATATGTATTGTTTGTAAAATCCATTACTAGTCGGTTAAGTATTAATCATAGTGTTTACATCTCTATAGTAAATATAGTGACACAATGAATTTACTTTCTTGCCTCATCAGAATATTCACATCAAAATGTTGACCCATAGATAAAAACATGAAACAAAATTATTCTATCAATTACCAAGTCTAAAACAATGGCTTTAATATGTAAAACTTGCTACTGAATATTCCCATTAAAAAAAATCTAATATATAAAATCTTCTACACTACCAGTATATACAAAGTATCATCTAAGGACCAACTATCTGCACATCTTGGAAAGTTAATACAAATTTTCAGACCCAACCTGAGATTTCCTAAATCAAAATTCTCTGAGTCAGAGGCCTAAAAATCAGTGTTCAGCAAGTTGTATATGTGTCATGAAGACATTTAGCAAGCTCAAATATGTGTCCATGTTTGAGAAGCACTGTTTTACATGTCGTCCATGGATGACATGTAAAACAGTTGGTGCATGTTAGCATGTTATTAGAACTTGTATATATTAGAAGCATGACTCGCCTAGTCATGACTTGAATTATGATGTCATGCATCAGACAACTTGTCAAAGTTCTTCTCCCTTCTTGGTACTCCCTCTTGACTCCCTGTTTGCCCACAATAGAGAATATTACAGTGACAATTTTTCTTCAGATTTAATCATTTTAGAAGTTAAATTGAGTGCTTATATTGCTTAAGAGTCTCCAGCAGAATGCATGACACAAAGTTATATTTTTTCATGAATAAAGGTTAGATGAACTAAAATCTATCTCTATACAAAAAAAATGGCAGGCCTCTTCAGTGATAAACCATTTTGGAAAATGTGAATCCAAGTCATGTTGAGTCTTAAAATTTTTATAAATTGTCATCTTTTTAGAGACTTTTGGATTCTGCACTTAAAAAATATAAATAAATAGAAAGTTTCAAAATGAATCCACATACATCTCCAACTTTTGCTCCATATCTGCTACATACAGATTAGCAAAAACAACTCTAGTTATTCCTTCCCCCATAGTACCATTGTTTGGTCTAAATGGCTTCAAATTCAAGTTTTAATTATAACAACCTTGACCAGCAATAGACACTGATCCTGGCCCAGATACTCTGGCTTTTGGTATCAAATCTGTACGTGCCCCTCAGTTTATATATATTTGAGGCTAACAACTCTTATATTTGATTTTCTGGTGGGAATTGTATTAAGTACCAGATCTGCAGTCATTACAGTTGAAAGTGCCTGGACAGTCACAATCTCAGCAATGTGGAAGCATGAAAGTCCTGTAATCTCAGAAAAAGACTTTCTTAGGAATGCAATTTATGTATCCTCCTATAGAAGCACACAAAGAATCAGGATAAAATTAAACCTTCTCTTTGCATTTTTAAGTTTCGGTTAATCCTAATGAATATGTGGGGACTATTGGTGAATAAGCAAATTCACCAATTAAATATTTAGCATAAAATTCTAAATATGATACTAAATATTTAGAGTGTTTTATTCAATTAATCAAAATCATAAACATATTTGGTATATAGAAAGTCAGCTAAATGGCAATAGAAGAGGTTCCTTACTTTGTTCTTCAGGGAAACATGTAATGATTGACTATGAATAAAACCCGGTGGGAGAAGCCCACAGCATGGAGTGAGACTGAAACAACCCCATGCCTCTGACACCAAAACAAACTGCACAAAAGGGAATGGCAAGGAGATTCATGCATCACCAGACTAGCCAGGGGCCCTGAGATAGAGAGAATAGAAGTGGTGTGAAAGCACATGCTCTTGGCCCAAGTGACGCCCATAAAAGAGGTCCTGAGGTGTTCCATACAAGCTGGGACCCCAGCAAGGAGGACAATAGAGAGAACACTCCAGATAACATTCCTTCACTTCATGAAGGAATGTCATGAAGTTGCTGTCATGAAGAGACCTTAAGGATACATATTACCAAATCTCAGAACTGGGATCCCTGTAAGAAGAACTATTAGCAGCACCACAAATACATACCAGTATGTACACAGCAACAACTGAGCCCTACCACATCCCTTCCCCACCCTGCTGACACAGCAAGAGCTAGTACCTACCTAGGCATCTACAGACAATAGCAGGACAAAATAAAAATAAAATACAGTCACAGTGCCACCTGATGGAAAAGTAAAAACAGTTCAATTTTCTGATTTGTTGATCCAGATTGGAAAATCTAAAAAGTCATAGAAATTTAAAGTAACAAATGGACAGACAAGAACTATGACAAATATCAGCTTGAGACTTGATGGAATCTGACATCATAAAGATCCAAACTCAAGACAATATCTGGGGGTAAAGGCACCACTCTTCATGTGTTATAACCCCCATAGTCTACCACCCTAGTCCTTTGTGTTCCCTCCCCATTTTCTTCTTACCCTTCCCCCTCTGGTCCTATGGATTACTCAGTTCTATAATCGGCTTTCAAGGATTAGTTTTTAAATTTGGTTTTATCTAACACTTTGTTTGAATTATCTATATTCCACTTAGTAGTGGTACCATCCAGTATTTGTCCTTCTCATTCTGAATTATTGCATTTAGCATAATCCCTTTCAGCTCCATCCATGTTGATGCAGTGTCATGAGTTTATCTTTTTTAATTGCTGAATAGTATCCCACTGTGTATATATGCAACATTGTTTGGATTCACTCATCCATTTTTGAGCCCTTATGTTGTTCCATATCTTGGCTATTATAAACAGAGCTGCAAGAAACATAACGAGAGTGCAGGTTTCCTTTCAAATCTGTGTTTTTATATTCTTTTCGAAGATATCTATCAATAGAAGTGGAATTACTGGGTCATATGGCAGATCCATTTTTAGTCTTTTGAGAAACCCCACATAGTTTTCACTAGAATTGTACCAGTATACATCTCCACCAACATTGTGAGAGGATTCCTTTTTCTCCATGCACCTAGCAATGCATTCTTGTTTTAGGTCTTTTTAATATGCTTCATTCTCACAAGTACGAGATGATATCTCATTATAGGTTTGATTCTCATTTTTTAATGATAAATGATGATGAAAAAATTTTTATGTGCCTGATGGCCACATCTGCATGTCTTCTTTTGAGAAGTGCCTATTTACCTCCTCTGCCCATTTTGTGTACTTTGTATACTTTTTGTTGAGTTATATGGGTTCTTTGTAGATCTTTGACATTAATCTCATGTCAAATGTATGTTGTGCAAATATTTTCCATCATTCTGTAGGGTATCTTTTTTATTTAGTTATGGTATCTTGTGCTGTGAGGAAGCTGTTTATTTTACCATAGTCCCAATTATTTATATTATCTTTTCGTTTTCATTGCTGTATCTATTTTGTTCCAGTACCATGTTGTCTTAATTATTATGGCTTCATAGTTTAGTTTGAAGTCTGGAAGTGTGATGTTGTCAATGTTCCTCTTTTTTGTTAGGATTGCTTTGGCTATTCAAGGTCTTGTGTGGTTCCATATGAATTTCAGAATTGTTGATTCTATTTCTTTGAAAAATGCTGGTGAAATTTTGATAGAGGCTGCATTAAGTCTGTGCTTTGTTTTAGGTTGGATGACCATTTTTACAGCATTTATTCTTCCAAGCCATTAGCAGGGTATATATTTCCATTTCTTTATGTTCTTCTATCTCTTTTAACAGCTTCTTATAGGGCCTTCACCTCTTTGTTAGGTTTATTTATAGATACTTAATTATTATATTTTTGTGATTATAAATGAGATTGTTTTCTTAACTTCCTTCACTCCTAGGTTATTTACAGATAAAAAAAAGCTACCGATTTTTGTGTATTGGTTTTATACCCTGCCACTTTGGTGAAATGATTTATTGCTTCAATTAGTTTTTTAGTGTAATCTTTAGAGCTTAGTGTATATTTTTGTCATGCACAAATAATCACAATTTTACTTCTTCTTCGCCAGTTTGGGTTGCTTTTATTACTTCTCTTGCCTAATTACTCTAGTTAGGACTTCCAGTACTATGTTTGACAGCATTGGTGAGAGTGAACAAAACTTTTTTGTTTCAGATCTTAGTGGAAATGGTTTCTATAATCATCATTGAGAAAGATGCTAGCTGTTAGTTGTCATTTGGGACTTTTATTATGTTAAGATATAATCTATTTGGGCCTCTCTGGTGGCACAGTGGGTTAGGCAACGCACTATGAAGCAGGTCACAGCCACTGCAGCACAAGTTCAGTCCCTGCCACCGGCCAGGGGAGTGACCCACATGGCACAGCAGATCTCTCCTGCGGCGCCCTCTACTCCCCTCAGCAGTGTGTTTCAGTTGATCTGCCTGTTCTATTCCCCACTCTGTCTCTAGTGAATCCTCTCACCCCCTGCACCTCTGACCTGTACCACAGTTCTTGTATGTATAAATAAAAATAAATCTTCAAAAAAAAATATATCCATTTATCCTCAGTTTTTTGAGGATTTTCATTATGAATATAAATTGAATCTTATCAAATATTTTCACAGTGTCTATTGTTATAATCATATGGTTTTTATCTTTATGTTGATATGGTAGATTAAGTGATTGATTTTCAAATGTTCAGTCATCTTTGTATCCCTGTTATAAATCCCATTTAGTCATGCTCTATGATTCTTTGAATGCTTGTCATATTTGGTTTGCAAAGATTTTATAAAGTGGGGGGGCCACCCTGGTGGTATGCAGGGGTTAAAGTCTCAGCACTATCAAGCTCTCACTAGTCACTGTGGCGTGAGTTCTATCCCCACCCAGGGAGCTAACCCACCTGGCACAGCATACCTCTCCTGTCTAGCCTGCTGCTCCCCTCAGCAGTGTATTTCAGTAGATCTGGCTGGTTCTGCTCTCCACTCTGTCTCTGGAGGATTCTCTCACTTCCTGCACCTCTGGCCTGCACCCCAGTTCTTATGTGCATAAATAAATCTTTTTTAAAAAGAATAAAAGGGATACCTCTTGAAGAAAAGGTAAATCAACTGTGTTTACCTGTGTTTTCATTTATTTCTGCTGTGATTTTTATGTTTCCTTCCTCTATTGCCATTTGGTTTTTTGTTCTTCTAATTCCTCAAGGTGCAAGATGAGTTTGTTTTTTTTTAAGATATATTTAATTTATTTATGCATACAAGATCTGGGGTGGGGATCAGAGGTGTGGGGAGTAAAAGGATTCACCAGAGACAGAGTGGGGAGCAAAATGGGCAAATGGACTGATATACACTTCTGAGGGGAACAGCAGATGAGACAGGAGAGATCTGCTGTGCCATGTGGGTCATCTCCCTGACTGGGGATCAAGCTAGTGCTGTAGTGGCTGCAGATAGCTTAATAGTGCTGAGACTTAACCCCTTGCACCACTAGGGAAGTCCAATATAAAATTTTTTATTTGAGCTGTTTCTTGTTTCTTGATGTGGGACTGTATTGTTATGTACTTCCCTCGTAATACTGCTTTTACTGTGTTCCATGTGTTCTGGAAGATTGTGTCCTATTTGTCACTTGCCATTTTAGTTATTTATTATTTCTTTTTTGATTTTTCTCATTAGCCCAGTAGTCTTTTTGTAGTAACTTGTTCATGATCTACATAATAGAGGTTTTCATTATTTTTGTAGTTAATTTTTAGTTTGATATGTTTATGAACAGAGAAAATTCTTGACATGATTTAAATAATCATGAATTTGTTGATGACCTGATGACCCAGTATATGGTCAGTCCTGGATAATAACCAGAGAGTACTTGAGAAAAATCTGTATTCAGATTTTGGGGGTGCAGTATCCCATAAATGTCTATTAGACCTACATGGTTTGTTTAAAGTGATAGTCCAGTTGGCCTGTCCACTGATGATTGTGGGGTATTGAAGTCTCCAACCAAGTGTGTATTTTCTCTAATGTCCCCTTAATCATTACATGGTGTCTTTCCCTCTCTCTGGTTGTCTTTTTTAGATGGAAACCTATTTTATCTAAGTACTGTGGTCACTGCCTTCCTTTGGGCCCCCTTCACTTTTAGGATTGTTTTCCAATACTTTTCTTTCAGTCTTGTTTATCCTTGGAACTTTGGTGTGTTTCCTCAAGGCATCAGAAAGTTGGATTCTATTTCCTAATCCAACTAGATATTCTATGTTTTTGAAGAGTAGAGTCCAGCCATTTACATTCATATTCTTTTAACTTCCTGTATTTGTATATTTAATTCCCTTTTCAAGTTCAGGAAGTTTTCTTCTATTATTTCTTTAAATATATTTCTTTCAGTTCTATTCTCTCTTCTCTTTTTGGGGTAACTATAATTTTTATTATTCCCTTCCTTGTGTCAGATAATTTCTAAAGTGTTCCTCACTTATAAATTTACTTCATTTTTCTCTTTTCTTATTTGGATACTTTCACCATTTGCATCTTCAAGGTAGTGGATTTGGTTTATCATTTGGTATTATCTATTTCTATAGTTTTCTCCAGAATTTTTCATCTTGACTGATTGTTTTATATCTTGTAACTCTATTATTTCTTACTTAAAATTTTGATTTTGATCTCTGCTCATTGATTGTTTTTTTTCCATAATATTCATTTGCTTTTTTTTTTTTTTTTTTCAGTTTTCTTGCATAATTTTAATCTTTTTTTCTGTGCTTTCTCTATATGGTTCTGGATCTAATAGGAAGAAAAAGACTTCCATGTCTTTGTAGCTAGGTTTTGGAGATTTGTTCTCTGTGTGACATATTATTCCCCTGAGGACTTATGTTGCCATTTATGGTCTTCTTTCTCTCCATTACATGCTTTGGGGATTGTTTTGTTGTATTGGGGCTTCTTCTGGTCATGCTCTGTGCATACCCTGACAATTCTTTGTGTCCACTGTGAGATGGGTATGGCAGACTACAGACTAAGCTTCAAAGAAACTGTACTCTAACTCATCCATGGTGTAAGTGACTTCATGTTTGAAACCAAAACTTGGAGAATAGATAGTCTCCTTGATTATCATGGAAAAGAAAATGAGTGTCACTCTAGCAATTAAATGTTTCAGCCTAAAGTATGACATTATCCCAAATCAATCACATAGGTCTGTCCAACCACAAGGGATTGGAAATCTTCTGTGAGCTCAGAAGAGGAGTACCAGATATTAGAGAGCTCACATATATCTAATTCTTATAGTTATTATAGCTCTGCCAAGACTTCTAATAAAATCATGATGTTGGCAATCCTGGATACTGACCCAGGTTCACAGCTTCAAATAAAATCAAAACTACTTAGAAGCACATTTCCACTAAAAGAAAAATTACTAAATGCTTATTATTTCAAGCAATGGCATTAACACAATGTGCAAGATACTATGTTTAAGTCAATCAGTAATCCTTACTCTCTTACATAGAAACTTGCTTCTTTGGATAGATAGAACTTAGTACTAGAAACTCTAGATATTGCAGTGACTAAAGCAGAAACATAATTGACATTAGGTATTAGAATTAGAGTGTCCTAACAATCCACTTCTATGCTTACATAGGAGTACATATAAAGTTGTTCAGTTTAAACTTAATTAATATGTTTTTATTTGATAACTAAATAAACACATTTTATAGAATTTTTGACATACTCCATTACATGGAGCATGTATTCCATAATTTCTCTATATAGTCTTCTGTTTATGTGCATTTAGATTGGCTCATGACTTCGTTATTGTGGATAATGCTGCTATGAATATAGAAGTATATAAATCTTTTCAAATTAATGTATTCATGTTCTTTGGGAAAATACTCAAAAGCAATACTGCTGGGTCATATTATATTGCCATTTTTTGAAGAATCCCCATACTGCTTTTCATAAGTCTGCACCAAATTACATTCCCACCAACAGTAAGTGATTGTTCTTATTTTTCCACATGTTCACCAACATTTGATTTTTCCAGACATTTTTGACAAGGTCATTCTCACAGAGGTAATGTGATAGTTCATTAGAGTTTTTATTTGTATTTCCCTTAGAATGAGTGATATTGAGCAGTTTATAGGCCATCTGTATGTCTTCATTGGAGAAGTGTCTTCCTAATAAAATCTTTTGTCAATTTTCTGATTGGATTTTTCTCATTTAAGAATTATAAATAGCAAAAGAAAACAAACTTGCAAAAAACAAGAATAATTATCAGACTGTGAAAAAATACCAGTTATCAGAGGCATTAGGTAGGGAAATAGAAGGCAGTGAGGAAGGGAAGATGATAGGCTTGTGGCACTGGAAGTTGGGGGAGGAGTGAGCTATGTATACACATGGAGGTGTGAAGTTGTATTCTCATATTGTATAGCTATGTAAACTAGTGGAAAATTGATAAAATTTGAGAAAAAAAGATTGGTCATAATTAAAAACTTTATATAATGCCTTGCAAAGTAGATTTCTCCAGTAATTTTTCATATCCTGAGCAAAGGTTTTGAATGTGGGGTTTCTCCAGTGGCACAAGGGGTTATGTACCACACTGTGAAGCATCTACAGCCATTGAAGCATGAGTTCAATCCCCAGCCAGGGAGGTGACTCACATGGCACAGAAGACCTCTCCTGCCTTGCCTGCTGCTCCCCTCAGCAGTGTATTTCAGTCAATCTGCCTGTTTTGTTCTCCACCTTTCTCTGGTGAATACTCTTCCCCACACACACCTTTGACCTGTACTCCAGTTCTTGTATGCATAAATAAATAAATATTTCTTTTAAAAAGGTTTGAAAGCAAGAGATTTATTTCAGAGGCAATTAAAGAATGAACAGAGAAATAAATTAGTTTTCTATTGTTGCCATAGTAAAGTAGCACATTTGGTGACTTAAAACAATACAAATTTATTACTTTATAGTTTGCCAGGTCAAATTTCTGACACAGACCTCACTGGGCTATAAAAAACAAGGTGTGAAAAGACTTTGCCTTATTTGGTTGATAGAGGTCACTTCTATTCCCTGACTTATGGACCTTTCTGCCACCTGAAGAGGACAATGAAACAGGGGCATCAAGGAGGACTCTGAGACCAGAGAGCCACCAAGAAGCCCCAAAAGGTCATAAACCAGAACCAAGGGCTATAGCAAAAGGGGCTATAGCTTACCAGAGGACAGTGCCTGATACAGGTCACTTTCTATGGGTTCTCACCTGTGTGCACAATTGCAAAAGACCTCAGGCTCCCAGAAAAACAACCATGGGGTTTATTTTACAAACAGGGGAAACAAAAAGCTTACTGTATCCACTAGTAACTGGCTGCTTCATCAAGATAGTACCAGTAACGGTCAGCACTGGTCACCAAGAGTGCTGGACAGTCACTGGCCAGTAGTAATGGCCACTACTACTAATACAGAGGCAGTGTTAGAGACACCCAGTGTTAACAGCTCTTTGTGAGTTGTTAGGTTATACCAATAACAAACAGCTCTTTGAGACACTAGGCCAGAGCCTTTGGTGCTCCTTTCAGTCAGTGTCAGAGACACAGCTGAGACCCTGACAGAGTCCTTCAGCTTCTCTTTCCTTCTCAGAGGGCAGCTGCTGAATGCTTCTTTTCTGCTTTCTTTGGAGGCTAGAACTGTCTTTTCTTCAGGGGCTGGTGTCATTTCCTTCTCTTCAGGGATCTCCTCTTCCTCTGTTGGAGCTCTCTTCCTGCAGGGTCTCTTCTTTGGGGCTACAGTTTCTTTGGGGGCCCTTCGGCTCCCTCCCACCCTGGCTTATATCCACTTTCAGGGTGCCTCACCCACCAGTCTGATTGGACAATATTTCAATCCTGTGGCTGATTAGTCTATTCCACAATCCAGGAAGTGCACTTTACATAAAAGGGCTCTGAGGAGCAACTATCACAACTGACTTGTGGTGAGAGGCAGGGTCCTGGTAACAAAGCACCAATCAACTCATAGTTCACACTTGATTGGTCCATTCCACAATCCAGGAATTACACTGTTTCATAACTGTCTTGTGGTGGAATAGCAGGGTAAGAGAACACCACTGCTCCTGTCCGTTCCCACCACTGAGGCAGCTGGTTTCTGATAACAACAGACTTCATAGTCAACAGTGCTGTGTTACTTTGACACTTTCTCTAGCACCACATCTCTCTCTTACCACAGCCAAGATAGTTCCCCAGTTTTCAAAGACCATGTCATTAGATTGAGCTCACTTGGGTAATCTTGGAAAACCTGCCTCAAATTTCAATACCTTGAATCCATTACAAGCACACCTTTGTTAAGTAAGGTAAAATATTCACAGATTCTGGGATCAATGTATGGATATATTTTGGGCCATTTTTCTATCTAAAATAGGCAGTATAGAAATGAGACAAGAGAGATAGGTGTAGCCCATAGAGAGTGTTTTAATGATCAGGTTGCTCTTGTAAATATCTGAAGTCAACCTCACTGAAGACATTAGGAATGTAGAGTTCATCTTAGAGTTGTCCCACTTTAATGGACAATTTATCAGTCCATCATTGGCTGCTCCTGACATATCTGTTGAAAGTCCTCAGGCAAAGAGACATAGATGTTTTCAGGAGAGAGACATTAAATAGCTATAGCTAACACCTAACAAAGTCAGTGGGAACTGTGATTTCTGAAGGCATATGAGTGACAATACCTCAGTACCTACTACATAGAGAAACAATTTGATATTTCAGAGTCAATATGAAACTATACATAAATCCTTTATGATCTCTCCAGCAATTCTTTAATTAAGAGATATGTAATGGATTTAAAGGCCCCAAACTGGAAATTCCAGCATTTTCTTTTTATTTGACACATAACATCAAATTGTTATACAAATGTTTGTTTGAGCTAATTTTCCAATCTGAGAAGATGGACTTAAAGGCTAAAATTCTTTCCAGTTCTTTCTATGAGTTTTCAAGATACTGACAGTGCTGATGGCTAAGATTTTCCTTAAACATTTCAAAAAGGAAATCCACACCAAAGCAGGGGGTAGTTGCAAATATGCACTTTTTCCCAACTCAAATTTTAAATGTCAACACACATCTTACTTATAAAAAGTCACAGGAAATTTAAAAAAAAAGAATTGTTTAATGGAAGGGTCAATTATAACAAATGCTGCCCACAATTGACATGGTAAGCTTAACTAAGGAAAACCAAGAACTGGTGAAATCAAACCTTAACCAACCACAGGAAAGTTGGAGAAATAAGTATGCCAAACTGCAAAATTTCTGACCTTGGGAAAGAATTTTGACCTTGGTAAATTTCTGAGTCAACACAAAATTGCCTGGGAATCCTCAAGGTGGGTTTGAAAATATTCAGATAGCCCGAGTTTACAAATTACTATGCTTCAAAATAAAAGTAATTAACCAGATGGCTTCACATTGAGTTCTATAAAATTTTCAAAGATTAACTAATGTCTATCATAAAAGGTTCTCGAAAAATTAGAAAGAAGGAATACTTCCAAGTGCATATTATAAAGTAATACAAATAAAGAAAATACAAATACAAAGAAAACTACACACTAATCTCCTTAATGAGCAAAAATCTTCAATAAATTCTTAGCAAACAAAATCCACCAATGAATTAAAAGGATTACTAACCATGATTAAGTGGCATTTATACTATTAACACAGGATGGTTCAATAACCAAAAATCAGAAAATGTAACTCACCACATCAACAAAAAAGAAAGTATAAACTATATGAACATATCAATAGATGCTGAGAAAGCATTGATAATAGTCATCATCCATTTACAATGAAAAACTAGAGATAAATGGAACATATTTTTACATAATAAGAATCATATAGGACAAACCCACAGCTAGCATCATTCTCAATGGTGAAAGCTTTCCACTAAAATCTTGTACAAGGCAAGGATGTCCACTCTCACACTACTATTAAACATACTATTAGAAGTCCTAGCTAGAGCAAGTAGGGAAGAGAAAGTTATAAAAGAAATCCAACTTGGAAAAAAATAAGTTATCATTAATTGAGCTGATATGATAATATACATTGATAACCCCAAAGAATCCATGGAAAAGTTAATCAAAACAGTAAAGTAGTTTAGCAAAACGTCAGGTTGTAAAATCAACTCACAAAAAAATGAGCTGCCTTCTTATATACCAACAATGAGCTAAAAAAGAAGAAATAAAGCTATCCTGTTGACAGTCTCACACACAAAAATCAGATACCTTGGAATAAACTTAACAATGAAGGTGAAGAACCTATACAAAGAAAACTATAAAACATTGTTAAAATAAATAAAAGAAACAAAGAAATAGAAAGATATTACCTACTTAAGGATAGGAAGAACAAACATTGTCAAAATAACCATCCTCTCCAAAAACAACTTATAGATTGAATGTAGTCCTTCCCAAAAATCCCAATTGCATTCTTCAAAAAATGAACAAATATTAATGGAATTCATATGGAATCACAAAAACAGAAAATATCCAAAGCACTCCTGTCAAAAAAAAAAAGGAAGAATGGGCATATCTCACTTGATATCTCACTTGTAGTCTTCAAACTATATTATAAATCCATAGTAATTAAAACAGCATGGTACTGGAACAAAAACAGACATGCAAACCAATGGGATAGGTTTAAATGGAACTAGGGATAAATGGAACATTGAACCTAGAAATAAAACCACACATTTATGGAAAACTAATCTATGATAAAAGAGTGAAGTATATACTCTGGAATAAGGAAAGCCTGTTCAATAAATGGTGCTGGGAAACTCAATTGCCATATGCAAAAGAATAAAACTACACCACTATCCTATACCATACAAAAAAACCAACTCAAAGTGGATAAAAGACTTTGATGTAAAGCCCAAAACTATAAAATACATAGATGAAATAAGAAAAAGCACTCCATAATATAAACTTCAGAAACAATTTGGAGGGCTCATCTCAAACAGCAAGGAAAACAAATAAGAATATAAACAACTGGAACTACAGTGAAAAAGACAGTAACCTTAACAAATTAACAACGCCTACTAAATGGGAGAAAATATTTGCACATTATACATCTGACTAGGGACTGATAATGAGATCTACAAAGAGCTCATACAACTTAACAAAAGGAAAACAGACAACCCAAACAAAAAATGGCAGAAGAGCTAATTAGACAGATCAAGAGAGAACATTCAAATGGTCAAGTAATATATGAAAAAATGTTCAGTCATTTATCATCAGGGAAATGCAAATCAAACCACAATGAGATGTGAAATCATTCCTGTGAGAATGACCCACATCAAAAAATCCAGAAATAACAAGTGGGGAGAGAATATGGAGAAAAAGGAAACTCTTACACTGTTGTTGGTAATTTTAACTGGTCCAACATTTATGGAAATCTGTTTGGCATTTTCTCAAAAGACTAACTGATTTGCCATACCATCCAGCAATTCTACTCTTAGGTATCTACCCAAGAATACAAAAACACTGATTAGAAAAGAAACTTGCACTCCTAAGTTTATTGCAGCTCTATTTACAATAGCCAAGATATGGCTAAATGCCCTACCTAAATGCCCCCAAACAGAAGACTGGATCAAGAATATGTGGTAAATATGCACAATGGAATACCGCTCAGTGATCAAATAAGATAAAACTCTCTTGCCACTTGTGACAACATGAATAGAACTGGAAGGGATTATGCTAAGTAAATAGGTTCCAAGGAGAAAGATAAATACAGATGGTTTCTCTACATGTGGAACATAAAGAAATCAAACAAAAGGTCAGACAAAGACAAACCCTGAGAGCTGACCATAGTCTTAAGCATTCAGAAGTAGGGAGTAGAGATGAAATCAAGAGGGGGAAGAGGGATGTGGCAGAGTGGGATTTACAGAGAGAGGGGAGTCCATTGGAACATTTTTGGCCTATAGTGGTGGGTGTGGGGAAACAAATTACCCTAAGTGAATGTTATCTCAAAAATAAAACTTTAAATAAAAATAAAAAACAAAATAGAGTAGCTTCAGGGAATTCAGAACTACCTCCAGATCTAGCATTTGGAGGGTGTGAGGTACAATCAAGCACCACCATTTATAGTCATTTGGCTTTGGTTTCAGTGTATGTGTCATAATATAGTCCTATTCCATCTCTGTAATTCATGCTCATGTTGCATAGGCCTCTCTATCAGCTGTCTTCTGCCTACCTACGCATCGGCCTACACACAGAACGTGACACTATTCATCTGTGACCCTGCTAATCACACCTACAACATTTATAGGAAAATGTACTTCAGGACTTGAGGATGTTAAGAGCATATACAGGTAACAGTTTAGTGTGTTTATTCTAATGAGCTGGACAGATGCTTTACATTCATGGTCACTTCATTTACATTTATAAAAAGAAATGTTGACCGACTGTTGAAAAAACGTTATTAAATGGATGTGTTGTATGCTTGAATGTTTCATTTTTAAATTTGATAGTAGTCAAACTAGTGTGGACAGCACGATATAGTACACTTAGGAGTAATGTCACCATCACAATGTGCCACATTTTCGCATTTCTGAGTAAGTCTTCTGATTTAATAATAAAGTCTAATTATAAAGTAAAAATAATAAAATTATGTATACATGTATCATGAGATTATCCTGAAAAGCTCATAATAAATTATGAAGTATGCTTTTATTTGTTGTCTCATTCATGATTCCTAATAGTGATTTTAGGTCAGAGGCAGGCATTGCCTCATTTAAAAAATGCAGCTCAGCGAAGCTAAATCACTCTGCCCAGCGCTATTCCCTTTGAGTTCAGAGTTCCAACCAATGCCCTATTCCTGCTTCATCCTCACAATAGGAAGATCGGGGTCTGCTGACTGCATTGGCCACAAACAACATGTTAAAATGGGCACGATGCTTCCACATTCCCTTAACTCTCTAGTCTATAACTTTCCTCTTTGACTCTGGTAAGTATCCACATGTTCTCCTGTTAGATTCGTAACAAAACCTACACGCAGGAGGATTTCAAGTCAGTTAACATTAGTATGCAGCACAGTTTTTTTCTCATCTATCAGAATTTTACTTTTAATATAATTCTGGATCTAGCAACAAAATTGTTGTTCTAGCAACAAAATTTTCAGGGAGTTTTGAACTGAAAAGCTGTGGTTGTTGTTGGGCTTTTGTAATACTTAAAAGTAAGAAATAGCAAAAATTGTTTATAGTACTAGTTCTGTTTGTTGGGCAATCGTCTTTCATGATTAAATGAGGTTTTTCTTTTCTTTTTTTAAGACTTCTTTACTTATGCTATCCTCTATATTCCTGACAACTTAAAAACTTTTCTTTGGAGAGTTTTGTTGTGAAATGGAAAATTGAGGCTTTATCCCAAAACATAGTTTCTCAAACCTTGTTCTCTTAGAAACCAAGTGGTTTACGTGGTTTACATTTTCATCACTGCTTGAGACATATTTTCCAAAGGAGAGGACACATATGCCACGGTGCCCTGCTGGCTTTGGCAGCCTGTGAAAGCTTTTTTTTTTTTCTTTTGGTGACTTTGGTCATCTAACACTTAGTTAACCTCGCAGACACAACATAATTATTCACAGGACTCTGAACATGGGTTTTCTTTAGCAATGATGAAGATTGAAAAACTGTGGATTTTTTATTTGATTGTTATTAACATACGTTTGGCTTGACTTTTTAAAGTTACCATTCTGTTTGTTCCAACACGTGCTCAAATAGAGCAACAGTGAAGAAAAAAAGTCTTCAAACAGAAAATATAAATTTAGAGTATCAGAGAATATTTTTGCTATACAGATATGGAATAAATCATCCCTTTTCATAGTACGAAACAAATATAGTAAAAGGAAAATGGGGTTTCTTCTTTTTGTGCGTGTTGGTCAGGATGAGGGTATGTTGGACAACACATAAAAAGAGGAATAGAAGAGGAAAGAAACTGAGAGAGTGAGTCATGGAGAGTAAATTTCTTTTGTATACATTGTTCAAATCCGTGCATAAGTCTCCATTTTCTTAGCTATTAATTGTGGGGCTAAACAACAATGTTATAAGAATTCACCAGTACACTGTGCTTCTATGGAGCCCCTTCTACCAACCATAGAGAACAGGGAAAATAAAAACACTGAGAAACTTCTGAAATTTCTATTCCTAAGTCTGGAGCTAGGAGCCTGGTCTCATTTGAGGCATCCAATGAAGACTTCATGGCTTCCATTCAATGATTAGTCATTAGGTCTTTTAGGTCCCAGAGAGAGAACAGTAGACTTTTCCTGTAATATCTACACTTCTGAGGAAAATTTAAAATCTACAAAAGATCAGGCTTCTGTCTCAAATTAATAAATACCATTACTTAGGGCTAACAAAAATTTTTTAATTGCTCTCTGGGATACAAATAGTAAATAAAACTTAGACATTGTTCCCAGAAATGACTCAGAAAAGGGGGATATCCAACTATACTTTACTTCAAACGACACTTTATTGCTTGGACTAGAATTCACAAACCAAGCCTACTGGGGCTCATAGTACAAGATCAATACACCATACGATTTGACTAAAATTAAATACAAGTGTTCACTGGTGTCTGGAATGGGAAGACTAGCTGGCTCCAAGTTACAATTGAACAGTTACCCAAGTATCCTAACAAGGAACAACTAGAAGGAAGGTTCATAAATCATAATTCCACAGGCAACCTGCTGATTGTACTGAGGTACTGCTTACATGGGTCAGGAAGTGAAAAATGCCACTTGAACCTCTCTCTTGGATTTGAAATGTAAACATATGGAAATTTAGCCTTATTTTTTAACTTACTCATTTCATTAAAGACCTTACCCAAATCAAGCTCATTTATGCAAAATATTATTAACTGCTACAATCAAATCATTAAGATAACCCAGTATTTCAACTTGATAATTTTTCTTCCTCTTAACAGATATTTGGTATAGTACTGTTTTGTTTACCAGGTGAATATAAAGGAGGGCCTTACCTAGTATTTACCACTGTACTTGGATGAACAGTGACTTTTTTTTAATGTATTAGTAGTAGAGAGGACTCATTTAAACTCTAAATCTTAAAAATTACCTGATCAATCTGTAGTTATTACCTTTTTAATAACTTTAGACTAAGGAAAGAATTCAGAATTATAAAATCAAATGCAATATTATATGAGAAAATGGATATGACTTTTTCTGAGATCACTCATAATTCTCAACGGATCCTATGACTTTTAAGCTAATCTATGAAATCAATATAAAAATCTGTAGTATAAGACAAACCTGAGGGTAGGCAACACTTCCATGAATAAATAACATGCATCTGAAATTACTAGAGGGGTTAAAAAAATAAAACATCAATGATGATATGCCAGAGTAATAAGATAGATATGCTGACTTAAGAAACGTTGTGAGATGGAACCTTGAATTTATGTCTCTACTAGGGGAAAGACATACAGATCTAAGGTTAGAAACCCAAGATACATTCCCGACATGATTTTTAAAATTTATTTATTTATGCATACAAAAACTGGGGTACAGGCCAGCATCACGGGAAGTGAGAGGATTCACCAGGGACACAGTGGGGAGCAGAACAGGCAGATCAATTGACATACACTGCTGAGGGGAGCAGCGGGAGAGACAGTAGGTGTCTGCTGCCCCATGTGGGTCCCCTCTCTGGCCGGGGATCCAACTCAGCTGCTGTGCGGTGGATGCTTCACAGTGTGCGCTCATCCAGTTGCACCGCCAGCAAGGCTCCAATTCCCAACATGATTATTGAAGTACATGTTTTTTTAAAACTTTGGGGTAAGTTAAATTATCTTTACAAAACTAGGAGCTGAGAGGTAGAATGAAGAAATCTGTGAGAGCACCAAAGACCAGAATGGGGTATATTGTGTCCTGAACTAGAAGACAATTATTTAACACAATGTATGTGGGCAGCACCTAGAGATAGCGGTTTACTTATGGCTAAGGTGATTGGTGTAATAGCAATTTTGCATGAGTATTTGGAGGAAGGGAAAGAAGCAGGTGCTTTGATTATGCTGTCCTTACTCCCCCAAGCCTTGGTTTCTGTAAGCTGAAGTAGATGATAAACATTTTTTCTTAAAGTGCATGGGGAAATGTCTGTACATGGGTGTCAGAGAGACGGAAGGAAAAGATAAGGATAATGTGAAGGCATAATACCTGCCCTGCTTTATACAAGTTTAAAAACCTTGGAAAAATAACAGTCAGTAGGATTTTCTTTCTTTTCTTTTTTTGAGATTTTTGTATATAAGCATATAATATAAGTATATAAGCATAAATGGGGCCATTTTCTTCCTGCCAGCTTACTCTGCCATGTAGTATTGGCAGCTGGGTTTTCTGAGAAACAGGAATAGTAAGACTGCATGGCTGGAGAAAGTGGGTGAGCTGGTGCGACCAGGCAGAGTGTAGCCTCACTGAGGCCAACTGTTTATGCCTATTTCCCTTCAATGATTTGCAGACAGTAAGTACCACACAACATCTGGAATGTCTACAAGAACATGAACACATTTGCTTCTGATTGATAATGCTTTGCAATTCTGAAAAAATAATTGATGAAGACTTTCAGGAGAGGCAGAGGCCTTGTATTGGGAAGAGGGAGAAATCCAGAAAATGTAAATGTCAGTGTAGGAAATTAACTCTGACACACCAAAGAGGGATGAGGCCCGGGTTTGAACAGCTCTACATCCACTTCCTCTTCATATTTGTTGCTCTTCTTCATTACTACAATACACTGTCCCTTTAACAATGTTCTATGTATTCTATTACCCAAGCTCAGGAAGATGAGCCCACAGTTGGTAGTCCCTGGCCTACAACTCTCATTGTTTTTGTGGAACCCTATGAGCTATTCTCCTCCTTACTTACTTGCAGCAATCTTCTCAAATCATGCTCAAATTTCCCAGGTCTTCTTCTGGACCACCCTAAATGTAGATGTCCCACAGATATTAGCAGCATTTTAAATGGGTTTCTTAGCAAAAACTCTGTGCATGTAAGATGGCACCTCTTTATAGAGGAATTTCATAATTGGTAAAGACTTGTAAAAGCCCTTTATTTAACCTGCAGTCATTATTATTATTACTATATTTTTCTTGAATTCATTTTATTATATTTAATTTTTTAAATGCCATTTTGGCTATTGTAATAAAAAATAAATCTGTATGAGATTTCTTCCTTCATTTTGCAGCTGCTGCTTACAATTATGTCAATCATTTGTGCTTATGATGTCATGGTTTGTTACCATGGTAACAAATATGCAATCACAAATGCCTCATTATCATTGCATTGGAGTGATGACATATTTATAGTATTCGGGAATAGCATATTACCCCTCCACATAATGTGCTCCTATGTCAAACACAAATACCCTTCTTCCTCACTGTGCATTTTTTCCTTGTGGCTTGCATCATTTCCTATGCTGCATACTGATTGCTTGTTTTTCATGGAGAAACGAAATGAAAGCTTGTTTAAAAGAAGTAGAGAAATATAAAGGTGTCAATCCAGGGGATATGAAACATTTACAATAATAAATTTAAAATGCTGTTGAATTACAAAACTTAAGCTAACCAAAGCATCATTCGTGGAAGGATTTACACCATATATATCAAAAATATTAACTCAAAATTTGGAAAAAAATATTTTCAGTAATCTGGAAGGACCTTTTCTTATAGTCTTATTAACTGTAAAGAGTCATTCAAAATGCTGGCATGCTAATGACCTAAAACAATTATAAATTTCTGTCTCATTGAGGATGTGAAGACTGATAAACAATGTCACGTTACACATTTCACATCATTCCATGAATATGGCTCTTTATTCTTGCTGACACCATCCCCCTACCTTCTGAATCCTATTCAGAAGTGAAACATTTATTCTGTTCAGGGGGATTCTCTCTGGAGGGGAAATAATTTTATCAGTAAGACTCCCTGGTGATCAGGCTGACTGGGAACTGCTGTTAATCAGCCTTTTTGACATGGTGGCTTGAATACCCTTCCCATGATGCTCTGTGATTCCACCTTAACGCTTTCCTTTTGAACTCTCTGTGACTCATAAGTGTCTTTTCTTGCTTTTATGTGTCTGAAGTTATCCCACTATTAACTTTAATTGGAAAGGTGCTTTTCATTCCCCTAGTGTAGTTATACACTAACCACTGAACTCCCTAGGCTGAAATTTCAGGGGTAGTAAAAACTTAGTTTCTTCTTTAATAACTGAAAGGGATAAATAAAGATAACCAATGACTTCATAGTGACTAATAGGAAGTTACTGAAAGGGTATGTATTTATATAAGTTGACTTTTTGAAAATGTTTTAATTCAAAGGCTCTTCTGAAAAGAGGAGAAAAATAGAACAGGACTTGTGGAAGTTGGGTTCATGAAGATATTAGCTTGAGGATCTAAGGGGCCTCCTGTAGGAGAAGTGATATTGGAGAGAGAGAGATGGAGTGACTGAGAGTAGTGCTTCATCTTTGGTAGGAGCAATAATCAGAGTACAAATAGGTATCTGACTCAGTCTTCAAGGATTTAACTCTGGGCTTTCCTCAGTTCTGGATTCCTGTGAGTGAAAACAGAAAGAACTGTGTCTGGTGAATATCTAGAAGTCTTTGAAGGCATCATGAAGACCTTTTCTGTTTCAAGAAATCTAGGAATACAGACTCAACCACTATAGGCTATTTGTGTTCTTTGGAGTTGTTGGCAGTACCTCCGGGCAGACAGAAACCAGTGCTCTGGTGGTCAACCATATTAGTCAAGAAAACTCAGACACTACAAGTATCACCAAGAATTGTGATACCTTTTTCAAAGACCCAAGTCTAGTGCCTCTGTTAGACATTGTCTTCTTCACACGTACCAGAGACCCTTAGAGTAAGTAGATCTTAGACAAGCAAGAAGAAAATAGTGGCTTCTGAGAGATAACTAAGAGGATACATTTGTGAATACAACAAAGGCATTCTCAAAACTATAAAGAATAGAGGGGTGGGCTCTTACTAGAACATGTAAAGTCCTACAATAGCATATGTAGGCAAGAACACAAAAATATACCACTCTGTGCTGCTATGACCTTCTATTTGACCTAGAGTTTGTGTTCTCAAAAAAGCAGCTAATCACTATATTGGAGACAAACAGTAGGACCATTACCCAGATGTAATGGTCAAAAGTACTTTATCTGTTTAGATTTGATCTCTTCATTACCCCAGAAATGACAGTGTTCCTAACAAAATGAACAAATTAAATCATATTGACATTTTCAGCTTCAAGATTACAAGGTTAATCTTTTTAGTTTGATCCTTGTTGAAAGTGTTTTATTATATTATTTTAGAAATTGGTTTACCTCACAAGGTAGAGAGATCAAGTATCTCTCAAGCAAAAGAGGAGACTGTTCCCACAAATGAGAGAGTCAAATAGACCACCAAATTGTTGAGAAATAAAGTTTGTAATTAAAGTGATAATGGATTATTTTATAGCTCTTGTTGGCCTGTTTTTAAACTCCTGTTTAAGGAATCAGAACATCTAAATTCTAATCCCAGCTTTAGTTCTAGTTTGTGACCTTTTAGGTAAGTCATTTAATCTCTAAACATTAGTCTCCCTATATTTAAAACTATGTTACTAACACTTGTCCCACCTCCACTGAAACTGTATTGACAACAAAGATTTATGGGAAAATTTCTTTGTAAAATATAAAGCATCTTACAAAGATAAAACATTAAGATTACAATTTTTGTTTTCATCTGGTTTCAAGCTTGGCATGCCTGCTGATAAAGTTTCACATCTGCAATTCTCATTCCTCTCTCTACTATATTGGTCTACTTTAGATAAGGATGGTTCATAGAAATGATTGCTCCTTCCAGGCATATGTGATCAGACAATCTAGGAATTTACAAACTTTAAATGGGATTGACTCAATATAGGACCGTATCAACAAATAATGCAGCACAATTCCACCCTCCCTACAGGGCTCCCCTTCTGTGACACTTTAGAAGTTAAGATAAAGAAAAGGGAAATTACCTTCTGGGTTATTTTATTTATTAATCTCTATTTAATTAACCTGTTGAATTGTTCTCTTAAAAACTCTTGCTAGTCTACATTTGTTCTCTTTCCTTCTCTTTTCTCTGCTATCCTGGGCCTCTATTTCTAACTTTCATTCAGCATTTCTTTTTCCTAAGGTAGCCTAGTAAGAAGGAAAGGCTATGTTATTTGAGGTCAGAAAGACCTGGATTCAAACCCTGACTCTAACACATACTATGTTAAGAGGAAATTGTCCATTCTTCCTTTAGCCTTACTTCCTCCACTATCAGCTGGTGATAATAACTACCAGTAGAATGAGATATTTGCATACTCAAAGTGCTGATTTATTTTAACTTATCAATGTCTAATAAATACATATTATGAAGGGGACCCTACTCAAGATACTTGGGAATGTAGTAATAAATGATGTAGTAGGTGCTAAATAAAGATGTCTATCTTTGTCTATTTTAATAAAGGCCTCTAGAACCAAGACTATCTTCAGGGGCTCATGTTCCCATGGGACAATAGAGACTTCCTAAATTTTCATGACACAGCAAAATCGTAGAGATCAAAGAGGAGACAAATCATATTTCCTATACCTGTTCCTCTGCCACACCATACAATGGAAATGACTAGAAACTCTACTCCCATGAAAACAATGGAGAAATAAACATTGCACACTATGTGAGCCAGTTTTCTGAAGTCCATAATGGAGTGAAGAATCAGGCAGGGGCTGACTTCAGTGAGAACTGCAGAAAGGAGAGGGAGTGTCTTAGTCCATGTGGATTATTGTGACAAAATGCCATAGATTATTTGGTTTGTGAACAAAAGAAAGTCATTCCTTACATACTGGAGACTGAGCAGTCCATGATCAAGATACCAGTGGGATAAATGTCTGACGCGAGGCTGCTTTGCGGCCACAGATGGCTGTCTGTCCTCGCCTAGGGGAGTGGGAAGTGAGCATTCTGATGTTTTTTCATAAAAGCATTAATCCCTTTCCTAAGAGCTCCCTACTCATGACCTAGTCACCTTTGGGAGACCCCACCACCTTCTAATACCATTACATGAAGGTTAGGACTCAGAATATGAAGTTGGGAGGATATGAACATTCCATCCATAGTAAAGAGACAGGACCTATCAACAATAGAACATAAATATAATTGTCCCCAAAGAGTCCACCCACAATGAAGAAATAGTGAAAACATTCCTTATTGCTGCTTCTAAAACTAAATCTTGACCACTCAGGATCCAAAAGGAAAGGGCTTTCCAGAGTTCATGATTGGGGCCCTCCCTGGTGGTGCAAGGGATTAAGCAACACTCTATGGGGCAAACCACAGCTACTGGAACACAAGTTCAATACCTGCCACAGACCGGGGAGGTGACCCACATGGTGTAGCAGACCTCTCCTCTCTCCTGCTGCTCCCTTCAGCATTGTATTCCAGTCTGTCTGCCTGTTCTGTTCCCCACTCTGTCTCTGATGGATCCTCTCACACCCCCACATCTCTGGCCTGTACCCCAGTTCTTGTGTGCATAAATAAATCTTTATAAAAATAAAAAAACAGAGTTGATGATTGGGGGTCGTGAAAGGCAGATTCAGAGAAGGAGACTTGGAAAAGGATGGTAATGGGCCTAAAAGATAAGGAAATGATTACTGGAAAAGAAAACAAAGTAAAAACAAGGAAAGTTTCTCATCCCTGCCCCCAAAAAGGTATCATTTATTTAAAAATATTTTATTGTGCCAACAGGCATTTAGACTAAGAAATTTAGTTATGGCTCCCTCTCCCCTGCCTATTACAACACCTATAATTGATGATCTAATAAATATATAAAAATGTTAACACTGCATTCCAACATGAGTAAGTTTTACTACATTACTTGTTTAATAATGTCTTTAAGGGATATCTCAAATAAGAGTTTCAAGAGCAAGTGAAGAAAAGAACAGCCAAAATCAAAGATGTGGAAGCAAGAGTTGATCAAATTCCTAAAAAAATTCACCTCATAAACTAACACTAGATTACAAAGTGTCCCAAGGAAAAGAGATTTGGATGGAAATGTATGTAATCAGAGACATTGTAGAGAGAAATAGCTAAGAGACTTCGTATAATCCATCAGATGCTAGCATAGGTGATTTTTAAAAAATAAACATTTTAGCAATTTTTTTTCTTGACTTTTATATCTATCTGCATTTTCTTTAGAAACCGAAGAAAATTCATGAACTCAGGAGACTGAAATGTTTGCCAGGTCATCCAAGATTTCATATGAACCAGGCCTCAGAATCACCATAGTCTTGCTGGTCTGACAGAACATCAGAAATGAGCTTCCCTTTGGAAGAAAATCTGAGTGTCAGAAACCAGAGGATTTCAAGATCAATTCTCTCCTTTCCAGAAGACTGGCTCATTGGTGTCTGGATGCAAGCTGAGCATTACAGCCATTGTTTTAAATAAAAGACCCCTTTGATCTGGTTTAAAAACACAAACAGAGTGCCTTTGCCCAATCTGCATTTGACTAGTGTCCTTTGATTCTGTAAATAATCAGATTTGAACATACTATGTCTTATAACCACAACTGCAAAATGTGGAGTGAGGCAAGTTTTTTTAGAAGAAGGCAATGTGCATTTATTAAGCAAAATTTCCCAACAAAACGAATGAAGTATTCTTGTTTCTGAGATTCTAACCATGTTTCTTCACTATTATTAAGTAGGGATTGTTTCTTTTTCTCACTCTTCTCCATAATTCTCAAAATTAAGGAAAATCCATCTAATAGCGCTTATTTTTCTCAAAGAGACAAAAAATGTTTTAAAGAAGCCAAAAGCAACGTTATCAAGTCCGTTCTGGCCAGCTTGACTCTCAAGGATAGAATGATCAATTAAAAGGCTTCTCTTGCCCAGAGATTAGCACTGTCTGGAGAGCATCAGTCACATAAAGCACTAGGTCCAGGAAGGGAAAGGGCTCTGTAGGAAGTAGGAAAGCGTTTACTTTCAACCCTTTTGGTGAAGGAAATACAAGCCAGTAAGTCTAGTTTCTTGGGTTGTTTTGACCTCTGGATTTCCAAACCCAAGTATTCCAGAGAGATTACAACCTTGAACCCAAACTCCCTAAAGTACTGAGGTCAGCTTGAAAGTAGAGGGTGAAATGTATTTAAAGCCCTTTCCCAAAGGGACTTGCAAAAGTTGGAGGTTGTTTCATTGTCAGGGTCAATTTATATTTGAAAGAATGCAGGGGATGGGGTTTTGCCCAGGGGACACCCTAGGAAAACAGAATTGACCTAATTTTAAGGGAAATGAATTCCAGAACTCAATCTTTATGACCCACCAAAAGAACTTTTTGCAAATCACTTTGAGTAACAGCAATTGTCACCCTTAGTAGACAGAATTGCCAGGATCTCTGGCACCCATAACCCTGGTCATTACCACCGACCACGAAAAGACCCTCACTGAATTCCAGCGCCAAGTGTTTAGACCTCAAATGCTATTATGCCTGGGGCACTGACTTACTAATACATCAGTGTTAGCTCCTAATATTCCTATTTTAATATTAACTTTTAAAATGTTTATGCCTTCCTAATGTTATTATTAATATAGAACGATTGCTTAACATAACTTATTTAGGGGACATTACAGCTTTTAATATCAGAAGTTCCGAAGTTACAGAAACAGGCTTCCCCGTAAAGGTTAGAAAGTGTGCACGAGCTGCTTTAAGCTGCGTAACTGCTTAAAGTCAGATCACAATTAAGAATACCCTAAGTAACACAGGAGAAGCCACAGAGCGGAGAAACAAGTCTAAACTACACTGGCCTACACAAGTTTATTCATGCAGGTAGATGTCGCAATTCTAAGCACCATTTGGAATAAGAACTCATCTTAATAGCTTTAGTCTGTATCACTTTCTTTTATATGCCAGACAGCATGTGAAAATACTTCCCAAACATAAAGACCTGTTATACAAGGAAACCACTCTGTTCTTTCGGTAGTCACCAATTTTGAAAACGGTAGAAATAGGTCCCTCCCTGGTGGGGCAAGGGTATAAGGCGCAGCACTATGAAGCCATCTATAGCCACTACAGCATGAGTTTGACCCCAGTTCAGGGAGCTGACCCACAGGGTGCAGCATTGTATTTCAGTCAATCCCCCTGTTTTGTTCCCCACTCTGTCTCTGGTGGATCCTCTCACCCCCCACCATGCACCTCTCTCCTGTACTCCAGATCTTGTATGCATAAATAAATAAATCATAAATCTTTTAAAAAAGATTTATTTATTTATGCACACAAGATTTATTTATTTATGCCTGGGATACAGGTCAGAGTCCAGGGAGGTGAAAGAATTCACCAGAGACAGAGCGGGGAACAGAACAGACAGACTGACTGAAACACACTGCTAAGGAGAGCAGCGCCCGAGGCAGGAGTGGTCCGCTGAGCCATGTGGGTCCCCTCCCTGGCCGGCGGCAGGGATCGAACTTGTTCTACAGTGGCTGTCGTTTGCTTCATAGTGCGTTGCTTAACCCACTGAGCCACCAGGGAGGCCCAATAAATCATAAATCTTAAAAGAAAAGAGTAAAAGGAGAAGAAAAGGTAAATCAACTGTTTTTCTGGAATTCCTCATCTTGTTTCTGTTAAATCATAGGACTGGAGGTTAGGTGTGTGTTTCCAAAGATTTACTTCTATTTACATTTGAAAAAAACAGTGGCCATCTTCAATTACACCTTCTGGTAACAAACATTGCTGCTCCTTTCAGCACGGGCCAGAACCCAGTGTAATCAGGAGTTTAAATCCATGCTACACTTTGGCATCAAGTTCCCCTGTGGAATCAAGCTTCTTCATAAACAACTCAGACAAGGTGCATGTGGAGCTCCTTTCATGTGCCCTAATGTGGAGTCTCCTCTACCCCTTTCTTTTATTTGTTAAATGGTAGACCTGAGTTCTGATCTGTTGGGCCACTAGCTAACTGCATGTTGGGTTCTGGTCACATTTGCTTTTCTGGCTGTTGGTTTCTTCCACTCTAAGATGAGGAGATAGAGATAAATGATCATGCATCATGCCTCCAGAGAGGATGGGCTAGAGTTCTTTAAACAGCTGTGTGCACCTGTGATTAATTCTCTCCTAACTGGGACAAAGAGAAAATTAACTGAATGCATGGTCAATTAAGTCAACTTCCAAGTGTTACAAAAACAATTGTCCAAATTGTGCCTGTCTTTCTGAAAGTATGTAGAATGTTCTTGTTCTTCATCTAGAAACTGGAAATATGGAAACACATTAAATTCACACACACACACACAAAATGTCTACAAAGTAACTTTGTTTTAAAAATGTGATTCAAATCTGAAGTCATCATTAATAAAGAACCCATTTGACTCAAGGATTTGCCCCATCATAACTTAAAGATGTCACTGTGAGAAGTAGTCATCCCTTGGAATAAATAAGTTTATTGGGTCATTTTCTTTTTTTTTGCATTTTTTTGTTTTATTGCTCTTTATTTTTATAATAATATAACTTTTTATTCTAATTGGAAGAAATAATACTAGTAACATTTTCTTTTTTTTTTTTTAAAGATTTATTTATTTATGCATACAAGCACTGGGGTACAGGCCAGAGGTGTGGGGGGTGAGAGGATTCACAACAGAGAGCAGGGAGCAGAACA
>JAGFMF010011718.1:900753-921689 GCA_019455555.1 Galemys pyrenaicus | reverse complement strand
CCCCTCCCTGGCCGGCAGCAGGAATCGAACTCGTGCTGCAGTGGCTGCGGTTTGCTTCATAGTGCGTTGCTTAACCCACTGCGCCACCAGGGAGGCCCACTAGTAACATTTTCTAAGAAAAACTTAAAGAGAAAATGTAAGACAGAATTTCCTGAGCAAGAGAAAAGGTCCACAGAAAATGATATAGAGTGAACTGGGGTGACTTGGATATATTGATCCTCTTCACAGTTTTGCCTGAGGTTGGTTTGAACCATAGGTAAAAACCATAATCATTATTGTTTTCTTTTTTAAACAAAATTATTGTTCTGTCATTTTGTCAATAGAGTAGTGACATGAATATATGTGCAGCTTCTGATTCAAATACAGTCTGGTTGACCCTAGGTTAAGGCTTGTAAGAGATTCTTAGCAAAATAATTTCTTACCTAATTAGCCAGCACATGTGAACTAATTAGAGCTTTACCCCCTGCCAGTAGGAAATTTGAGAAATTTGAACCAAACATGGAAAATGTGATTTCATCTGCAAGAGTTAAGCCACCTGCAATGAATGGAGAGAAAGAGAGGGTTTTATTCAAGTGAAGTGAGAAGACTGGTGTGCCTTGTTTCCATTACATCATTCATTAAGAGGCTTGTGCTGCAGACTTCACAAGTCGCCTTCACTACATGATGGAATGGAAAATGTGACAAAGAATTAATTGGTGCACGTGTTCTTGATCATAGCTTTCAATGTTTATGGAGTGTTTAGACGGCATCAAGGTAGAAGCAAATGAATCAGTCACGTGGTTACGCCATAGATGCTCAGGAATGAGAAGCAGAACTGCCACGGTGGACCGGAGACTTTCTTGCATGGAAAGTCTCTGAGCTCTTCATGAATAAGGGTTATAGTAGGCCATCAAGCTACATACTGTACCCAGAAGAGTTCAGATATTTGATCAAAGAAATTTCAAGTCTACCTTCTAATTCTTCTAGTTTCTGACTGTGTGATCTTGTGTAACTTGTTTAGAGCCAGTTTCATAAGGTTATCCTGTCTCCATTAAAGCAGTGTATAAAGACACCTCCCCTTTTTAATTTTTACTAATTACATTATTATTTTATTAATTGTGTTTATTATTTTTTGTAAGTCATGCATGTTATTACATATATTTTAAGCACTATAGAAAATTTCAAAAAGTGATAAATCACCCTAATTCCTATCATACAAAAATAATCTGTGCTAAAATTTGGTGAACATTCCCTTAGTAAGAGCTTATTTTTCTAAACTAAGTGTTTTAAGGTATTAATTACTAAGTCAATTTCCCAGAAAAAAAAATAAAACGGTATATTTGCTCTGAAGTGGCCAGCTCAATTGATCAACTTATCAAAAGTATTGCTAAGTTGCTATTTTGTATTAAGTTGAAAGAATAAAATCTGTTATAATACTCAGTAACTATCTGTGGGTCTTCCTTCACATCAATTATTTCTGCAACAATCATTTTCTTATTTTACTTAGTAGTTACACCTTTGATAGTAGTAAACAGTATGTATTTAGGCTTGCCTTATTTGAACATTATGTACAAAATATCGTGCTACATTCATTAATTTGAGACTTGCTTCCTTTGCTTAGGGTTATATTTCTAAGAGCCCTGGATGTTTATGGTGTTGACATTATTCTATTCTTACAGAAGTACTACAATTTACCCATTCTTCTAAGTGTAGTTAATTGGGTTCTCAATTTTTAACTACCACAAATCATACTTCTATGGATATTTTAAGCATAAATCCCTTGGTTGCATATTTTAGGGTGAAATTGCTGAGTGGTACACTGTGAAAACAGTCTGCTTTTCTAAGTAATACCAACCTCTTCTCCAGTATTCCATTATTCAACAATGTTAGACCAGTATTCACTGCCACTTACAACGAATGAGTTTTCACTGCTTCCCAGCATCACTAGCACTTGATATTATCTATTTTTTAATTTTATTACAACCAGAGCCAATATAATAGTATTTCTCGCTATGGTTTTAATGGGTTTCTCCGACCAGGCAGTTTGTTTCATTGAAGTGTGAACGTCAAGGGGAAAAGAGAGAATATACAGGCAAGACAGAAGTCACACAGATATGATATTGGATAGTATTTTCCATATTCTAGCAAGTCGCTAGGTCCAGCCCACACTCAGGGGACAAGTTCACAGAAGAATATGAATACCATGATGTGTGGATTATCAGGAGTGATGTCAGAAGCTCTTGCCTTTGGCTGGGAACCTACATTTCTCCATTGTTAGTTGGTTGATTGCTTCCTGTTCATGTTCATCAATATGGGGCCCTAGAACACATAGGAAGGCAGGAAGAGGGAGAAGTTCTGACACCTTTTTCTTTCTATCTTTTCCTACTAGTGTCACTATGGCAATAGCTCTTCATCTTGGAAGTGGTAACTGGAATAAGTAGTGAATAAATGTTCAGATTTTTTATTTATTTTCTTAAAGATTTATTTATTTATGCATACAAGAACTGGGGTACGGGAGGTGAGAGGATTCACCAGAGAGAGAGAGTGGGGAGAAAAACAGGCAGATTGATTGCAGTATACTGCTTATGGGAGCAGCAGGCAAGGCAAGAGAGGTCTGCTGTGCCATGTGGGTCACCTCCCTGGTCAGGGATCAAACTGGCGCTGCTGTGTGGTGGATGCTTCACAGTGTGGCGCTCAACCCACTGCACCACCAGGGAGGCCCCAAATTTTTTTATATGTCCTCACACCTCCACAAAGCTACCACTAATGCAGGGTAGCATTCTATCATTAGAGTCTAGAACGCTAGGTCCATGAGACCCTCATTCAAGTACCAGCCTGAGGAAACAGCTCTTCCAGCTCCACCCAACCTTTCCCATTCCTAGCCTCTGATCATCCCACCACTTTCCAGCCCAGGGGTCCCCGCCCTAAGGGTGGTACTTGCCTTTTTACTGCCTCTGCCTTACTACAGTTCCTTATGTTAAATAATTTCTGTTAAAGCAACTAGTTTGATTTCTGACTGGTAGACATACATCTTTACCCCGTTGTAAGGACTGTAAGCAGAATTTAAAATGCTCTTTTCCTTCAAAGACTCACAAATAGTGATATACTTACTTACAAACACAATACAGGCAGAAGTTGATTGGCACCACTTTAAAAAAGCTATAAATGGAGGATTTTGAAGTTTAGAGAAGGCAAAAATGCTGGTGGTGAGGAGAACAAGATAGCCTTCACAAAGAAGGGAGGATTTTAGTTAGATCCTAAAGCGTTATTAGTCCTTTGGAAGAAGAGCATTCAAAAAAGGAGTAGAACCAGTAAAGCAAAAAGAAAACATGACATAAAATAATGTTTGGAGATTAAATAAGAAGAGAAAAACCATGCACAGTCTCTTCACCTGTAGAAAACACACTGTAAGCCACTAATGTATGCCACAAAGGCTGTTTTAAATCATCTAATAGTCAAATTTTAAACAAAAAGTAAAAAATCAGTAACAATGTGAAGGATGTTGTTATTTAGTTTATTATATTTAAAATATTATCACTTCAAAAGGTATTCAATACAACAAATACTAAGGAAATATTTTCTTTTCTTTTTCTTTACCTAAGTGTTCAAAATCCAGTGTGTGCTTTTCATTTAAAGCAGGTTAGAGTAGCCACTAATTCTCATACTCATAACCACATATGGCTCTTTATCGTGTTGGACAATATAACTCTAAACAATAGAGAACTGAGGAATATTTCTAAGCAAGGAACAAATATAATCAGTGCTTTGAAAATGTAAATATGGAAAAGCTGCTTATTCAGCTATAAGGAAAATGAATTAAAAATCAGGCTATTTTTCATTTTCCACACAACAAGCAGCCCGTTACCTTGAAATGCGAGGTATGCTACCATTCTGACATCTAAGAAACAATAGATGGGCCTTGAGTTAGCAACAATGTGTGGGTTGTGTGGCTGAGGGCCCTCAGCAGTGTTAAGGGGGCTGGGTAGTGGAGATGCTGTTCTGCCTCTCAGCGTTAGAGTCTCTCTTTGCCTGCCTGTGTGTTTGGGCCCTTGTTTCAGCAATAAATGCCTGCAAAATCCATCGAAGGCCACAGATTCTCTTATCATCTGGGAAAACTGCCAACAAACCTACCTGGCCAAGGATGTCGGCACTACATCAGCAGCAGAACTTTGACACCAGCAGTGGGGGAGTTGCCACTCCCTGAGTGCAAAGTTGTGCTGAATGATCAATGAAAATCTCTAGAATTTTAGACTTTTTTAAAGGTTTTATTTGTTTATACATGCAAGAGCTGGGGTACAAGCCAGAGTGGCGGGAGGTGAGAAGAGTCACCAGAGACAGAGTGGTGAGCAGAACAATCAGATGGACTGAAACACACTGCTGAGGGGAGCAGCGGGCAAGACAAGAGAGGTCTGCTGCACCAGGTGGGTCCCTTCCCGGGCTGGGGATCGAACTTGCACTACAGTGGCTGCAGAAGCCCCAAAGTGTAGTGCTCAATCCCTTATGCCACCAAGGTGGCCCTAGAATATTTTTATAAAGAGAAATGAGATGACATGCCCTAACAATGTGTTCAGTTACTTTTTTTAAACATTCGTTGAATTTTATAAATGTAGTGAGACTTGTCAGATTTCTCAAAATAATTAAACATGAAATTTGGATTTCCAAAAATGTATTCTCTTTCTCAAATCGAAGGATGTACAACAGTGTTTGGGATTTAAGCTTCCTGAATATTTGAGCAGCCATCTCTCCTCCTACTTACGGTCTCCCCAAGAGATCTTTAATGTGGTGATTACTGGCATTCCTACTAAAATGATAAAAATACAGGAAAGGTCATTTTAATGATTGTGGGTTTCAACCTTTCGGAGTTACAAGATTTAAATTAGAATTATTTACACGTGGAATCTACTCCCTCTTAGGAAATCATTGGGTTCACCTGGATTTATGGACTTAGTCTGTTTTTCATTTCACTGTATAAATGTTAAGGAAGTTATTAAGATAGGAAACACATTGATAATGTGTGGAGTGGGGTGGAGCCATGCTCTTGTCATAGCTGACAATGCTGAGGTTCTGGTTTCATTTAATCTCGGGAGATCAGTCAGGTCACTCTGTCTTATGTTGTAATGTTTCCATCTATTATTCCACAAAAGGAGTAACTGTAACTTTCTTCAATATTTCTTGGAATCAAGATAGGAGTAAACAATCTCCCAACTCTATCTATTTGCCCTCTTTGAGGAACATCTAAATTTATCCTTTCTTTGTTTGGAATCAGATCACCTGGAATCAAAAATCTTAGCACAACTAATGTAGAATTTGTTGAGTAACTCTTAACTTGGCCTTGATCACTGGCAGCATGGACAAAGGGAAGAGGAAAAGAGAAATAAAGATAATTTTAATTATAAAACATTCCTTATATTTGAGGTGTCTATTAATGAAGAATTTCTGTTGCAGGGTAGGGAGGACACCCCAAAACCTCCAAACCAGCTCACTCTAAATAGATTCTGTCATCCACCACATCAAAACATACACTAGTGCATAAACCTTTAAGAGGAAGGAACTTTAATGCATTTTGTGTGCAATTAAGAGAGTAGAAGGGAAAGATAAAGAACATAGTTTCCAAATCAAGCATCCAAAGTTACCCATTGCCTCTGGGTAAATGTCCAGCCAAATAGGTTTGACCAAAGTCTGCCATAATCTAAGGCACCTCCTGTTGCAGACCCATAAGAAATGGGCAGAAGGAGCTCAGCACATCTGGGACAGAAGGAACAAAATCAAAATCAAGACAAAAGCTGCCACAAGTCTCTCACCCACGTCTGTTTCAACCAGAGACCAAGAAGCAAGTGCTGTTTCTTCACCTGTCTCTCTGCTCCATGTGCCTCCTCCAGGTATCCTTCTCGCTCCCCTTCTTTTTCCCTTCTCCAGTCTTCTCTCCAGCTTCTCCTCTTCCATGCTCATCTCAGTCTTTCCTTGGGTGAGGCAGGGAACCTGAAACCTTCCCTTTCCCTAGGAAACACCCTATTAGACTCTTCCCCCACCCCAAATGTATCTGTTTCAAGATACTTCTCCTTGGAGAAAAGGAGAGGTCAAACAGGTAGGGGAGGAAAAAAAGGGTCTGACTGATGTCTTGTTGACTGGTGGGAGAAGAAGTATAGAGTTTCATGAAGAAATTGATAAACAGTACAAAATAGTACAGAGATAGTGTGTCAGATAGGACTGAAAATATTTCTCTGAATTCAGAAGTTGGAAGATAAATTTGATAAGGGCATTTTTAGTAAAATGCTGGGAATTATAGGTTAATGTTAGACACAGCTATGCTATTGTGAGTTGAAAAAGAAGGAGAAATAGTTGTAACTAGAAAGGAATATTTCTAGTTACAAAGGGAAGTTAAATTTGTTTTAGGTGGTGCAAATCAAGTGTGTGGAAGGACAGGGAAGTATAAATGGAGAAAAGAGAGGAATGTGGGCAATTAATAGAGTAGAAAAGAAGAGTGAAAGGATGGAATTCCAAGTGGAAATCATTCATCTTGGACCTAGCCTGTCCACAAAGCCAGACCAAATGATAAATGTTCAATGAGGAACTTTATGGTAGGTAAGAAAGAGAAAGTTTCTAACATGACTTTCAATTTTCTCTGTAAAATAGGAGACCAGTCATCAGTCAATATCTATAGCAGAGATAATTAGGAACATAGCCTGAAAGACAGTGGTAAGATCTGAAGTGGTTGTGGGACTGAGAGTTGCAGAATGCATAGATGCACAGAGGGACAACTAGGATGCACAGACATACCTCCTGGGCTGAAGAATGTGTGAAGAAGGTGTGTTGACCTCAGGCCTTGAGATTTGGTTAGCAGTTCAGAGACAAAGTCCAGAATCTGAAAGTATGTATTACTCAACAAGGTAGAAGTATATGATTGCATTAGTCAGTGATTTTCAGAGAAACAGAATCAACAGTGTGTGTGTATGTGTGTGTAGAGAGAGAGAGATTGAGAGATTTACTGTAAGGAAGTAGTTCATACAAGTGTGGGCGCTAGCAAATCCAAATTTTGCTGGGCAGTCAGCAGGCTGGAGACCCACAGAGTAACTAATGTTGCAGCTTGCGTCTGAAGGTAATCTGGAGAAAGAATTCCTTCTTCGTCCAGAATTCCTTCTTTCAGTCTTTTTCTCTTAAGGCGTTCAATTGATTGGTGAGACCCATCCACATTATGAAGGGTAATCTGCCTTACTCCAAGTCTACTGACATACCCATTAATTCCATCTTAAAAAATACCTTCACAGGGCCTCTCTGTTGGCACAGTGGGTTAAGCAACGCACTATGAAGCAAACCGCAGCCACTGCAGCACGAGTTCAATCCCTGCTGCCGGCCAGGGAGGGGACCCACATGGCCAACAGACCTCTCCTGCCTTGCCCGCTGCTCCCCTTAACAGTGTGTTTCAGACAGTCTTCCTGTTCTGCTCCCCATTCTGTCTCTGGTGAATACTCTCACTGCCCTGGACTCTGGCCTGTATCCCAGCTCTTGTATGCATAAATAAGTAAATCTAAAAAAAAAAAAACCTTCACATCAACATTTGGACTGGTATTTGACCAAATATCTGGGTACTGTGGCCTAACCAAATTGACACATAAAATTAACCATCACATGGTGGTGGTAAGAGACTGATTTAAATTGTACATAATAGCCTAATGGTCTATGCTTATTATAGGTGAAAAGTGTAACAGGAGAAACCTGTCACCTTGAGGAAAAAATGAATGGTTGAAGCAGTTTCACAGAATTACACATGAATAATAGGAATGAGTATAAAATGCACATTTCTAAGCACTGCCCCATACCTAGACAGAATATATGGGGGAAAAGCTTTAAAACCTAATTTTTATATACTCCTCATGTAATCTGTATATTATTAAAGTTTGAGAATTATAGTATTAATGAGTTGCTAATGAAGTTGCCAGATGAGTGTAATGAGAATGAGGAGAATGTAAAAACCAAGGTGCTGTGTCCAAAGTGTGAGATATTAATATGAATAGGGTAAGGCTATGGTTATAGGTCTTACCTCAAGGAACATTCTAGGTCATCCACTGGTCATTGGAGTTGTCCTAATTGAGGACAGGAATGTTGTTGGATGCTGGATAACCTATGCATTAGCAAAGAGAGAAGAGGAAACTGAAGGGTTTCATAGCTACAGTGGAAGGTAAACAACATCTTCTCTCCTGAGCCTTTACTACATGTTTCCCACATGTAAAACCAATAGAGGCAACAGAGTCCTCTGGGATGGGCAGATTACATGAAGACAGGGCCAGCATTCTGTGAAGTCAGCATACAGCAAGGGGGATTGTTTCTGTTGGAGCAGGGATAATAGAAGACATCAGGGAGAGCAGGAAGAATGAGGGAACAAAAAGAGAAATTAGAAAAGGGGTTCTGCAGCATTAGGAGCTAGAAATGGCATTGGTTCTTTAAGGAAGAGGCCAATTGCAAAAGAATTGGAATTTTCAGGATTAACTGGAGTTGTGCTTTCAAATAAAATTTGGGATTAAGAAAAATGTGGTGCCCTACAAAGCCTCAGATTGTCTTATCAAAAGCATGCTGGACTTTGACTTAGGTTCCATCAGGAATAAGCTATTTTGGTTCCATGGAAAAATTCCCCCCTGGGTGTGAAGATAATGGTTAGTGTTCTGTACTTGTGGAAGGGAAATCACAAGCCAATTATTGAAGAAAGGATGAGGAAAAGAGAGTTTCAGATGGAAGAACAGCATAAGCAAAAGCACAAAAAAGAGAAAGCAAAGCATATCTAGAGCACATTTGATGCTTGATAAGACATACTGTCTTGCTTTGCCCTCACGAAACCCTCCTTTTTCTCTCGGATCATTGATGTTGGCCGGTATAGGTGGAATGATATCCTTAGAACTATTTGTCTACACAAAGTCACCCAGGCCATCCTCACTGTCTTGGAAATGGAGGATAAAAGGGAACCCCCTCACCCCCGCCTTTCTCCTCTGGTTTCACAAAGAACGATGGGCCCAGAGAGGCTGAACATGATTCACGTGATGTCCCCCTGCCCTGCACATGGCCGCAGCCCAGCAGTGCTGCCTGATAACTTTACCAAAAGTCTTGGCTGTTTCTCAAAGCATGAGAACACCATGTGAGCTCATTTAAACCTGGTTAGCAGGAATGATGCGGAGAGTAATTTATGAATGTTTTTTCTTTCCTTCTGACCAGAGACAGCCATGCTGGCATTATCAAATGTGAATAAAGAAAAATCCTTTTGGGAATTATTATTTATGTTCATGTCAACAAAAACTAAGGTGCAAAGTATGCACACTGCTTCCATTTTTAGTATAAGATTTGTGCAAACATAGTTTTTAAAGAATTTTAATAAATGTCTCCTAATTCGAGTAATGATTTGTTTTCCTGTGAGAGAAAATACAAGATACTGAGTTTTAGTTCATTATGTATCATCTTTTAGCTAGATTCATGTGGGACACAGGAAAACACTTTTAGAACTTCTCTTATACTGTGAAACTGTATTACAGGCACCTGTTCAATACGCCCAAGTAACTCAGGAACGTGTGTGTGCATGCGGGCGCAGGCATGCTTTCACAATTAGAGAAAATACATTTGAACAATATTTATCTTACAATCAAATGATAAATTTCTTCCTGGGGACCTAAATCAGATAACTAATGAGATAGGAATGTCACAATGCATTTGTGGCTCCTAGACAGATCCCAGCCCTTAACAAGGGCTGATTATGCTGACAATAGTGATTTATGTATCATTTGGGGTTTGTTAAATTAGATCACATGTAGGAAAGTAAGTAATAAATAAAGAATGTGTGAGTAAATGGAAGTTAAAGCAAGTGAAGATTTGAGACAACTATCTACATAATTCTTTCCTTACATATTCTTTTTGATAAAAAGGGAAACTGAAATCAATCTACAGTAATCAAATCACTCCAAATAAAATTGCTCAGGTACTATTTTAGTGACTCTTATTGAAAATGCAATACCTTGAATATAAAAGTAGCACTGCATTTTAATTTTAAGATGGAATATATGGACAGGGACATGGACTGCACATGCTAACAAACATTTTACATGGCTTTGAATGTATTCATCTATAAAAGGAGTGATGATGCCCATCTTACCTCCCCTACAGGTTTGTTCTGGGAAATAAATGAGGACTACAGAGAAACAAAACAAAGGAACAGACAAAATCCACCCAACTAAACCCTAGAAATCTGACGGTTGAATTGAAGCTACCAGACGTGGAGTGGAAGAACAGAGAATAACGCCGGTGGTCAGTGTTCACTGGTCGGGGGCCCTGGGGGTCTTGGTAGTGAACCATGTCTTTGAATCACATATAGCATCATACAGCAGCATTATCTCAATAAAATATAATTTTTAAAAAGAAATAAATGAGATCTCATTAACTTGTGAAGGACTCTGCAAATATAAAGTGTTATTTTTATTCAATTATATTTTAGAGTTGTGCTGCCTTATATTTGTAGAAAAGGGCACAGCACATGAGCTGAAAAATAAAGCTGAGATATCCTAAGTATTTGAGTTGTTCTCTTCTTGGCCACTTTTTACCACTCCTGCAGCTAAATATAGAAGAATAGACTCCCATGCAGGAGGTGGAGGCAAATTGTTAGGCTCTTCTTCCAACTTCATCAAGATTCTTGGCTTTCTTTTTTATACCAGGAGTTTGAATTATTAGGTAGCAGACATGCTGTCAAAAGACTGGATAATTATCTGTCATTTTCCATGTCTGAAGGCAGTCTTCCACCTCTGCAGCTAGATGGATAATCTGTGCTTGCATTCCAAAATTTATTATATTTGGATTTTATGTGGGTGTACATGATCCCTCAAGGGTGAAACCTCAAGCAACCTCTCTTCTCCTTACCACCTCCTCCCCAACACACACACACACAATCACTCCAAAACAGGGCTCTATGGATGAACAACTCACCAAAAATTCTTGGATATTTGTCCATTAATCTTTTAATGTATATGCATTTTATATTCACATGTTCCCACATTTTCCAATCGAGTCACAGTTTGGGCATATGCAGTCAAAACTAAACTCCAAATACTGGTGGACTTTTTCTTTCTTTGCAAAAAGTTATCTCATTCCACAAAATATTTGGTGGCTTTAGCATCGAGGATGTCCTGCAAACATATGTTTACTAAAAGCAAAGATCTAAGTGCTTATTTAGTAGTGAATATGATTTTTTTTTCTACCTGTAAAAATAGATCCACAAGGTTTCATGCTGTCTCTAACCTGGTTCTCTTTGGGACCAAGGTTATGTATTTTTAAGACATCTTTAAGGGGTTAGAAGAAAAACTCCCTCATTCTATTTTAAAATTCTATACAGACAATAGTAATCGAAGAATATTCATCTATTAATTTAAAACAAATAATTAATTATCCTCTCAACAGACTTTCGAATGATTACAGTGTGCTAGACCCTGAGAAGACACAGATGAAAGACACAGTCTTGTTCTCTCCAAGATGTAGCCACGTGGAGAACCAGCATGGTGAGTGCTGATGTACAGCAGAGCCCTGGCATCTCTCTGCTCTAGCAGGAGAAGATCTGGGCAGTGGATTCTAGAAGGCGAATCAGAAATTTTCTTGCAGACACTGAACTAAAGCTCTTCTATGAAGGTGTTCATGAGTAGTCTGAGAGGTAGTGAAGAGTTCTGCATTTCTTGAATTGAAGACTCCATGAGGTTGTAGGCTAAGGTCAGTTCATAAAGACAATGCCTGCCATGCAGGCACTGACGGGTCATCCCTTAGGTCAGAGACTCTCAGTGATACCCAGATTAGCAGCATCAGCATTATCCGGGATCTTGTTAGAAATGGGGTCCTGTCCCAGACCTACTGAATCCAAAATTCTAAAACTAGTGTTCAGCAACCTGTGTTTTAACAATCAGAATTCGCTGATTTTGATACAATAAATTTGAGAACCAAATTTCCAATACTGGCTACCTAGTAGAGTCACCCAGGAAGATTTTAAAAATATCAAATTTCCCTATATCATTTTCAGCCAGCTGAGTAAGGGACGCTGGAAAGGGGTCTGCTTCATAGTGGCTGCCCTGTGCGGTCACCAGAGCCCCAGGCTCAACAGCATCCATGCTTAGTTTGATGCTCTGCTACCACCATTTTGAATTACTAATAATTTTTGAATTATTAAAGGAGTTTAAGGAGTCCCACGTTTTCATTTTGCATTGAGCCCCACAAATTACGTAGCCAGTCTCAGTTTACCTTCAGTGTATTTCCCACATTTTCCAGGTCATTCTAATCGCAACCAATGAAGAAAACTACCAGGTTAGAGGATGTAGCAAAAATAGTGGAATTCAACTTCAACAAGATAATCAACAAAATTCCAGGATGGACTCATAGTCTAGAGGGACAAGCGTTCTGTAATAATGTATTACGGAAATAAAGAGATAATTATGTTGATTAAAAATTGAGTGACCGTAAATTAAAAATTGACTAACACAGACTAGTGATAACCTGATGGAGTATAGAAATGTCTATTGTGATTTGATAATGGTATTAATGCAACAGTCATGTTTACAGATCATACTTCTCCAATACCGTGGTTGGTAGGACTGAAGTGCAGGAATAGATTGTGCACATATCTTCCTCACTTCTCACTCAGGGGTATTACACTCTAACTGACTCAGCAGTGGCGGGAGCATGTACACATACACAGTAAAGAGTGATTAATATCTAACCTAGCCAATTGTTAAACACTTACAGTTACCCCTAAAGTATGAGCAAACTCTGGGCACATTTGTAATGTCCTGAATGAACTCCACTCCCTACTTTTTTCCCTGGGTGACACCCCTATTGCTATACTGAGGGGATCTGAGGTGCAGAGGATTACAATTGCCAGCATCTGTGACTCTGACTTCCTGAATGGGAGGCTGCAGAAATTAGGGGTGTGGTTAAGCAGCCATACTTGGTTTTTTTTTAATATTTATTATTTATGCATACAAGAACTGAGGTACAGGCCAGAAGCGAGGGGCGGGGGGTATGATAGCACTCACTAGAGACAGAGTAGAGAGCAGAACAGGCAGATTGACTGAAAAGCACTGCTGAGGGGAGCAGCCCGCAAGGCAGGAGAATTCTGCTGCGCCATGTGGGTCACTTCCTTGGCTGGGGATCGAACTCGTACTGCTGTGGCTGCGGAAGCTTCACAGTACTGCACTCAACCCCTTGCGCCACTAGGGAGACCCCATGCTTGTTTTATAACTGAAAATATGTGGGTTTTGTTTTCTCTTGCTTTCCCAAGCCTTTTGTTTTGCGTTCTGGCATCTCAGCTTAGATAACTTTACTGGTAGGTATTCCTGGTAGGATATTTGACCAGTTAATATTATTCTCTCTACTTCTTCTCATTCCCTTTGTAAATAAACCTTAAAAAAAAAAAAAACGCAAAGATTATCTCTGTGTGCCTGCTTTTGGTCTTACCAAAGTTCTTATGTGCATGGGTGAGAACTGCTCACCCCCTCCCCCCCCATGTCTTTCTCACTGAGGCTCTCCTGTAACACTTACACCACCACTATTTACTGGGTGCCTCGTTTAATTCATATTGTAACATTATATGTGTTGTAACTTGCAGGAAGAAAACTGAGGCAAAATAACTTTATTAAGGTCCATAAGTAAAGAGACCAAATGTAAACATAAACACTCCCATAGTGTATCTTATAGTGGTATAATCAGGATTGGAAAGACTTTTTTAGAGTTTGAAGGAAGCCCAAATTCAAAAAGATAAACACATTCACAAATTAAAGGCTCTTGACCGGGAATCCAAAACAGCAACTTTGCAAGTACAGGATGGGAGAAGTTAACTTAAACACAGACTTATAAAATGACATGAGGAAAACTAAAGAATCAACACAGGTTTAAATAAGCAATTTTTTTTTTCCTATTCCTGATTCCTCATTCACAACCACAAATGTTAGTTATTGAGTCCAAGGGAAGCACATAAGGAGAATCAATTGTAAGTTATACTTGAATATTTGGGCTGGGACGGGGGGAGTTGGTGCCCCAGCCCCTGAGTCATCAGGTCAAGGCACCACTGTAGTCTGAACAGCCAACAGTATGATGATGCCCCTCTCTGACTGGGCTTTAGACATGGCTGGCTTATCATAAATCTATCATGTTCCAGGGGCTACATAGCATGTTTGTCCAGTGCAATATTTGAAATCTTTTATTTTATATGTTAAATTTGGCAATTTTATCTAGAGGTGGAAGACTGCATTTCAGCAAAATGCATGGTCTTAAGGGGTATTATACTTTGGTAGCATTTAAGTTATTTCTATCTTTGCTCTTTCCACTCATCACTCCTTTTGGAATAAGACTTTACTTTCCATGTTGTAGCCATTATCGTATTTCCTACCGAATTTCTTCCAAATCCTCGGATCTAGTCTTGCCCAGAAAGTACTTTTGGATTCCTTCAGTACCTCCTGACTGGGACAATCCATAGACAGAAAACATTTTTTAAATTAAAAACCATACATTAGCAAAGTGCTACATGGAAAGAATGAGAGCAGAGAGTAAGAGGATCAATACAAATAATTGCCTTTTGCTTGCTGGTAAGGAAAAAGAGTTAAAATCAGGCTATTTTGCCTCCCACACCAAGCCCATACCTTGAAATGCTGTTTTCCACCATTCGGGCATCTAGCAAACAGATGGGCCTCGCATTTGCAACTAAATGAAGGGTGTGTGACTGTGGGCATTTAACAGTGTAAAGGGGGCTCAGTTGCTGGTTTGCCTCTCTCAGAGCTGGAGTCTGTCTTGCTCTGCCTGCCTGCTTTTGTGTACGGTCCACTATCTCAGCAATAAAGGTCTGTAAATTCCACGGAAAACTCCAAATTCTCTTACCTCTGTGAGAACTGACAATGATCCTACGCAGCCTGAGGTGGTTGCACTACATTGCTATTGATGAAATCCCACAATTGGTCTCCTGCTTTCACTTCACTGCATTGTCTACCCACAAACAGAAACTCTCTCCATTAACTTCTCATCCATCTCAGTCAAATTAAAACCTTTCACCAACCCCTCCCCCCACATATATATGGGCAGGCCCTACCTCAGCTTCTGGCAGTTTCCCAAAGTCCAAGAGGTGTGCACTCCATGACCTTTGCTCACCCTGTGTCTTCTCGGTGGGTCTATTTCCACCTGAGTCACTCACTTCCTGGGTCTCTGTTCAAATGTCACCAATCAGAGAAGCTCCCTCTCTCCACCCAGACATCACTGTAACCTTGCCTCTGTTTATCATATTTTGTTCACAGTTCTTATGTCCACCTGCTCTATTTTATACTCATGTTTGTATCTGCCACCCTCCTCTGGAATGTGAAAACTAACATCATTTCCTTTATTCTCTTGTCTCCTCAGCCCTGGAGTTGTGCCTAACACATGGCAGGCAGTATGTAAACTCTTAAGAAACTCTAACTCTCAGTGAGAGATGAGCAGCCCATCCATCACCCCTCCCTGGAGGAAGGCCAGGTGGAGGGAGGAGGTCAGACAGGTGGGACTGGGAGATAGCAAGTCCTGGAACCTGGGGGAGCCCTGCTCAAGGTCCCTCCCTGAGGGGGGAACTCAGCCAACATGACTAGTGGTGTTGACCTGACTGGAACATGTAAGGTCATGTAAGGTCATCTGCACCATCACCTGAATCACACCATGACTGACTCTCCCCACCTCTCACACTCTGTCCCTCAGCAAAATAAAACAGTGTTCACCAATTTCTCAAGGCTGGAGGCAGAAGTCCTTGTTTATTTTTAACTAAATTCCTCCTTTTTTCTTTCTTTTCCTACTATAACAAGATGGTCCTCAGGAAACGGTTCCAGGTTTCCTGCCCAACCAGAGAGAGGGTGGAGCTGAGCAGGGAAAAGAAGAAGCTGGAGAGAGACTAGAGAAGAAGGAAGCAGGATGGAGAGCAACAAGGAGACCTGGAGGAGACACATGGAGCAGAGGGACATGTGAAGAACCTGCACTTGCTTCTTGGTCCTGGACTAGTTGGAACAGATGTAGGTGAGAGGCCCATGGGGAGGTTAAGAATGGAAGCTTTTATCTTGGTTTTGATTTTGCTCTTTTCCTTCCAGACTAGTCTGACTGTTTCTACCCCTTTCTGATGGGTGCCCACGAGGATGTGCCTTGAACTTGTGACAAGCTTTTGGGCCTCAATTGTTCAGCTTTGGGCCAACCCTGTTTGGCTGGACATTAATCCACAGGGGATGGATAACTTTGGGTGCTGGATTTGAAAACTATATTTCCCCCTTCTCTTTGTTGCACACTAATTGTAATTAAGTTCCTTTCCATTAGAGGTCATACACACCAGTGTATGTTTTGTCTTGATGCAGTAGATAGCAAAGCCTATTTAGAGCAGGCAAGTTTGGGAGTGTCCCTCACCCTGTCCTGTAACACTACCACTGCCCTCCTTTCTTACCAATCAGTCCAACAAATTTTGCTCCTCTCTGTGGTATACACTCAATACAACTAGGTATAACCAGGCAAAAACAAAACAAAAACACCTCCCTGTTCTCCCTCAACTCTTCACAGAACGAGCATTGTTGAGTGGCCTGTATTTGTAGTCTCACCTTCAATCCTTCAATATTATCTTTCAACCCATTGCATTAGGACCTTTGATCCCACCAAAGCATGAATCATCTCCCCCTATGGTTTCCAAAGAGCTCTTATTAAGTAAAACTTTAAGATGAAACAGCTAGATTTCTTCAGAGCTCCCAGATATAGTTTCTTGTTCTCTTCTCCTTGAAACATGTTGGGCTCTGATGGTTTCTCTGTCACACTCTTTTGTAATTCTGCTGTAGTTATAATTCATTCTTAGCCTTCTAAAGTTTTCTCTTCACCTAAGTCTCCATATCCAGTCACACAGGTTGTTCACGACACAACTCCAGAGTTTGACCTTCACCTGAAAATTGACGTGATTAGTGCCTGCAAATGGGCATTGTACCAGCTGCACAACTACACGGAGCAGTTCCATATTCACCCTACATGCTAATGTCACCACCAAGTATTGGTGCCTTCCACCTGAAGTCCTTGGGTCAGATTATGATATCATTTATTTGAGAAGAAAATCAGCTTTATTTTCAAATCAGTTGGTAATAAAGTAGGAAATAAGTTCAAATCTACATCCTTAATTAAGAAAGGAAAGGAGGTTATATAACCTTTGGAAAACAGGGTTGAAAGCAAAGGAATTAAATTTTATTTACTGAAAAGCATGTTAGGGGAAAGAACTGTGGACTTGGCTGAAGTTCATTGGTTAAATCATGGACACTTCATACATGAAGTATGAAAAGACTTTTCTTCACATGACTAGAATTGTGGGTTTCCACTTATGTGTTCCTCCTCCTCTGGGTAGCCCCTATTTCCTCTGTTCTTACTTCCACTCAGCCTTGGAATTGACACAAGGTTTTCATTAAACCTCCAATCTTTGCTGTGGCTTTAAAAAGCAAGTCACAGAAACTAGTTTAGATGATTTTTATTTTTTTCTCTTTTTTTTTTTTTTTTACTTTTTCTTTTAAAGATTTATTTATTTATGCATACAAGAGATGACATGCAGGCCAGAGGTGTGGGGCATGAAAGGATTCACCAGAGACAGACTGGGAAACAGAACAGGCAGATACAGAAACACTGCTGAGGGGAGCAGGGGGCGAGACAGGAGAGGTCTGCCATGCCATGTGGGTCACCTCCCTGGCTGGGGATCAAACTCGTGCTGTAGTGACTGTGATAGCTTCATAGTGCTGTGCCTTAACCCCTTGCACCACCAGGGAGGCCACTTTTTCTTTCTTTCTTGTACTTTAAAATCTGAGACCAATTTAATCATTAAGTCTGTTTCAATATTCCCTACAATTTCATTCAATTTTGTGCACAAAATTTCTCACTCATCATACCCACACTGAGAAATTCATCTGATCCGATAACTTTAATAATATTTATATAATAATGATTCCAAAATAGACATCCTCAGTTTGTGCTGCTATTTCCTTCCTCCCTCCCTCCCTTTCCCCTCTCTCTCTTTCTCTCTTCCTTCCTTCTTTCCTCTTCTTTCTCTCCTTCTCTCCCTTCCTCCCTCTCTCTTCCTTTCTTTTTTTGCAAAAATACTATATTTTTATTACCATTCTAGTGGAATTTTTCTCTTGATATCCCACAGACATCTAAAATTCAGTATTTCTGATTCTTTAACTCAGTAACTTTTCACCCATCAAACTAGAAGTTCTAATTGTCTTATTTTATTTAATGGGTATATTATCCACCTAGAGATCCAAGTCAGAAATTTAAGTTATCCTCTACATTCCTACTTTCTTTCCCTTACTTGCTAAATTTCATTTCTCACGAGGTTCTGTGAAATGAATATATCAACTTCTTTCCCTCCCACTCTTCTGATATGTTCCTCTTTATCACTCTTAGGTTACTGAAGCAAGTTTTAATTTCATCTCTCCCGCAATGGATCTTCCACATCATACCCCAAATTATCTTATTAAAACAAACTCAATATTGTCACTACCCTGCTTTGAAATGTTTAGTATCTTGAAAATTGTTTCTAATTTTTGACAAGCAGTGTAATTTTGCTAATGCTATAGTCATTTGTCATAGAGTCATATTGGCTATAGATCATGCCAATTTCCACCAATACCCCAGTTCTAGCCACACCAGTGTCACCACCGTTATAGATCAAACCTAACTTTTGATATAATTTCATGCTTTGAGACATGCCAGTTCCCATTATTGAACATGGCCACCTCATAACAAGCCACTTGAAATATGGTTCAACATCAAGTTTTCTGTAAATCCAACATTTGGCTCATACCAAGCTAGCTACTCCTCTTCTGTGCCACCATGGAAATATGTAAACAACCCTATGTTTTTCTTTAACCCAATGCTCCATAATTTTCTATGTATATGACAGTCTAAGTGTGTAATTGTTTGAGGGCCAAGTTCATGTCTTATTCAAACTTGCATCCTCTGTTCCTGGCCCAGTGCCTGATATAGAATATGTGTTCCATCAATACATGTTGAGTGATGAAAATTTTAATGAGTCACCATCTAAATAAGACAAGAAACAGGATACGTTTTGCATGTTTGGAATTAGCAACTCTAAGTCTTCCTTGAGGGAATACTCATGCACAAACATGGGAAGGAGAGGATCTGTCAGTAAACTCAGTATTTTCCCTTTTGCCCATATTTCAGTGTGTGTGGACAAAGAATCAACCAAATGCAGCCAACAGATACCTGCTGTGATACTGCTGAGTCATAAGCATGTGACAACAGGGAACTAAGTTCCCAACCCAGGTGCTAATAGCTGAGTAGAGAGAAATGGGTACAATGGATAAGTGAATAAGAATGAGCTCCACTCAGTTAAATGGTATTAAAGGAGGCAGGACAACCTACCCTTAAGGCAAAAATTGAAACTCAGAAATAGAATCAGAGATCTGTTAATGGGTGAAGCTCCAAAGGTCTAAGAAGATATTGTTGAGTCTACCCTCAGAGAGAAAATACCTTCAGAATCAAAGTTAGAAGTCAGGTAAAAACTTAACTGGAAATTCTAGTATGATAGAATAATGAGAGAAAGAAGGAAGAACAAACATTCATGCAGTACTATGTGTTAAATCTGTTCTGGGTTCTTTTTACATGCATTTACACATGTAAGCATAACTATATCCTTATCAACTACTCACTCCAATTGCACAGATTAGAGAAACTGAAGTAGAAATTGCCATGGTATCCTTTCCAAAGTTGCACAGGTAGTAAGTTGTGGAGTCAGAAACTGAATCCAGGAGTTCTAGTCCTAAAGAGTGTGCGCTCTCAATGCTGTACTGCCTCTTAGAAGTGAAATTTCTAGGACAATATATATCATATTTTTAATAATCTTTTTAAATATTGCTAACTTGCCTGAAAAGAGTTGTACCAGTTTATCGTTCCTGTAGCAGAATGAGGAACTTCTCAATTTTATACATTTTTATCTGTCTTCCTATTACCAATTGGATATCAAAAATTAGTTTCTAATTCTGAGAATTCAATTACTACTGAAATAATTTTTCATATTTCTTTGTATTCTTTGTGAATTAAGTACTCATGTTGTTAGTTCTTTTTTTCTGTTGACATCCATATTTTATTATTTTAAAGCAATTATATATTTAAGGTTATTAACTTTGAGTCTTATATATACTGTTAGTCATTAAATAATTTTGTCTTTTAGTTGTACATATAGTGGATTTTGGCATATATATTTTGAATTTTTCTTTTTCAAATATGTCCGTAGAAATTCTAACTATAAAAACACATTATTTTACACATAATGCTTATCACTATTAATTTTTTCCATTACTTATAACCGTGACATACATCATATTATAATCATGAAATATTTTATAGACATGAAAATAAAGACCATAAGATCACAGATGTAAAAAAATTAAAGTTATAACATTGGCTATATATGTATTCAGATATTTTTAAAATTTAAATATTTCAGGTACAGCTAACATTGTAATTCTTCCCATTTTCACCCTCTGCAAATCCCCAGCTTCTTATTCTCTAAATATTTAAGAATTTTAGCACTTACATGTAAATCTGTGATTCACTATGAATTATTTTTTGTACATAGTGTGAGATAAAAGTCTAAATTTTTTTCTCTAAACAGAAGTTCAAATTTTGTACCAATATTTATTCAAAATAACATTTCTTCCCATGGAAGTGCCATTTTAGAAAATCAATTAGACAAGTAAATATGGGTTCATTTACTAACTTTATATTCAGTTCCATTGATCATTATGTTTATTTTTCACATCATACCAAACTGCCTTAATTATGGTAGTTTTTTTTTTGAGCACAAATTTTTATATTTATTTATTTTTTTTATTAAAATATTTTAAAATTTACATATACTTGCCATTAATTGTAATCCCCATGTATTCCCCATCACCATCTCACCAGTGCAC
>JAGFMF010011718.1:845801-896264 GCA_019455555.1 Galemys pyrenaicus | reverse complement strand
GATGGCTTCACTATTAGGAGGAATATGAAAGAACAACAACAACAATAAAGAATAAGCTCAAGGAATTGGGCAATTATAACCAAAAGTAAACAACGACAACAAAAACTTAATAAGACCAAAAAGCCGGGATAAACCAAAGGGACCATGGGGGGGGGGGGGAGGGGAAGGGGGAAGGGCAAAGACGGGGAAGATGCCAGAGGGTGCACAAGGGACTGAGGCGATGGTGCACGGGTGAAATGGTGGTGGGTACTCCCTGGGGACTACAAATGATGTCAAATATAACTAATAATAATAAAAAAAAGGACTTGACTATAATGTCAAGGGAAATAAATACAAAATTTTAAAAAATGGTACTATGTCAAACTAAAATGTGTACGTGCAGTGAAAAAAGTTATTAAAATGAAAAGACACCATAACAAATTGGAGAAAAATATTTTTATATCATACATTTGACAAGGGGCTAACATCAACTTCTACAAAGAACTCAATAACAAAAAAATTTGAAAAACAGTCAAAAGAATCAAATATAATCTTCTCCAAAGAAAACATACAAGTGGTCAACAAGTATATGAGAAAATGCTCATCATTATCATCAGGGAAATGGAATTCAAAACCACAAAGAGATACCACTTCAAACCTACAAAAATGACCTGTATCAAAAGGACCAGAAACAACAGGAGTTGGTGAAGGCAAAAAGAAATCTTATCAAGTCTCTGGATCCAATTACCCAGATATAGTAAAAGAAAAGTAGGAAGCTTTTAATCTGCACCAAAAAATGCAACCCAAAAGACCTAGATTCAGAGAAAATTTTCCATAAATTTCCCCAAATTTTCAACAGATATAGTGTAAGGAAAATAAAGTAGCTCTTTAGAGATTAAGACATTTAAAAACATATCCATTTTTATTAATGGCAAGATAATGTGAAAATTTCTAGAAATGCACATAAAGGTGATAAAACCATGAGAAAAAATAAAAATGTAGTTCATATAAAGTCAGCTAATACTTATTGGGGGTAGAAAGATGTCATTTTTGTCACACTTGAAGAACCTTCCAAAATAAGTTTAAAACTTAATTTTTAACTGATAGATACAAGATTGTTAGTTTTATTGTTCAACAAGCTATTATGTGGTTTTCTATGCATGAATTTTATTCTACAAAAGTGTTTTGAAAAATAAATAAGATTTCAAATATATGTAAAGAAAGAAAAAAGTTTTAACAAAAATAATAAGATTTCTTAGGAGATTTAGGGAAGTTGACTTCATCATCATTTTATTGTAGCATTTAAGGATCCATCATACAGTTTTAAAATAATCAGTCTCAGATGGACTTCTCTGAAGAAATAAATAAAGACCCAGATTACTCAAAAAAAGGATTTTAAAACACTCTATGAAGCAATGGTAGCCAATAGTCTACTACTGGCACAAAGATGAACACAGATCAATAGAGTGAAACTCAAAGTCCAGAAACTAGTGGCTATGGTCTACTCGTTTTCAGTAGTGCCAAATCACTTAATGGGGAAAGAATAATGTTTTCAGGAAATAGTGCTTATAATAATGGAAAGAATGAATGTGGACCCTTACCTGACAATGAATACAAAAAACAACTCAAAATAGGTCAGAGACATAGATATTTAAAACTCTTAGAAGAAAACAAAGAAGGGCATTTTATCACCTTGGATGTAGTAAAGATTTTTTGATATGGATAGCAAAATCACAAACAACACAGGGAACAATAATTTGAGATACACAAAACTAAAAATCTTTATGCTTCAAAGGACATCATCAATAAAATGAAAAGGTAATACAAAGACTGGGATAAAAAAATGTAAATAAAATCTCTGCTAAAGAAAATAAATACATAATATAGAAAGAACTCTTACACGCAATAATAAAAAAGAAGATGCAAGTTTTTAAGTAAGCAAATAATATTAATAGATATTTGTCCAAAAAAAGTATACAAATGGCCAATAAGCACATTTTAAAAATGATTTACAGTATTAGTCACAGAGAAATGTAAATCAAAATTACCATTTCATACTCAATGGAAATTAGTATTACCCCAGATAATAACAAGTAGTCATAAGAGCCTGGAGAATTTAAATCCTTTACATCTGGCCATTGGGAATTTAAAATGGTATAGATGCTTTAGAAAACAGTATGGAACCCTCAGAGCTCCCACATAACTGTTATTCTACTCCTAGTTATAGAGCCAAGAGAAATGAAATTATATGCCCACCAAAACATTTCTACAAAGATGTATATAGTAGATTGTTCATAATAGCTAAAGGTGGAATAACCTAAATTTCTATCAACTGACATATGAATAAGCAAAATGTGGTTTATCCATACAATGGAATACTATATAACCATAAAAAAGAATTGCTGCAACATGGTTGAACCTTGAAATCATGAGTGAAAACAATCATCACATAAAACTAAATATTTTTCTTTAAAATTAATTAATTTGAACTGAGGTAACATTCCATATACAAGTAATACCATACAATATTCACCTTTCTCCCTCTGACTTATTTGACTTAACATTATCTTTTCAAGCACCATCCATGTTGCTACCAATGGCATGAGTTTATCTTTTTTGATTGCTGAGTAGTATTCTATTGTGTATATGTACCACTTCTTGATTCACTAATCTGTTCTGGGGCACTTAGGTTATTTCCCTAATTTAGCTATTATAAATTGTGCTGCAGTAAAATGGGAGTTTCCTTTCTAATTAAGTTTTTTTTTAATTTGAGAAGTAGCTATCTAGGAGTGGAATTATTGGATCAGGTGAAAGATTTTACACTTATTGTTTTTGAGACACCTCCATACTGTTTTCCATAAGGGCTGGGCCAGTTTGCATTCCCATCAACAAGTATGGGGGTTTCCTTTCATAAAAGGAAAGCTTGCACATCAAGAAAGAAGAAAGAATACAATAAGCAAAACATATGAAAACATAAAATATATTTCCCTCTTCCTTTGTTTTCTATTTTATGTTTTTCAATTGAAACAAATCTGTAGCACTGTCTTATAGTATTAAGACAGTATATAATAAATAAGGGATGATAAAGGGAAGTTAAAAAAAAGTTAAATTTCTATACCTCACTTGAACTAATAACCAGATTATTACATTATTATAACATTATTATTGAATTATAATAACTTGAACACTACCAGATTGTGGATGAAACTGAAGGATTATGCTAAGATTATGCTAAGTAAGTCAGAAGGAGAAATACCAGATTTTACCTATATGTGGAATATAGAAAAAAATTAAACCAAAATAAACCCTAAAAATATGACCACAGAATTGATGTTAGTAGAGGAGAAGGGAGACTAGGGGTGGCAACATTTACTCTATGAAATAGAGTATGTTTATGATATAGAATAAATGACTATGGATACCTTGATGGTGGGAGTGATATGGTACATACAAATGAGGAGGTCTGAATCTATTTCCCTGGTTCATGTAGTGATGTTAACCTGTTGCCTCAATAAAAATAAAAAATTGAGATCTCATTTTGAAGAGTTCCAAACTGCCCCATTCTGAATATCTTGGATTGCAAATTAAAATTAACATAGCAGTTTCAGGATAGAGTTATATCACAACTTCATAATAGCCCTCCTTTTTATTAACAAAACATTTTTTCACTTCATTCAGATCAAATTCAAAATATAATACAATTCTGAAACTTAGATGAGGTGGGAGATATCAAAATAAGGTCTTTAGATATGAGAAGAGGTCACTATCTGATGAAAACGACTCTGAATTAAATGCTTCCAAGAAGTATATTGAACTGAAATAACAAAGTCAGAGGGACAAACAGGATGGCAGTCATTTTTTCATGGACAGTATAAAACACGCAAAAACTATTTGTACAAATGGTTCTACAGTTCAAATGATACAGATAATTTCTGTATCTAGGGCCTCACAATTTGTTCTGAGAAAGCTGCACACTCTGATGAAAGAAGGAAGAGTTTTCAAGGGTTGACAGTTTCTTCCAAATGTCTATTCCAATCTGAAGTTTAATAAACAATCCCCTGAAAATTAAGTTGGCTCCCTAGCTACATTCATATCAATAAGGGGATATGGATTCCACTGGTCTTTCTAGCTTACCAGCTTGGGGTTAGCGTGAATTATAGTCCATGAATTGTGTGAAATTTCCACATGCGTGAAATGATGAATGGAATATATAAGGCTGTGACATGAGTGCCCCATCCCTTCCCCCTGGACCCACCAAGATGTTGGATGTCTAAGGCAATGCACATAACACTAGTGCTGAAATGATTCATTCATGTTAGGAAAAGATATATGCTAATTTTAAGATGGTACATTGTATGGTTTTAGTAAGAAATCCTATTAAGTTCATCACCAAATGAATCACTTTGCCCCAACAGAAAAACCACCTGTTTACAAATTATTTAGTTGGGCTTGAAGGTTCTATATTTGGTTTTATCCTACATTGACTCATTTGATTTGTTTTCATCATTCAAACATCACATCTGTGCTTTTGAAATTCTTCTTCAAATCCTACCACCAGCTCTGATTCCTACTGGATTCAAAGTTCCTTCTAATCAGAGCTGCTGCTTTAATGGGGGGAAGGCATCAAGTGTTTATCAAATCTATTTTTGCACACCTCTTTTTGCCTTTATTGATTATAATGTGAACAAGAGCAGTGCAAGCACTAATAAATACAGAGGTATATAAGGTTTCTGTTGGTTTATATCAGGCCTGATCCTCATAATAGGGGTTATTTATTGACTATATGTTGAGTGCCACAGTGGCCTAGCTTGTCAAGAAGATGGCATTATGTGAATCCAGTTTTGTGAAAAAGAGTATGAGGATTCAAGGAGTAATACACAAGGAAGGTAAAGACATTACATTGGGCTCCCTGATGGCGCAAGAGGTTGAGCACCTCACCATGGGGCTTTCACAGCCACTGCAGCATGAGTTCAATCCCTAGCCAGGGAGGGAACCCACATGGTGCAGCAGACCTCTCCTGCCTCACCCTCTGTTCCCCTCAGCAGTGTGTTTAAGTGGATCTGCCTGTTCTGCTCCCCACTCTGTCTCTGGTGAATCTTCTCAGCCCCTGCACCTATGGTATGTATCCCAAGCCTTGTATGTATAAATAAATAAAATCTTTGAGGCCTCCCTGGTGGTGCAGTGGGTTAAGCTACACACTATGAAGCAAACTGCAGCCAACGGCAGCACAAGTTCGAATCCCTGCCTCCAGCTGGGGAGGTAGGTGCAGCAGACCTCTCCTGCTACTCCCCTCAGCAGTGTATTTCAGTCTATCTGCCTGTCCTGCTGCCCACTATGTCTCTCGTGAATTTCTCAAGCCCCATATCTGGCCTATACCCCAGTTCTTGTATGCATAAAAAATTTTTAAAAATCTCAAAATAAATAAATAAGTAAAATCTTTAAAAAAAAAGACATTACCTTAAAAATATCATCATTTTTAACACCATTTTCCTCAACTTAGGAAATAAAAATTTTACATTAGCCAGGATTCACTATAAAGTAACTTTAGCATTAGGTGTCTGCAGATCTGGATATGTCCAAGTGAGCATGGCATATATGTACCTGAAGGATCACATTCCATTCCTTGATTTCTTACTTTCTTGCTCATATTATCTTGCATTACTCACTCCACAAGTCTTCATGGCATGAAAATAGTACCCAATTATTTAAAGTAGAAGTTCTAATTTTAGGTTATGAAATTCTACTAACAATTGTGATTAAGAAATTCACAAATCCTTGTTCAACAGATTTCAAGAAACTAGAGATATTCAAATTTCAGGACTATTAAAAAATAAGATTGATCTTTATAAAGAAATGTTTTCTGTTATAGTAAGTATTTGGAATTTAATGATCAAGTATTTATTATTTGGTTAGTCCTTAACCAAATAGTGGAATGGTTCTACTCAAAATGCTTGTGCTTATTTTATTATTGACTTAATGCAATAACTCAAACACTTTCTCAAAAGAAAAGCATTTCATTCTCTCCTAAAGGTACAAAAGAGAGAAACCTAACTATTCTTTCCTCCAGAGCTCAAAGCTGTAGACTATTGGAGTATAACATTTTAAAAATATACATGAACAACTTTTGGTACACATTTGGTTTTCATTTGCTTAAAACAGTTTGTAGACTATTTTTTAAAAAACTATCTTTTTATGTAAGGAAGTTAACTGCCTGTGATTAGGCATAAAAAAACTTTTTTTAAAACATTTTAGTTATTTTAAGGACATTATATCATTAACGGCTGTTATTCTATTAGGGTAATGGCATTGAATTGATTAACTTTTAGTATTTTCAATCTAAAATATCAAAAACCAATACTTATATATATTCTCATGGAAGATGTAAAACAAGAAACCTTTTCTAGAAAGCAATAGTGCTGTGTCTGTAGTATAATGTGTCCAAGTTATCATCATTCTTTAACCAATAACCACAAAAGAAAAGGCAAGTGACCAGGATTGTTTTCATGTATAAAACTACCATAAACTCTAATAGATGAAAGCTTGCTTAGGTATTTGGATTCTAGGGTATCTCCCATAAACAAAAGAACCAGTTTCTGTTCATTAGTAAGGATGGCTCACAAATCTCGCAGAATTCATCACAAATGATGTTAGAAGTTTACAACTTTCAGGATTCATTATTCTTTAGGAATCTCTGATCATAAATAGGAGATATCTAAATATTATTTGTAAATGTTAAACTACCTAAAGTACTAACTAATAACTACCCTTGAAAGTATTTCTTATTTCATGAGTCCCAAATAAAACCCAGAACTTGGCATTTAAGCCATGATGATTCAGGTATTTACAGGCTCTCCCTATCTATACTCAATCAGATATCTATCCTTAAAAATATCTTTTCTCTATTTTTAAATATAAAATTTAGTGTTCAGTAAAAAGTTGATGTTGCATGAAATAATATAAGGTATCTGCATATGTGGGTATATCCCTGTGAGCATGGGATCTAACAGACTAATAGCAGCCTTAAATTCTCTCTTTCCCAGGAAAAGGTAGACTGGCATCAGCAAAGGAGCAACTGAAATTGGAAGAGAACTGAAGACTTGACTGTCAGTACTCCAGAAGAATGTGAGAGTAGTAGGTAAATAAAATGAGAACTACAAAGACAGAGAAAGTATGAAAAAAAATCCAAACAGAATTCACAGAGATCAAGAATACAATAATAACCCCCCCAAAAAAAAAAAATACAGCTGTGTAGTTCACCAATAAAGCACTGAGGCCAAGGACATATGAGTGTCATGAAAGATAGGGTAGTGAAAAGCAACCCCAAAAGACCAATTAAAAAAAGAGGAGGAAATTTAAGAACTGAAGACAGCATAAGAGATTTATGCGACAGCATCAAGAATAACTTAATTTGCATCATAAGAGTTCCAGGAGGAGAAGATAGAAAGTCACAGAAAAGCAATTTGAAGAAATAACCAAGAGCCTCCCCAATCTGAACAAGGAAACAGATATCTAGATTCAGGGAACTCGGAGTTCCAGTAAAATAAACCCAAAGAGATATAAACCCAGACACATTCTTAATAAAAGGGCAAAAACTAAAGGTAGAAAAGCTGCTAAAGAAAAACAGAATCACATATAAGGGCATACCCACAAGAAAATCAATGTATACTTCTCAAATGAAACCCTACAGGACAAAAGGGAATATTTAATGTGCTCAGAGGAAAGGGCCTCCAACCAAAAATACTCTAATCTGCTAAGATAATGTCCAGAATTGAAAAAGCAGTGCATACAAATAACAGCTGAAGGAATTCATATCCTCTAAGTATAATAGCAAGAAAAATGGAAGGACCTTATACAAAATGTAAAGAAATCTCACTTAGAAGCAACAGTACTCTAAAAACAGAATATATTGGGGGAGAAGAGGGAAATAGGGACTGATGTAAGGAGTTCAAGGTTAACTAGCTTTCAATTTCAGGTAAGTATAAGATTAGAATCCTATGTATAAAATATATGGAATCCTCAGACTAAAAGTACCCAGAAGAAAATGAGAAGATATAAATGGAACCCAAGCCCCACACAAAAAGTAGCTTTCATAATATAAGAACGAAAGATACCCAGAAAAATAGTAAACTACAAAAACACTCATAAAATAATAAAATGAAAATAAATACTTATTTGGATATAATGTATATATTTATATATTAGTAATTTCCCTAAGAATCAATCAAAAGTCACAAAGTTTCTAGATGACTCAAGAACCAAAGCTCAACTTTCTTGTGGTTCCAGGAGTTCCAACTGCCTTCCAAATATTAATATAAGTTCAAAGTCAAAGGTTAGAAAACTATCCTGCAAGCAAAATAGTATAGTGAAAAAGGGAAGGATAATCATACTCATATCAGATAAAATATATTTCCAACTACAAAAAGTCAAAAAGACAAAATGGTAGAAAATCAAGAAGGAACAACAGCCTTATGAGAAATGAAACCGGACAGTTACAGAGCACTCCAGGTCCAAAAAGCCAAATATACATTCTTCTCAAGTGTATACAGAAAATTCTGGAGGATAGATCAAATGTTGGGTGAAAAAACAAGTTTTAAAAATCAAGGAAATTAAATCACAACAGTATCAGCCTTCAAATCGACCACAAAATGGAATAAAACCAAAAATGTTGGAGACTCAACAATGTGCTACTGAATAGTGGATTTAAAAGTGATATAATGGAAATTTAAGAATACCTAGAGACTAATGAAAATGAAGGCATGAGTGACCAGAATCTATGAGACACAGCAAAATCAGTATTTCAATGGAAATTTATAACAATGCAGGCCCAAATCAAAAAATAAGAAAGATGTCAATTTTTAAAATTAACCTTAAACCCTAAAGAACTATAAAAAGAAAAAAAAAACCATAAACCAGCAGAAAGAAGGAATACTGAGCAGAAATAAATGAATATTAAGTAGAAATAATGAAAATAGAAATAAAAAAGAGTGCCAAAGGATCAATGAAACCAGGAGTTTTCCCTCTGAAAAGATGAACCTCTAGTTAGGTTTACAAAATAATAAAGTTAAAAACCAATTGGTAGAATCAGAAATTAAAGAAAAGTTACAACAGACATACAGAAATAAAGAGGATTACAAGACACTACTATGAAAAGCTTTATGCCAAACAACTGGATAATGTAGAAGAACTGGACAAATCCTTAAAACATACAACATTCCAAGATTTAATCAGGAAGAAATTTCAACCAATTAAAGCAGGGAAATGAAGAAAGCATTGAAATTCTTCAAACTATACAAAAGACCAAGACCAGATGATTCTACTAGTGAATTCTAACAAGTCTTCAAAGATGATCTAGTACATATAGTTTTCAGTTACTTCCAAAAAATTGAAGAAGAGGGAGTGAAGTAAACATTTCCATGATACCAAAAGACACAAAGAAGTATATCACAAAAAGAAAAACAACAGACCAATATCTTTCATGAACTTAGATGCAAAAATCCTCAAAATTATAGCAAACCAAATTCCACAATATATTTAAAAAATCTTACATAAAAAACAAGTGGGATATATACAAAGAATGCAAGGAGGTACAACATCTGCAAATCAATCAATGTAATTTGCCAGATCAACAAAAAGAAGGACAATAATCATATAATCATATCAATGGATTCTGCATTTAACAGAACCCAACATCCATTTATGATAAAAACTCTAAATATGGAGACAGATGGTACATACTTAAGTATAATGAAGTTGATACACAACAAGCCCAACAAAGCATCATACTCATTGGTGAAAAACTGAAAGCTTTCCTCCAGAATAAGGTAAAAGACAAGGAATGACACTACTATTAAACATAGTATTGGAAGTCCTAGGTAGAACAGTTAGATAAAAGAAGTAAAATAACTGGAAATTGGAAAAGAAGTAAGCTATCACTATTGTAGGTGGCCTGATAAGACATATATAGGAAACTCTAACGATTCCACTAAAAAACCATTAGAAATAATAAATCTTTACAGTAAAGTGTTGGAATACAAAAACAATTTTAAAACCTTTGTATTATTATATGCAAACAAAGAAGAAAAAATCAAGAAAATAATCCTATTTTATGCAAACAAAGAAGAAAAAATCAAGAAAATAATCCTATTTATCACATCGATTGCATTAAAATAAAGTATCTAGGAATTAACATAGGAGATGAAAAATCTATATTTTGAAAAACATAAGCCATTGTTAAAGGAAATAAAAGAAGACACAAGGAAGTGGAAAGGTATTCCCTGTTATGGATTGAAAGAATTAACATTGTAGAAAAAGCCATTTTAACCAAAGAAATACGTAGGTTCAAGCAATCTCTGTCAAAATTCCAATGATGTTCTTTAAGGGAATAGAGCAACCATTATGGAAATTTACATGGAACCATAAAAGCATAAAGACATTTTTCCCAGTGGAAGAAAATAATTGCACATCATTTACCTGATAAGGGGATGCTATCTAAGATCAAAAAATAACTTATACAACTCAATGAGAAAACAAGTAACTCAATGTAATAAATGTGCAGAAAGGCAAAATGCATTTCTCCAGTGAAGACATACAGACGGCCAACAGGCACATGAAAAAAGTGCTCATCATCACTTATTATCAGGGGCATGCAAATCAAAACCACAATGAGTTACCATCACAGGCCTTTGAAAACCAGACTGAAACAAGTGTTGGCAAAGATGTAAAGAAAAAGGAAATCTCATACACGTTGGTAACATGTAGACTGGTCCAACCATGTCTGGAAAATTATATGGAGGCTTCTCAAAATATTAAAAATATTATCACATGATCTAGTAATTTGACACCTAAGTGTCAATCAGAAGTACAACAATCCAAAAGCCCACAAATCTGAAAAGACACTTCTGTGTTCAATGCAATACTACTTATACTAGCCAAGCTAGAGGTACAACCTAAGTGTCAATGACATAACAAAGCAGAACTAATCAGCTCTAAAAAAAAAAAAAAAGAAATCTTTCCATTTGTAACAACGTGGATGGAAGTCAAGGGGGTAATGCTAAGTAAAATAAATCAGAAGAAGACAAACTATTGAATATTTCACTCGTGCGAAATAAAGAAACAAAGCAAAGGGATAGGAAAAATCAAACCAAAAGAAATTCTGACTGTGGAACTGAGTGTATCAGAAGACACAGCAATAAGGTGGGGAAAAGGCCCGATGATGTATGACTGTGGATATGGTTGCTTTGGTGGTGGGCAAGGTGTGATAACATACAGCTGTAGAGTATATTTTATACCCCTAAATCATATACAGTGTTGTAAACACTATTACCTCAATAAATAATAAAAATAAATAACCATAGTGACTTACAACAGAAGTTATATTTAGTAGACCCTATGAATAATTCCTATTTGGGGAAATCACAACAGGTCCCCTTCTCTCCTCTTCATGAGTGTTGTGAATAAGAAAGAACATGAGAGATTCCAACACCCTTTGAGTGACATTCTACTCCCATAACATAACAACTACCAGTGAGTTCTTTGTGTCCACTCAGGCACCCTTCACACGGCCCCTCACCTTCACAGTGATTCTGTAGGCAGCTATTAATCCTGATTTAAAGAAAGAAATTGAGGCTTATAAAGAGCAGAGAACCTCTCCAAGAGCACATAAACTGGTAAGGAGAGGATTGGAATTCCACCTAAATATGGTTCAAATTTTTTATCATTCTTTTGTGAGGTTAATTCTCCCCCTGAACCTGGGAAGGTCAGAAAGACATGTGCCAAACCCCACTGCTCTGACTCTATATTTTTGCTCTCTGATAACTCCTGACCCCAACTTGGTGGCAAAAGAGGCCACATTGAAATAAGTGACAGCAAGAATTGAGGGAGTATATAAGTGGACAGGATTTCTTCAGTTTCAGAATTTATGTAGGTGATTGGGGTGCTACAGTATTTTACTTACCCAGCTAGTTGCCCAAAGCATTCATCCGTGGTCCCCAACAAGTTCATGGGCCTTTTAAACTTTTGTGAAGTTTCCCTTGAGTACTATTCAGTTGGATGACAGTTTTGGGTTTCTGGTGTTATTATCTGTGTGTCTCCTGCACAGTCCTCTGAGACACCAGGACATAAAAGGAGTAGTCTCATTAAATACACAGCCCACTATATGTTTGTTTTTATTTGGATCATGCCTGTTCTTATCTACTGGGTCATAACTGTTCCTAGCCACTGAAAAGTAAACTCAGTAAGGAGCAGATTATTAACTACATGGTCATGGTTAAATCCCCAAAATTACTGATATATAAGAGGCCCTCACTATCTATTTTTTAAGTATTGACTAGATAAATGAAATTATCTTGATGGTTATCCCAAAGAAAACAGGAACCACACCTCTGTGTTCTATAAGAGGCTAACAGATGGGATAGAGTCCTGGTAAGAGACAGTCCACTGGTCTACGTTCCCATTCAGGACACATGGCCCTTGTAAGTTAGCAGGAGGATTGCTCATTATAGTGAAAGGCTGAGGAGTCGCTGCCATTATCTTCTCCAGATGTTTTTGGAGGTTCTGTAGCCCCTAATATGCGCTGTGTCCTAGAAGCATATATAGCTCATATATATTCCTGACCAGAACTGGTCATATGTTCCCACTCAACCCCAAAGGACCAGGAGGCACACACCTCCCATGGGCCTGCAAGACTGAGCTGAGAATCCTTGGCAAATTACATGACATTGTACTGCTGAAAATAAATGAAAGAGTAACTCTGTATGTATCAAAGTACAGTATGTAGATTTAGAACTCTACACCCATGGAAATGGAATCAGGTGAACAGATAAAGTCAAACTGGCTACATTCATCCCAGCACCCTGTGAAAGATGTGTAAAGGCAATAATTGTTTTGTGGCGACAACCCCACTAGGTAGTACAGTAATTAATACTCTAACTCAAGAAGTGTTTGTCTAATGAATGAGCACATAAAACAAGCAAATTCTGCAGATGCAGTAGAAAAAAAGTAAGGTTGGCAATTTCTGCCTCTCTTTGGAATGGTGTTGTTTCATGAAAGGATACAGGGTTCATGCATAAGCCACATCAGAGAGTTCATTTTTTGTTTCCCTGGAGTCAAAAACTGGCTTCTCAGAGTCACACACATAAAGCTGCAGAAACTCAATACAGGGGACAACAATAGGCTGAAATCCCAAGTACTGGGACTGCTGCCAAGTGAAGCTGTTCTGCCTCTTCCAATGAGGGCTGGGATCAGGGACTTCCCTCCCCCATCTCATTCCAGCACTGAGATACTGTGATTCTCTGATCCAGGTTTTGGCTCTAGCACTGAGTTGTATTATATTGCTGAGGTCATTGTTTATTCTACCTCATGGTTGTAGCAGACTCATTTTGTAAATGAAGGAACAAAGAACAAAAAAGTTCATCAAGAGTCCAATCTCACACCACGGTTTTATGTGCGGTCAGGACAGTGAAACAGGATTCAGAAAATTAACCTCAAATCAATGTGCAGGAAAGTTGCAGGAATTCTCCCTCAGTGGCACACAGCACCTTGAAGGTGTTCATGAGAAGTATCACAGATATGCTTAGATATGGAATTCTACATACCATTTGTTGCACAAAGCCAGGCTGAAGTTCAAGTTCAGCAAGTCTGCCTGACAAAAAGTTTTTAGAGGAGTGACAACATGAATTTATGCAGCAAATTCAGACGCGGTTCCAATTTGGATAGAAAGCGCCCTCTGCTGGCTCATAGCTCCTTTACAATCAATTCCATGGGGCAGGCCCTCTTAAGCCCTGGGAGTTTTAGGATGACACAGATGTGTTGTATAAGCAACACCTGGCCTGATGGGCACTGGATCAGAAAGGAAAATCAAAAGGGAAAGGAATAAGTGGGTTTGGTCCAAGGGGGAAAAGTCCATTCAAGGAGCCTTGAGCTGCTTCTAAAATCAGACATTATACATCATTTTCATATATTTTACACTCAAATCTTTTCCATCCTACAAATCTTGCCATCGGAGGTGTTCTGAGCACATAATATATTCTCAAATAATTTTCTTAGGAATTTATAATAAACAGGAACCCAAACTAAAGTTCATGGCAGGAATCTGTCAGCCATACACAGATTATTTTAAACGAACTTCCTTTTAGTGAATGGAGATAGCGACTCTGGCTCAGGTTTCAGCAATGTCCCAAGGATTTGGAAGAAAACAATCTGTTTTGTGGTTCAACAGGAGGCTTCTATCACCTGAACTGCTGTTTCAACAGAGATGAAAACATACCAATTGCACATGCACACACAGTCACACACATGCCCACATACAAATACATCACATACATATGCATGCGCAAACATACAATCAAACACCTTTTTCTTTTCCAAAAATTTAAAGTTAGCATGCTTAAATCAAAAGTTAAAATTTAGCTAGGGTCCTCCCTGGTGGTGCAGGGGGCTGAATGCTGCACAGCAACGTGCGTTCGACTATAGGGCTTCTGCCACAAAAATGCATTTTGGGATATAACTCCAATAACGAGAGAACAAAACAAAAATAAACAAGTGAGTCTACATCAAACTACAAATCTTTTGTACCTCAAAAGAAACCATCTCAAAAACCTGCAAAATAGTGTCTCCCTGGTGGCGCAGCGGGTTGAGTGCCGCACTGTGAAGCATCCGTGGCACAGCAGCATTGAGTTAAATCCCTAGCCAGGCAGGAGACCCACATGGTACAGCAGACCTCTCCTGCATCTCCTGCTGCTCCCCCCAGCAGCGTATTTCCATCAATCTGCCTGTTCTGGTCCCCATTCTGTCACTGGTGAATGCTTTCATCCCCTGCCTCTGGCGTACCCCAGATCTTGTATGCATAAATAAATAAAATCTTTTTTAAAAAAAAAGAATTTAGTTGGGTAATTATTTCACATTACACCCATACCAAAATATTTTTAATTGTGTGTTCTGATTTTTCATTCCTTAATAACTCATTTGTAAGAGGTCATTCTAACCTCAAAAATGGCTTAGGGAGAGGAGAGTGCCAGAAAATTCTTGGTCTAACGAGACCAGTTGGTTTTGGAAGACGTCAGAGAAGATGAGTAACTGAAAGTGGAGCCCCACCGCTGCTTCTACCAAGGGCATGAATGGGCTTAAGGGCTGGCAGCGTGTGTAGCCTGTGGGCCAGCTCTCAGCTCTGGCAATATCAACCTGGTTCTGGGCAAGTCGGATGAGTGTCCAGCCCCACTGAAACTGGTTCCAGCCACCGCTTCCTGAGTCCACTGTTGACAACACTGCCCAGGCTCATCGTGGGTCAGGTCTGGAGGTGCAGGATGTGGTTTCACTTTTGAAACCATAAAGGACATAAATGGACCAAACTGATCGAAGCTTGACAAGCGCCAATCAGACAGGTAGGATTATAAAAGTAAGAATCAAGCTTTAAAGGCAGAGGATATAAGACAATGTTGCAAAGGGTTAGAGACTCTGACTCTTCAAGAACTTCTAGAAACAACTTTGAGACCTCTGAGACCTTCATAGCTGATCTGCACTTCGAACAGAAGCCTAACTGTTCTTCCTGCCTCCAGCCCTGTCTCTGACATCACCTGCTGGCTTGCATGGTTGCTCTGTTCCCAGTGGCCTGTACACGGTGTGTCTAAAAGGGCTATCCGCTATTGGCTTCTGTCAACAGCTCTTGAAGGGCTGTACCACTGGTGCCAGTACTCTGGCATCAGTACTGCTGACTTTGGCCAGCTACATCTAGGAACTGTCCACCACTTCTGATCAGCCAGCACCACCGACTCCTGGTGCCTCTGGTCTGTGTCTGCATTTTTGTGTGGTCTTGTATCTGACCCTGGCCAGTCTGGCCTGCGAACAGGTGCCGCTGGCTGCTGTGGTACCACCTCAAAGCACCACCCATGCGTACCTCCAGCTACCACTGTGAGTTGGATCCACCACTTACCAGTGTGCCCCAGCGCCAGTCTCTCATGGAAGGGATGCCATCTAGTACAAGCAGCCTTTGCTTCAGACGACTGGGCACTGTGGATACATTCTGGGGTAGGAGGGCTGGTCATTTGCAGTCTTAGACACTTCTCCTTTTTCCCAATTACCTCGTTTCCCCTTTGTTAATAAACCCCATTGTTGTTATACACCGAGCTTGAGTGGTATCTTGCAATTGTGAGTGGTGAGAACTTACAAATATGACCTGACCCCCGTGCTTTGCACTGTTTTTTGGTAACTTAGACATAAAATCCAGAGTTTTAACAAGTGTCTCAAACACTTCTGTACTCTCTTCGTGATACCTGAAATCTGCGATTTAAACTCCATTTCTATTTTTTTTACCCAAAGGCATGAATGTCTTTAAGTTATTTTAATTTTATTTTTTTAAAGATTTATTTATGTATACATAGAAGAACTGGGGCACAGGCCAGAGATGCAGGGGGTGAGAAAATTCACCGGAGACAGAGTAGGAAACAGAACAGGCAGATCAACTGAAATACACTGCTGAGGGGAGCAGTGGAAGAGACAGGAAAGGTCTGCTGCACCATGTGGGTCAGCTCCCTGGCTGGGACTCTAACTTGTTTTGTAGTGGCTGTGGATAGCTTCGTAGTGCTGTGGCTTAACCCTTTACAACACCAAGGAGGCCTTAAAGTACAGATTTATATTTAAAATTGTGGGATTATTTTTATCTACAGTACCTGTTCTATTGCCAAGTCTCATCTGAGGCTGAAGATCCTCAATCCATAAGTGCTCTGGATGGGTCAGTTACAGGTGACCTGTGGACCATCGCCCAAACCAAACAATGACTTCAAGCAAGAGATTAAGACTATGAGATTATCTTTTAAAAGAGAGACGTGACAGGACCTAAGGATGGAATGAATCCTAAGATACTGGGCATCAAATCTAAAGAGAAGGCCAGAGAGGGTGTGAAAACACCAAGTGGGAGATTTCTGGAAAGGAGAACGTTGAATTGATAGTTTTGGATCACTTCAGAGTTTTGCCAAACAAAGACCTTGTTTTCTCTTAGTGATGATTTAGAAATAGCTCTGCCTGATTGCCATAGACTGAGCACTGTGCTATGAGTCAGACCGTATATTAAGTTTCCAGTTGCTGAAGTCTATAAGGAAGCTATGAATCTACCTTATCCCGATAGAAGACTTCAATTCACATCTTACTTAAATAAGGGCTTACTTTTCTTTATTCTGCCACCTAAATGCCGTAATGGCACTGCTCAAATGACCCAAGTGAGCATTTGACACTGTTCAGATTGTAATAATAGAATCGTTAGAATCTTTAAACTACTTTTACAACCAACAAGAATATTTCTGAATAGTAAAGCAAGTTCTAAACTCCAGAACAATATCTTATGAGTACCAGGACTTCCTTTCAAGGCCATCCTTAATACTCTCCCTTAAAAGATGAAGAAGCAAAAGTCCAGATGAGCAAAAGACACACAGCAGCATCACTTATACAATGAGCCACCCTATCCCTAGCACTTGTAAAGGTTGGAACAAGATTCATTCCAGATTCTAGAAAAGGAACCAAAATACATGTGCATAAAAACATGAATTTTCATAATTTTATTGATGAAGTGTGTTTGTCTATACAGTTTTGTAATGACAATTTCTATAACTGAAGAATGCTTATATTTTGATGTTTTCATTATATTTTTTATTGAATACATACTTTGCTCAGAAAAACCAATTCTATAATTAGAAGTTTCCAGAATTTAAAAAATAGATATAAATCAGTTTAAAAAGCAATTACATTCTTAGTCAAATGGGTAAAGTATTGTTCTAAAATGTTTATGAAAAACATATTAATTTAGCCCTGTCCTCAAGACTGAAGATTTCAAAGTTGAAGACTTTCCTTTGTAAAAGTGAATGAGGAAATATTCTGAGAAGCATTTCCACCCGGCACTAAAGAGTGTATTGTGAAATACATTGACTTTATGATTGCTTTTAAGAGTTGCTTTTCTGTTTTGATCTTTGATGAAACTCATCCAAATGTTTTTGAAATAAATATAACAGTGTATTAAATGCAGCAGTGTTGAAATACAGAGTTGATCAAAATATTCCATTTGACTTTTTTCTTTCATATTAAATAGTTGTATCCCTAATATAAAGAAAGCATGTGTGTCTCTTTCCTTCCCTAAATTCATCTGCCTATTGCTGGTTACACTAAGAAGCTCTTTGGTGTTTTCTTCAATTACTTTGTATTTGGAGTGGAGTGGGGTGGGTGGTGAGAAATTAATATCTACAAGAAGAATGTCTGAAACAGAAAGATTTAATCATATGTTTGTTTTGGTGTTTTTAAAAAATACTGTTTATTGAAGTCACAAATTCAAACTATTTCCTCCTTAAAATTTTAAGTTCAACATCATATTCTATATGCAAATCAAAAAAGTTGTAACAGTCATTTCTAAGGAGATTTTCATTATTTTCTTTTATTTACAAACTCATCAATAATTTAAAATTTTTAATTTTATAAAGTGACATAATTTACAGATAATTGAATTCCTTTTAAATAATACAATTGTCTGAAAAAGCAACTTTTTCCTAGATATAAATATTGGATGCCATATTATTTTAAATGTAAAGGAAGACTTTATTCAAGAGTGCAGCAAAAGGGGAGAGAAATTGAAATCACCTTCAAATGCAGCAAAGATAGCTGGGGGTTTCTAGCCAATAAGCATAGTGAAAGATCAGTGGACAGAAAATAACATAGGAGAATTCGATTAGATATCAAGAGGGGAGGGGACTTTGACTAAGTGGACTATGTTTTTAATAAATTAAAATTATATATAAGAAAGAGTTTAGTTTTCTTAAATGATTTCAACCTAATTACACAATTAAACATATTTTATAAATAAACTACTCAAGCATTTTTAATGTATTGACAAAGCTGACTACTATTCTCATACAAATGTTTATAAATATCATCAGATTCCTTGTTACAAAATGTTAACATGGTTTTGGCTAAATATTTTTAATCCTTATCTGAATTATTTTAGGGTTAAAAGAAGCTAACCAACTAAATGACAATGTATATCATCTCCAAAGTTAGTTAAAACTTTTTTAACACTTAGAAGTTCTTAATAGCTAGGAGTATCATGCAATAAACTGGCTAAATTCTAGTCAGCAACAGCACCAACAAATGACTCTCAACCATACGTACAGAAGCAAACGAACTATTTAGCGCACCCGAATGGGTTGGCATCACAGAGAGACTATGTCTCTTAGGTTCATTCCCAACAAAAACCAGCTACACCTACTCGTGCTACCACATCACTTAGCTGGTTTTGGGTTTTTTTGGCCTTCATAAACTATTAATTTTTTTTGCAAACTACAAAGTCCTTGAACTTGACAGTCTCATGTTTTGTTTTGGTTTTTTGTTTGTTTGTTTTTTTTCCATATTCTCCCTGGTAGGACCATATAATCATTGTAAATAGCAAAATGATGTCCCATTGATCTTAGTTATAGCATTGCTATTAAAAACAGACTTTGCAAAGAGATTTCCATGGATTGACATTTCAGCCCTGGATCAGTGTCACTGAAGTTCTCAGGGTCTCACTTTTCTCATCTGTAAAAGTCATTATTTAAGGATTGTTACATAATTTAATATAGAAAAAAGACCTTTAAAACAGTCACTAACAGGGCCTCCCTGATGGTGCAGTGGGTTAAGCAACACACTATGCAGCAAACCACAGCCACTGCAGTATGAGTTCGATCCCTGCCTCTGCCAGGCAGGGGTCCCACATAGTGCATCAGACCTCTGCTGCCAGTCTCACTGCTCCCCTCAGCAGTGTGTTTTGATTGATCTGCCTGTTCTGATCCCCACTCTCTCTGGTGAATCCTCTCACGCCCTGCACCTCTGACCTGTACCCCAGTTCTTGTATGTGCAAATAAATAAATCTTTAAAAAATATATTTTTAAAAATAAAGTAAAACAGTCACTAACACATAAGAAATAGCCTATAGGCATTTGTAGTGACTATTGCTCTTTTATGAGGCCCCATTTAATCTCATCCAAGGATAAGGTTTGAAACAATTTTTATCGATGGAAAACCTGTTTTGTGATAATAAACAATCAACCTTAAGATAGGACTGGTGAAAATTGTCTAGCATAGACTTGCATATTTCTCCATTAATTCTAATTTTATTTAAATATAGTTTGCTTTTGTACTGAAGAAGCAAAAGATGATGTTAAAACTTTTCAGGAGACTCTCACTGCTATTTGAAAGAAATTTATTCACCAAAAGCAATTTATTCAAGGGTAATCACTGGAAGAAACTCTGACCCTATGGAAAGAGGTCCATCTGGGTCCTGGCTCAATTGACATCCATTCCAGATTTTCTAATGAGCCTTCTTTTATTGCATAGGCAATAAACTAGCCAACACATTTCCTGAACTCTCTTGCAACTAGTGTTTGGTAAGTGAACTTGACTCTGCCAATGAGATGTATCTATACAATGTCTGAAGGAGTCAGTGACCATCCTGAAGTGCAGCTGTACTTATCCTACAATGACTGAAGCAGAGACCCCACTGACTTCGTGAACGTTTCAAGTCAGCACTCAAAACAAGTTGTTCTCTTTCTTGCTCCACTCAAAAGTTTCTTCTGTTTGTTCCCCAAACCAAGCACGTCAACAGCAATGGTTCTTAGCCAGGCATTATGCTTTCTCCTTGCGGGGACAGCTCTCAATATCTAGAGATATTTTGATCATCAAGAATCAGCACTATGGGGAGGACTGAAATATTCCTGACATCTGCTGAGTACAGAAACCAGGCACGGTCTTAGGTATCTTACAAGACAAAGACAACTCTTCACAACAAAGAATTAAACAATCCAAAACATCAATAAGCCAAAGCTAGAAAAACTACAAAATCATATAATGTGCTCAGTAAGTACAGATGAAATGACTGTTTAACTCTGTACATGCTAGACTTTAACTTTGTGAGGTGAAGAAACAACAAGAATGAAAGTGGGATTTGGGAAGAGGACTCATCTATTGATTTTAGTTAGGCAGTGCTGTCTGTCTAATTTGAGTGAGTGATTCTAATTTTTGAGTACTACTCATTGCATGGAATAAAAATGATCCTAATTTGTTCTATGAGAGGAGAAATGGAGAAAATTTTGACTCTCTTTCATATGTGTTGCAACCTCACTATTCAAAGTGTGGTCCAGAAACCAACACCCCTTTCACCACCTGGGAGTTTGTTATAAATGAAGCTCCAGCAACACCCCAGGCCTGGAATTTTTGAATCAGAATGTGCATTTTTACAAAATCCCCAGGAGCTAGGTAAGCACACTGAGGACACATGTGGCCCATGCCAGCAGGTGTGTGTGGACTAGAGTGACAAGTTTTAATTGTCAAGTACCTAGATATTGAATTGCATGTTTTCATTCTTTTGTTCCTTGGCCAATAAAATAGGCAAAATTCCAAACTCAAACACATAAATCGCTGTAACTTCAAATCTGCTTTGTTTTTATATATAATTGCTACTTAAACACCAGTGGCCCAGAACACATCGATTATTTTTGTTTTGCCTCTATTAAGTATTTAATGACCTGCAAATAAGCTCTGAGAAGATGCCACTTAAAGGGACCCTATGGGCCTTTTGTTGTGTGAGTCATTTCACTCTTTATTGTTTCACTTTGTTAGACAGATGTTTAAATACCAGTGTAAGGTGTACTGTAAGCTTCTATCTCCTTAGCAGAAATATTCTTAGCATTAACCCACACATATACAGAACACCACTCCTTGCCAACCTCCCCAGAAGGATTTGTGGGTGCTTCTTGGCAACCGTCAGAGCATTTTGCTCCTTCCCAGATACATAAAGGCAGTGGCTCTATACTTCATTAATTGACCTCTGCAGAGATTCAATATGGATATCTGCCAAAGGATAAGACTGTGGTAGAGGGAGATGGTTAAACACTTCCACGGTACCCTAGGGTCTCATAGAGCAGTCCCATGGATTGAAGGAAAGCTGAGTAATATGGCTTCTAGGACCCTCCACTCCCACTCGCATGAGAGTATTTGTATTTTGTATCTGTTTAGAGATTGGAGTTTGTGAAATTTCATTTAAAATATGCGTATTACAATTTTTCAAAAATTGAAGGACACCAAACAAGATGAGTATAAAGATCAGGATTCATCATTCTAAAAACTACAGAATCATTTCTAGCAATGAAACTTGAAAAAATCCTTATTTTCAACAAAAGATTAAAAAATATTATTATTCAACGATGATCAAAAAAAAATTTTCCTCTGACATTATTATAAAAAGTATTTAAAACAACCACCAGTATCTCATCAAAGGGTGATAAAACAAATATTCACATATATGTGTGATAGGGTTATAAGATGATATTAAACATTTTGCTACTCATTGGACAATATGAGTCACAAACTAAAAATATTCATATCTTAGAATATAAAATTCCACATCTTTAATTTTTCAGAGAAAAAAATCAAAATTCATTAAAAATTATATGCACTAACATACTTGTTATAGTGCCATTTATTATATCAGAAAAAGCTATCTAAATGTCCACAATAATACAGTTATTTAAATATGACTATAAAAATATGTAACTATATAATAAATGATTGTGAAAGCATGTAAGGTAAAGAAAAACACAATATAGAAACTTGTATCAATACTTTCTAAAGTCTAATTATTTATAAAGGGAATGAAATATTTATATGGAAGTTATATGAACTCCACCCATATTGTAGTGGAACAGAGAGGTTCGGAATACCTTCTTTCCCAAAAATAACTGCAAAAATTTTTGCACAATGATTTGCATGTGCCTGGACAGAGGTCTAAGACTTTCACATGGAAGACTTGTACTGAAGTTGGTGGCTTGCTTAGGGAGAGAGTGGGAGGAAGTGATAGGCATCGTGGCCAAGAACTTAGATCCTCAGCAGGCAGAATATGCTGGGGGTCAGCCATCCATGGTCTTCAGGGCACTGTGGGACATAGTAAATTTCCTTGAGGGATTATTCAGAAAGGTAGTACAGTCACTCACAGGCACGGGTTCATGCTGGGACGTTGGTAACACTGCTCCTCCCCTGGTGCAGGCAAAAACTGTTCTCTCTCATTTCTCTCCCAAAATTAAGTGATCTCTCAAAGAGAGCCCCAAGTCAGCCTCCACCATGCCCAATAACAGGCAGAAGTACCTGGTGAGAGATCTCACCTATACTTTGGAAAGTTGAGCAGGTACATCAAGCATACAGCCTGTATCCCTTGAGGCAGGTCAGCAACAATGGAAGATGTTATGCTGGACACTGCTTAGGAACATAACTGGGCAACTGGGCGCACACCCCACTTGGGTGTCTCCTGCCTTTGAGACCCAGCTGACTCCCCTAGTGTGAGCCTTGTAGACCAGAGTTAGCGCACCTCACCAATAAGCTAAAGATTCATACATCATGCTGCCTGGAAGAAAGGAGGAGCAATGAAGGGGCAGAAGAACATTTGAAGGAATAATGACTGAATATCCCCAAACTGATGAAATTCATGCCTCTATACAAAAACTCCAAATAAAACGAATTCAAAGCAATCCACACCAACATATATTCTAATAAAATCTTCAAATGACAAAAAATCTTAAAAGCAGCAGGAGGTAAGCAAGTCATCACATACAAAGATCCTCAATAAGATTATCAGATTTCTCATCATAAACACTGGAAAGCAGAAGCAAATGAAGCAATATATTCAACATCTTTCAAAAACAAAAACCTGTCAACCAAGGATCTTCTATATGCCAAACTGCCTTCAATAGTGAGGGGGAAATGGAGACAATTCCAGATAGACAAAAACTGAGGGAGTTCATGACCACTAGATTCACCATGCAAGAAATGTTCAAGCAAAGTTAAAGGGCACTAGACAGTAACTAGAACCTGAGTGAAAAAAATAAAGATATCATTGTAACAATGAAATAAATCCCCCTCACCTCCCTCCACCCCCACCCCCCCACCCCCCCCACCCCCCGCTTGCTCTCCTCAGCAATGTACTTCAGTCAGTCTGCCTGTTCTGCTCCCCACTCTGTCTCTGGTGAATCCTCTCACTTCCCGCACCTCTGACCTGTACCCAGCTTGTTTGCATAAATAAATAAATCTTTTAAAAATGTAAACATTTCAATGAATTTTTGTTGTTGTTGTTGTTGTTTACCATAAAAATATACCCTTATAAACAAAAGCTCAGGTCCAGATGGCTTCTTCAATCAATTCTATCAAATCTAGAGACTAATACCTATCATACTCAAACTTCCAAAAATATGTACAAAGAGCTCACACAACTCAACAAAAACAAAGTAACCAATTCAGTCAAAAAATGGTTAAGAGAGCTAAAAAGACACTTCTCCAAAGAGGAAATGCAAATGGCCAACACATATATGAAAAAATATTCAATATCCCTCATAATCAGGGAAGTCAAAACCACAATGAGACACCACCTACAGCACTGAGAATGACTAATATTGAAAAAACTGGCAACAACAAATGTTGATGAGAATATAGAGAAAAATAATTCTCTTACACTGTTGGTGCAAATGTGAACTGGTCCAATCACTATGGAAAGCTGTATAGTAGTTCCTCAGACTACTAAAAGTGGAGATACTATATGACACAACAATTCTAATCCTAGGACTCTACCCAAAGGGCACAAAAAACATTAATTCAAAAGGACACCTGCACACCTGTGTTTATTGCAGCACTATTTATAATAGGTAAGACATGGAAATAACCCAAATGTCCAAAACTAGATAATTGGATCAAGAAAGTGTGGCACATATACAAAATGGAATACTATTCAGCAATTAAAAAAGATAAACTAGAGTCATTCGTAGAAACATGGATGGAATAGAAGGGATTATGCTCAGCTAAATAAGTCAGAAGGAAAAAGAAAAATATCAGGTGGTTTCACTTATAGGGGGAATATAGGGAAACCAAAAAAGGAATCAGGGAAAAAATAAATAATAATATATTAAAAAACAAAATTAGCAGGCAATTATAAACCAGAGTCATTCTGCATAAGGAATGGAGAGGTAGAGGTATCAAAATACTGGGGAGAAGAGAAAAAGGGACTATGGTGATGGTTCATGGGTGAACTGGTGTGGGACTTTTATGGGGAATACACCCGAAAGGCAAAAGCATACATTGTAGAAAAGTTAACGATGATGGAAAATATATATATATAAATAATAAAATTAAATCATTTGAGGTTTTGTTATATTGATGAGAAAAGAAAAATACAGAAATAAAGAAAACTTCCTACACATTGAGGCAAACATTACCCTGATCCCAAAATCAAACAAGGCCAGTACAAAAAAAAAATCTATTGGCTGATATTCCTGATGAATGTAGACTCAAAAATTCTCAACTAAATCCTGGCAAGCTGAATATAGCAATGTATTGAGACTCATAAACCACTATCAAGTAGGTTTCATGCTAAGGAAACAGAGTTGTTTCAGCATAGACAATCAACCCATGTCATTCACCAGATCAATGAAAGGATGATAAAAATATCATGGGCATTTCAGTAGACACCAAAATATCTTTTAACAAGATTCCACATCCATTTATGATTTTAAAAATCTCAATAAAGCTAGGATAAATGGAACCTACCTCAATACTATAAAAGCCATATATAACAAACCACAGCTAACATAATTCTCAATGGTGAAAAGTGAAAGCATTTCCTCTTACATCAGGAACAAGACAAGCGAGTCCACTGTCACTATTATTTTTCAACATAGTATTCAAAGTCCAAACCAGAACAATTAGCAAGGAAAAGATGTAATAGGAATCTAAATTGGAAATGACAGTGTGAAACTGTCAGTATATAGAGATGACATGACAATAAACAGAAAACCAAAAATACTTAAACTAAAAAAACTCCAAGAAATAATAATGCATGTAGTGAAGTGGCAGCATACAAAATCCATACACAAAAATCAATTGCATTTCTATGTGCAAACTATGTATCAGAAGAAAGGGAAATAAGAAAACAATTCCAATTACAATAAAAATAAAAATCATGAAATACCAGGAGTAAACTTACTGAAGAAGGTGAAGGACCTACATATTAAAAACTATAAGATTGTTAAAAGAAATAAACGAAGCCACAAAGAAGTGGAAAGTTACGCTGTTTTCATGGATTGGAAGAATAAAGATCATTAAATGGCCATATGATCTAATACATTCTACAGATTCAACATATACCTATCAAAATCTCAATGACTATTGTCAAGGAAATTGAATGACAATCATCAAATTACTAAAGGACTTGAATAGCTAAAGCAATACAGAGAGAAGAGAAGAAAAATGGAGGACTATACTGCCTGAGTTCAAACTATACTGCACAAAAACAGTAATCAGAACTGTATGGAACTGGAACAAAAACAGAAATTCAGACATATGAAATAGATTAGAAAGCTTGGAGTAAACACACACAAATACAGGCAGTAAATCTTTGACAAAGAAGTCATGGAGAAACCAAAAAAACTTTAACAAATAGTACTGGGAAATGTGGATAATCACATGTAAAAAAAATGAAAAAGAAGAAGAAGAAAGGACACTAAACCCATACTTAACTCTACCTATACAAAAATTAATTCAAAATGCAGTTTAAAGACCTGGATCTGAAACAGGGGGCAGAGGAGTCTTTGAAGCAAAAGAGCCCCTAAAAGCCCCCAAAGGCCAAAAGGCCACAAACCAGAATCCAGGGCTATAACAACAGGGAATATAGCTTAACAGAGGATAGCGTCCAATACAGGTCACTGTCTTAGGGTTCTCGCCCATGCACACAATTGCAAGAGGCCTCAGGCTACAGGAACAACCACCATGGGGTTTATGTACAAACAGGGGAACAAAAACGTTTACGCATCCACAAGAGACTGGCTGCTGTATCCAGACAGCATCAGTGTTGGTCGTCACCGGTCACCAGGAGTGCTGGGCAGCACTGGCCAGTATCAATGACCACTATGTGGCCAGCAGAAGTGATGTTCAGGAACACCCAGTGTTACAGCTCTTGTAAGTTGTTGGTTATCCCAACAATAAACAGCTCTGAGGCACTAGGCCCAGGGCCTTTAGTGCTCCTGCCAGTCAGTGTCAGAGACAGGACCAAGGCCTAGTCTCTGCAGAGTCCTTTAGTCTCTCTCCCCTCCTCAGAGGGCAGCTGCTGGAGGCTTCCCTCCTTTCTTCAGAGGCTGGAACCATCTTCTCTTCTTCAGGGCTCTCCTCTTCCTCTGCAGGGGCTCTTTCTCCCGGCTGCTGCTTCTCCGGACCCCTTCTTGCTCTGGGATACTGCTTCTCTGTCTTCTCCTCTGATGTCCAATGAGTCACTCAGAATGAGTGTCCCAGGTTCTCTTCGACCCTGCCTTATATTCACTTTCAGGATGCCCTGAAACACAGTCTGATTGGTTCATTTATCAATCGTCTGAATGGTCCATTTTTCAATCCTGCACATGATTGGTCTGTTCCATAATTCAGGAAGTGTAATTGACAAACGAGCTCTGCCACCACTGACTTGTGATGAGAGGCGGGGTACTCGCAACAAAACACCAATCAATACACAGCTCACACCCGATTGGTCCATTTCATGATCCAAGCGGTACACTGCTACATAAAAGGTTTCTGAGGAGCAACTGCCACAACTAGCTTGTAGTGAAGCATCACACATATCTGCCCCTGCCTCTTGTAGCCCGGTAACAGATTTAACTACCAAAACTATAACAGACATAACAGAAAATAAGGTATACACTATAGGGCTTCTGCCACAAAAATATATTTTGGGATATACTCCAATAACAAGAGAACAAAACAAAAATAAACAAGTGAGTCTACATCAAACTAGAAATCTTTTGTACCTCAAAAGAAACCATCTCAAAAACCTGCAAAACAGGGTCTCCCTGGTGGCGCAGCAGGTTGAGTGCCACACTGTGAAGCATCTGTGGCACAGCAGCATTGAGTTCAATCCCCAGCCAGGGAGGGAACCCACATGGCACAGCAGACCTCTCAGCTTCACCCGCTGCTCCCCTCAGAAGTGTATTTCAGTCAGAAGTGTATTTCACTCTGTCACTGGTGAATCCTCTCACCCACCCACCCCATGCCTCTGACCTATGCCGCAGCTCTTGTGTGCATACATAAATAAATCTTTAAAAAAAAAAAAAACCTGCAGAATAAAGAAAGGATTTGTTTGTTGCAAATCTGAAGACAGAAAAAAAAAATTTTTTTAAGATTTATTTATTTATGCATTCAAGAGCTCGGGTAAAGACCAGAATCATGGAAGATGAGAATATCCACCAGAAACAGAGTGGGGAGCAGAACAGGCAGATGAGGGGAACACCTGCTGAGACAGGAGAGGTCTGCTGTGCCATGTGGGTCACCTCCCCAGCCAGAGGTAGGGATCGAATTTGTGCTGCAGTGACTGTGGTTTGCTTCATATTACGTTGCTTAACCCCTTGCGCCACCAGGAGGACCCAAAAAAAATTTTTTAGATTTATTTATTTATGCATAAAAGAGCTCAGGCACAGGCCAGCATAGCAGGAGATGAGAAGATTCACCAGAGACAGAGTGGGGAACAGAATAGGCAGATTGACTGACATACGTGCTGAGGGGAGTAGAGGGTGAGGCAGGAGAGGTCTGCTGCACTATGTGGGTCACCTCCTTAGCCGGGGATTGAACTCGCACTGCTATGCCACGGATGCTTCACAGTGCAGCGCTCAACCCACTATGCAACCAGGGAGGCCCTGAAGACAGAAAATATTACAGACATTAGTCTACAGGTTGACACCATACCTGCAAATAGTTCATCTGGTTCTTTGTTTAGACGTCTTCCTCTTTAACAGTGGAACAATGTTTGAATTAATTGGGAGTGAGTAGCTATTTCTTATCTAGACCTAAAAGTATCAGTCCTGGGGCCTCCCTGGAAGTACAGGGGTTGAGTCACAGCACTATGAAGCTGTCTGCAGCCACTGCAGCAGGCGTTTGATCACCGCCAGGAAGCTGATCCACATGGCACAGCAGACCTCTCCTGTCTCATCGGAAGCTCCCCTCAGCAGTGTATATCAGTAGATTCACCTGTTCTGCTCCCCACTATCTCTGGTGGGTCCTCTCACCACTACCACCACCTTCATCACCACACCTCTGGCCTGCATGACAGATCTTATATGCATAAATAAATAAACCTTTAAAAAATATATCAGTCCCAATTTCTTTATTTTTTAAAGATTTTATTTATTTATGCATACAAGAACTGGGGTACAGGTCAGAGGTGTGGGGGGGTGAGAGGATTCAACAGAGACAGAGTGGGGAACAGAACAGGCAGAATAACTAAAATACACTGCTGAGGGGAGAAGCTGGTGAGACAGGAGAGGTTTGCTGAACTATGTGGGTCAGCTCCCTGGCCAGGAATCAAACTCATGCTGCAGTGGCTGTAGCTACTTCATAGTGCAGCACATAACCCCTTATGCCACCAGGGAGGCCCCTCAGTCCCAATTTCTTTTCCAGAAAATAAGGTTTATATTAACTGCTTATGCTGATATTTTAATGTGTACCCTATACTGACCTAATTTCCTTGCAAATTAAATTCATTAAGCTAGAAAAGGTCATCTAATCTAATCTGTGTGAAAAGCATATGAGGTGGATGTTACTAATTCCATTTTACAGAGAAGGTTGAGGCCCAGAGAGCTTAAGCAACTTGACAGTGACACAGGAGGACTAAGTGTTTGGCCCATGCTTTTTTCTACCATATCAAGCTACTCTCTGCAGCTGAGTTGGTCTTTAACAAATAGTACTGGGAAATAGTGAAACAATATAACAATGTTTCAATGTTTCATTATAACAATGAAATAAATTATTAATGTAATGATTTCAATGAACTTTTTAAAATAAACTTTTTGAAAGAAAAATACCAGATGGCCTCATTTATAGGATTATGGGGGATCAAAGGAAAAAAATAACAAAACCACAACAAAACAAAATTAAACAGACAACTACAAATCAGAGTCATTTGCAGGGAAGAGGGAGGGAATGGGATCAAGGCCCGGATGGGAAGAACACAAGGGACTGTGGTGATGGTGCACAGGAGAATTGGTGGTGGAAACTCTATGGGGACTACACCTAGAAAACAAAGCAAACATTGCAACAAATTTTAATTAATTAACTAATTTTTAAAAATAAACTTTTGAGTTATTTTGGATTCAGGAAGAAGTGTACCCAACATTTTGGGAAGATCTGACAGCAGTAATCCTCCTTCCCTTGCTCACTGCACTGTTGTAACAGCATTGCCTGCCTGGGGCAAAAAAGTTCAGAACAACACAAAGTATATTGCATCTTAGTCTTATCACCAGATTTACAAGGGGTTAATGATGCCTGATCACCCATCACCTAATGACTCTCAGCAGATGGAAAGCAACTTCTGTTCATTAAAAAAAAAGAGAAAAAGCTGGTACACCCAGCAATGGAACCAACAGTCGGAGATGAAGCTGGGAATCTTGTCTTAACCAAATAGCAACAAAGTTCCTTCCAAGTGAATGCACAATAGAGGAACTCCAAACTCTTAAGAAGTATACATTCTGAAAAGGGCCTGACAGTGTGCATACACAAAAACAAAGAAAGCAGATCCTTAGTGTGAAAGCTCTGACAGAATTAGGATAGAAGTATATGATTGTATTAGTCAGTGATCTTCAGAGAAACAGAATCCACAGTGTGTTTGTGTGTCTGTGTGTGGGGGGGTGGGGGGTGGAGAGAGAGAGAGGAGAATTTCAAATCACTGACTCCTGATCAAAGTCTGAAAATTACCTCATGGGCAAACAGGCTCCACTTAAAAGAAGACAACTTAGACCCAAAAACTTGCCACAAATTTAAAGCATCTTCTGGCAGGGGACTACAATAAAGGGGTTACACAGGTCCCAGAGAATTGAGACAGAGGGAAAGACCTGAAATTCAAAATGTTCACATAATGTACAAGGCCAAGACAGAGGCTGACTTTAGTCTCTGCCAAAACCCTAAGGTTTCAGGAGCAGCCTCTCCACACGTGTCTCACCTACACAGCTCTGCTTCAATCTCTCCTCCAAGACTCTTTCCTTCATATGTCCCTCCTCCAAAATATATCCACCTTGTTCCTTCCCAGCTGTCCCCCTTTCAGCATGGCATGCTGGGAATTACAGTCCAGGGTAGCTATATGTAAGTGGGGCAGGAAAAATGATGCCTGATTATTTTGCTGTGGTCTCTGCCCCCTTTCACAGAGATGCAGTTTCACAACCAAGTACTAGGTTTGTGACAAAAGGACCCAAAACCCAACAAATCATCCTCACCTGCAATGTAACAGAATAACTACAATAGTTGACTACATCAAATATGTTAAATCCACAAATTCAAAACAATAAAACAACAAAAACCGTACCAGTAACCTTTGCTAAGGAATCAATACATTGTTGAGAAAACTGGTAAATACAGCAAAATCCTCAAATATTTATCCTACATGACCTGAATCTAAGCAGTCCATGTAGTTGATGAGAGATTTTCTTTATAGAAGTATTTCAGTTAATAAAAAGAATCATCACTATTTTGTAACTACTCAATAAATTTAAGAACTGATCGTAGTGTTTGACACATGATAAAAGAGAATTAAGAATACATCAGATGGATGGATGGAGAGAGAAAGAGAGGAGGAAGATAGATAGATAGATAGATAGATAGATAGATAGATAGATAGATAGATAGATAGATAATAAATTTATTGATAGATAAATGACAGATAAAGTGTGAATAAATTTATTGATAGATAAATGACAGATAGATAGACAGACAGATAGTGAATAAATTTATTGATAGATAAATGATGGATAGATAGTGTGAATAAATTTATTGATAGATAAATGACAGACAGACAGACAGATAGATAGATAGATAGATAGATAGATAGATAGATAGATAGATAGTGCATCTTACCAAGCCTATGACTCAAACTCCCTATCTATAGGAGTCACTATTGGAGTAGAAAAACAACCATGACCAGAAGTCAATAGCAAAATCAAAAGTGAGGGAAATTCTCCAGGACAAAATACTCAGTTTATTCAAAAACAACATTTACCTTATAAGAAGCATAGGAGCAATATTAATGTATGGGTTATATTTTTACTGCAGTTAAACTATTAAAAACTATCGACTAGACAGTCAGGAAACTATGAATACTGTATATCTGACAACAAATTACTTCGGTGAAATAATATTTAGTATTGTGATTATCTCATCTTTTAGAGGTACATAATGAGGTATTCAGATAGAATAAAATTTAGTCTAGGATTTGGTTTAAAATAACATTGAAGAGAGTATTGTTGAAACAAGATTGTCCAGGTATTGATAATTACAGTTGTGTATGCTATGTCTGAATACTTAATAACAGATCATGTTTACTGCTTTTCCTAAATGCTTAAAATGTTGAATAATAAAAAAAAACTAAAGACCACAATCACCCTATAAAATAGCATCTTCCCCTTCCAAACTTGGGAACAAATTATATTTATTTATCATGTAAAATAGCACATCTATGGTCTGGAATTTGTTTGCAAATTTAATTCTTTCTTTAGCTGCAAAGATGACCAGGTACACATGAGTCATTTCTATGGGGAACCTTACATTGCCTGCAGGTTATGCCTACATAATTTTAAACTGACACTAATTTTTGGTAAGAAATCTGGAAGACCAGATTTGATGGCACTGTCAAAAGAGGGGCTATCCACTTTGGTCAAAAGGTGGTCCTGGTTGCGGGGGTAGCCACCATTAATATAGAAAACAGGCTACTAGACAGAAAGGAGTTATAGCTCCCCCATGTGTTCATTTCAGGAAAAAACAATTCATGTCTATCTAAGCCTGAAAGCAGCTGGGTGTCTCCTTCTCCCTTTACTATTAAAATTAGACTGATGTGGCCATAGCCCTTGTAAGAGCAGTTACTTTGCCTACTCTGCTATGTGCCCAAATGTTAATCCAGACCTCCCATCCAATTAGTAATATAAAGTAAATTTTCAAATAAATTATTCCATTTGAAAGAGTATCAAAATACTTTTAATAACAATATTTCTTAAAAGGTTTGGCTATCTTAAGTGTTTATAGTTTTTTAATGATTTATTTATTCACATATATTTTACATCATAGTTCATTTTTTTTACAGTGTTTGCTTTTCTTTCTCAGCTGTAGTCCCCATAGAGTTTCCACCATCAATTCACCTGTGCACCATCACCATTGTCCTTTGTGCTCTTCCCACCCTCGTTTTGATCCCTCTCACTCCCTCTGTGTGAAGAAAATCTCTGATTTGTAGCTGTCTGTTTATTTTTGTTTTGTTGTGTTGTGTTTTTCATTACTATATTTTTCCCTGATCCCTTATTTGGTTCCCCTGTAGTCCTCCTATAAGTGAAACCATCTGATATTTTTCCTTTTCCTTCTGACTTATTTCACTGAATATAATCCCTTCGAGCTCCATCCATGTTGCTGTGAATGGCATGAGTTTATCTTTTATTGATTACTGAATAGTATTCCATTGTGTATATTGCCATACCTTCTTGATCCAATCTAGTTTTGGGCATTCGGGTTGTTTACAAGTCTTACCTATTGTAAATAGTGCTGCAATAAACATAGGAGTGCAGGTGGCCTTTAGTAAATCCCTAGCAGTGGAATTGCTGGGTCACATGGTAGTTCCATTTTTAGTAGACTGAGGAACCTCCACACAACTTTCCATAGTGGTTGGACCAGTTTGCATTCCCAGCAGCAGTGTAGGAGGGTTCCTTTTTCACAGCATCCTCGCCAACATTTGTAGTTGCTAATTTTTTTAATATGTGCCATTCCTTAAGCTGATTTTCTTTTTGTGGTATATCCTTCCCCTGAGGGCTTGCTCGGTTATTTGCATGTTTCCTTCTGTCTGTTGTTTTTCTTATTTGTTCTATGGGTTGGGACATTATGCTGCTGGTACTGGCAGGCATCTCTTGGGGGTGCTCCTTCTGGGATGTCAGGAGCTAGTAGTCAGACTGAGTCTCCCCCTTTTCTTTTCCTGGGCTAAGTGTTCTGACTTTGTTGGTGCTGACAGAGCAGGGGTGGGGAAGAGCGGGCAGGGGTCCTGATCTATGTATCGCTCTTCTCCCTTCCCCCGTTGCTCTCACCTTCGTCCAAAACATCTGCCAGGGACTTGTTGCAATTTCTCCCTTATTGGTTGTTTTTACAGGAGAATTTAAGCCTAGCATCCCTCCCTGCAGTGTTGGTTTTGTCCTTAGGTGTTGATAGTTTTATGCATCAGCTTTTACAACTGTCTTAGGTGATTTCTGCTAAACTCTTTGGCATGTGAAAAGGTGTAGACACTTTGTTCTGCTTTATAGTAATGTCTATGTCCAAACAGAGAGAGAATAATCCTAAAAATAATAATAACTCATTTCATCTGAAAGCATACTGCATCCACTAAAATGAAAAGGTCAGCCTTATGCTACAGAAAGACTATGGGTTGAGAATTAGAAAAGGAAGGAGACTGACAATCCAGACAACTCTGAATTCAGTCCCCAGGGCACCTCTAAGAAGATCCATGTTTCTGTATTCCCAAAACAAGAGGAGGTGTCTCACCCAGGGACACAACGGAGTTGATACTGAAGTTCAAACTTGCCCCACTCCAAGTGTGTCCTTCCTGCAAGGTAATGCTGCCTAGACAGGTCTCTTTTACCAGGAGGACTCAGACAAGTTATGGCAACTAACAGCCCATTTCTTTTTCTCCAAAGTAAAGTCATTGGGTGAAATGATTTTTCCATTCAAACGCTAATTTTTTATCATTTCTCTAATGTTCAAGGAAGCTGAAATATGCTCAGAGACTAAACTTAAGAAAAGCTGTTTTATTATTTAGCCTTTCACAGTTTTGCAACAAATATCAGGACAAAACTGACAGTCACACTCGCTGAAAGGGCAATAGCGTTGCCTTTCCGTCACTTGTACCTCAGGTTCTCCCACTGTGGATCTTCCGATGAGTTGAGCTGATGCCCTTTGCCCTGCTTCCCACAAGCACACACCCAGCCCACTAATCCGGGGATCTTTTCCCCACCTCAGGCTCGGGATTTTCCTTAGCTATCTCAAATTTGGCGTTCTCTGTCTGGGTTCACTTAGTAAATATTGACACAGTGAACACTATGATGACAAGTACTGGTGGTGGGTGTAGTGGGTGCCACCCTGTTCCCCTAAATGCTGTGACACTGACTTCTTCAACTGGGTTGGAGTTCAGTGGGTTCAGTGTTGAAGGTGACTGACGAAGATTCTTTGCTTCACCAAACTTTCATCAGTCTCCTGAATCTTCTCCTAGGTCCAGCTGTGCATTTCTTTGTAAAATTTAGCTTTAGCAAGAAATGCCCTGACATCTGATCAGGTTTTTCGCCCTTCCGCATCTTCCAACCAACCCCGCCCTCCAGGTGACATCTAATCACCGAGCCTCCCTTCAAGCAAAGCTCCTGTTAGATCAGCATAGCCAGGATTCTCCTTCCCCCCTGATATTCCTCTTAGTAATTTTACACCCACTGGCCCCAGCCTGCTCCTTGGCTGATAATTCTTATTTTCCCATGTTGTATTCAGAATTGAACACAGCTCGATACAGAGGTTTCTTGTCCCCTAGTACAATAGTCCTGAATCAAATCTGTTTCCCCCCTTTAGCTACTATCCATTTCTGTTTTTTCTTTGATCAGTGCCCTACCTCACATTGCTCTGGGTCAAGGAAAATCTCATTACCCAAAGTGCTGGTGCCCCTCCTCAGAAGCGTTAACACCCAATGACCCAGCAGGGGATAGAGGCCCCTTGTAAGGGCTGCTTCTGCTCTAGTTTCCCCAAACCTCAGTTGTGACCACATTAAACATCAGTGATTCCTTTTGCCCAACCCTACTTCCTTCATCTCCTACAGTGTTGAAGCCAAGACCACACTTCAATTGACTTGTTAATGCACACAATCCTCCATCTCAGAAGGAGCTCTTGGGTCTCCCTGGCGGCGCAGTGGGTTAGGCAACGCACTATGAAGCAAACCGCAGCCACTGCAGCACAAGTTCGACCCCTGCCACCGGCCAGGGAGGGGACCCACATGGTGCAGCAGACCTCTTCTGCCTCGCCTGCTGCTGCCCTCGGCAGTGTGTTTCAGTCAGTCTGCCTGTTCTGCTCCCGACTCTGTGTCTGGTGAACTGGTGAATCCTCTCACCTCCCGCGACTCTGGCCTGTACCCCAGCTCTTGCATGCATAAATAAATCTTTTTTTTTTTTTTAAAAAAGGAGCTCTTCAAAGACAATACCAAGGGAACACAAGTCTCAGAAACATGGTGTATTAGCTGCTGTGTGAGAGAAACCCTTACCTCCCTAAGCATGAAACTCTATCTTTAATGAGGGAATGATACTCGTATGTTTATTCCTATGAATAGCATTTGTGTAACTCAGAAGAATTAATTAGGCTTATAGCACAACAATTCAGTTACTTTTTCTATTCTTGCACTGTTATCATTAATAGTATGATGAAAATTAAAAGCATAATGACCTACCCCATCAGAACTATTTCTGTTCTTTCAAACTTGGTGTAATCTAGTGGCTTTTCAAAGCTATAATATGTAGCAGAATCATTAGGGAAGTGAGGAAAGTATAAAGAGTTGATTGAGACAAAGGCAGATCCTCAGCCCTGTGAATCTCTTTTATTTATTTTTGTTTTTAAACATTTTTGTTTATTCTTTCATAGTAAGGTTTGCTCCCCCTCAGGTGTAGTCACCATAGTTTTCCCACCACCATAGTGCCCACAGTCCTGCACTCCACTCCACCACATTCTCCTCCCCTCTGTTCTCTATTGTCCCCCTCAACTTAACCCTCCCTTCTGAGTGTCTCGGATCTAAGGTCTGCTTTCAAGGGTCAGTCTTCATCTGTCTCTGTCCAGATCTCTTTTAATGGGTCTAAGATAGCGTGGAGTGATGCAGGGACTCTGTAATGCATTTTGAGAAAATTGCCCTCAGGCAGGGGTACACCACCTGACTCCACTTACAGACTCAGCTAGCTCCGGGATCTAATCCTGACACTAATGTTAAGGATCAAAGTGGTATTCCCACACTGTCAATCAATAGGAAACTCTGGGCTCCATTCTAGAAACTGGACTTCATATTATTTCATATAACAGATACAGTGAAGAGAAAAATACATTTATTTGACAATACAGATAGGCCTGAGTAGGAACTATAAAGAGACACAGTTGCTGGAGTTAAAGAAGTATGCTGGGTCCTTCCTGGTTAAGGTGCAGCTACCAGCAGTCACTGAAGCCCAGTTCAATCCCCAGCCGGGGAGCTAACCCACTTGGCACAGCAGACCTCTCCTGTCTCCCTGCTGCTCCCCTCAGCAGTGTATTTCGGTCGCTCTGCCTGTTCTGGTCACCACACTGTCTCTTGTGAATTCTCTCATCCCCTGCACTTCTGGCCTGAACCCCAGCTCTAGTATGCATAAGTAAATAAATCTTTATGGATGCTCAATCCCAGGGACTCAGAAATCCTCCACAGAATGTACCCCCAAAACTTCCATGTGTGTGTCATGAATCACACTAGGATTTTCATTTGAGTTACTTGTAGTTGGGCCTCCCTGGTGGTGCAGTGGGTTGATGTTTAAGGGTACAAAATTATAATGAGTAGCAAGTAAATCATATACACAGTATAACAAATATACATAATAATATCACACTTTAATGATGGCATATGAAAAATGTCACTATAGTTATATCACAATATACAGATGCATCAAATGTATATGTGAATGCACACATTAAATTAAAAAATGTTATATGTCAAATCTATCCAAAAAACCTTTTAAGTGACAGCATTTCACAAAGCAGTGTCTTTTAAGGTCAGTGACATCTAAGACAGAGTCAAGGTGTTTGGAAGAACTAGGACAGAAGAAACGAGGTCAGTTAAGTTCTTCAGTGAAGCTGTTAAAGAGGCTTCTCAGAAAGTCTATCCTCAGGCCCTCTTTTCTCTCCAAGCTCAAAGGGCAACTTAAGAGAACTTGGGATATAATGAGTGTTTCTGGTTTATTTGTATATGACTATGTGCAGCTGCTGTGCCTAGTTCCTCAGATTTCTTACTAAAATATTGTGCTTTAAAATCTGCTGGTAGGGAGCTCTAGGATGAGGGCTGTGTTCCCTCAGATGCCAGTGTGGATAGGAGCACGGAGAAATGTGAACGCTTCCCAAAGAGCGCATGGGCTGGTCACAGCAGGGACATCTTCAAGCAAGAACTCTAGCACGTCTGGGAACAAGACCAAGCCCTTGCCAACAAGATTGTAGAGGGATCAAATGCACACCAGAGCCTGTGGATGTCAGCAATAATCTTTAAAAGGAAGAATAAAATGCTTGTAAACTAAATTCCTCTACTCATATTTTCTGAATATCTAACCCAGATGGCTAATTGGTGAGTCATTTCCCAATGCCTTTCTTCATGCCCTTTTGACTTTCCTTTGGTTTATTTAAAGATAATCTTGAATAATCTCCATGAGGAGGAGATAGCTTTAACAGAATCACCATAATCAGTGCTGAGATTGGATTGAATACATAACGAAAGTTTGAACTCTTGGTAAAACAATGTAGAATTTGCAGGAATTTCTCTTACATATGTGATCAAGGAGCCTGTCTGGGCTGTTAGTTTCCTGGCTGGTAAAGTAAAAAATATTTAATATTTTCTAACCACATCAATCTACTCACTGATGTTATAATTTTTTAGATTTATTTATGCATACAAGAACTGGGGTACAGGCAAGAGGTGCGTGGGCTGAGAGGATTCACCAGAGACAGAGTGGGGAGCAGAACAGGCCGATTAACTGAAATACACTGCTGAGGGGAGCAGTGAGCGGTGGAGGCAGGAGAGGTCTGCTATGTCACATGGGTCATGTCTCTCGTCTGGGATTGAACTCGTGCTGCAGTGGCTTCAGACAGCATCATAGTGCTGAGACTTAACCCCTTACACCACCAGAGAGGCCCTGATATTTTATGTTAAAATTATGTTTATTTGATATTGGACTACAATATTTCTAAATCCTTAATGGTATTCTAAAATTTCAAGGAAAGTAACTAAAAATAATCTTACAACTTTAGAAATGTACATCCATAGGTACTAAGGGTGATCAAAGGGATTCAGTTTTGTTTTATTCTTACCTAGTTTTGGTGTATTCTCTTTATCGTAGAGACAGAAGGCAGACATATGATGTCCTCAGTTATATCAGGTGATGACAAATCCCTCTAAAAGTAGTTATAGGGCCTCCCTGGTGGCGCAGCGGGTTGAGCCCCTCACTGTGAAGCATTCATGGCACAGCATGCCGAGTTTGATTCCCAGCCAGGGAGGGGACCCACATGGCACAGCAGACCTCTCTTGCTTCGCCCGCTGCTCCCCTCAGCAGTGCATTTCAGTCGATCTACCTGTTCTGTTCCCCACTCTGTCTTTGGTGACTCCTCTCACCCCACACACCTCTGGCCTGTACCCCAGCTTCATATGCATAAATAAAATCTTAAAAATAAATAAAAATAAAAGCAGTTATAATTAAATAATGCAAGATCTGCTCTAAAATGTAAAAGGTATATTTCAACAACAAAAAAACAGTTATTCCTGTGAAGAATTCTTTGCCTAAGAAAAATTTTTTTTTAATTGACATGATTAATACCCAATATTTAAATACTTAGTGGCAGGTGGTGAGGGAGGAAAAGCAAATTCCTGATCAATTTCCCTAGTGTCATTTTCTTTAATAATGACAGTGTAGTCCCTGAGATGAACATCGCTAGAGAAATATGTAGCCAAATGATGGATAAACAATATTCTTGCATTTTAGACTAAAAGAGAACTTTCAAAATCTTATTTTATATATCTCTGTAAAGCTTTCATTTTTGAATTTTTGTTATCAGAAAGAAAAGGGGGTGTGGTAAAGATTTGTAAGTTGGTTTTTCTTTGATACATTCTACACTATGACTATGAAAATCAGTTGAATGTGATTAGTATCATTTCAAAACTCACAAAGGAAATTAGCAGAGGAATCTTTCCAGTAACTATGCTAGAAATGCTTGACCTTTGGTGAAAATTACAGAAGATGGATACAGAAGAAGGTCCCCTCCATGATAGCAGTGTGCTAAGCACATTCCAAAAACCTCTGCTCCTTGAGCCTTGCTGTGGCCGTGATGCTGTGACCACGCCCCCGCCTTTCAAGCTAATGAGACATACATAGGGGTGAGGAAAGTACCGACCTGGGGAGCAGGCAGTTTTAGCGTGAAACTGAGGGGTACCCAGAGACCCCAAACTATTAAGGGATGTATGATTTAAAAGGTATTTTGTCATTTGCCACACAAAAACAAATGAAGCAGACTTTTAGTGTGATAGACCTTTAATAGAATCCGTTTTCATAGAGATGAGAAGAAAGGATACTCCTAATAAAATTTCCTCAATAAAACAACCAAGATTACCCACCTGTCCTGGGCAAATGCCTAGCCAAACAGGGTCAGACTGAAGTAGAGAGACTGAGGCCCAAAAGTTTGCCACAAGTGTAAGTCATCTTCTGGCAGCTAACAACACGAAAGGGCAAAGCCTTAGAAAGTTGGGACATTAAGGAGATGCAACATCAAGAAAACATGTCAACCTCCCACCCATGTGTCTCTTCCCTGTGTCCTGGATGTCTCTACTCTACAAATCTCCTTCCAAGTCTCCCTAGTCTATGGGAGCAAGTCAAAGATGAAAAACAAGAGTGCCTAGCTCCCACATGCCTTCCATGTAGCATAGCTTCACTGGCTGTTCAGCTCTGCCCCTGTGTCCAGTAACTCCTCTCCTCTGGAAGTTCAGTTCATCGCACACTGGACCAGTAGGCAAGGCTGCTGCATATATAAATGGGAGTAGGGAAAATGGTACTTCCCTAACAATAGGTGGACTATGCCAGCAGGAACAAGTTAATAAAATTCATTAAACTAGAATGTTCCATTTTCCCAACTCTTGCCTGCCTAAGAGAGGCATGTGATTATGAACTTATGTTCCCTATTTTATGAACTCATCCCACACTCCCACCCTCTGCTAATCCAGTTTCCGCCTCCCCCAAACTGGGACGATCTACAATGAAATGCTAATTAGATACAGGAACTATAGGAGGAAGAGGAAAAGAACTTAGAAAAGGGGGTGGACAACCCCTGGGAGCCATTGCTGTGCACGGTGGTCTAGCTTATCCTCTAGCAGCCCCCAGCTGCAGGGGCCACACTTTTCCTCATGCAGTAGCCATTGCCAGTGGGAAATGTCCTACATTTACCCACCAGCTGCATGAGTGAGAGCTGGGAAACTTCTGGCCTCCAGCTGTAGACAAGAGCCTCCACCTGGCTTACATTTGCCAGCCACAGGAGCACAGCACCCAGCTTCCAGCATTGTAAATGGGAGCCAGGAAGCTCCTGGCCTCCAGTTGCCAGCTGGGGGAGCCCAGCCACATACTTCCAGCTGCCAGCTACCACCTTTGTAAGCTGGACCTGGGCTTCTCACAACTTCCAATCACAAGTTATGCCAGTCAGAGAGCCAGTGACTGGGCATGGCTATGATAGGTGGCAGCTCTTAGAACAGAAAACCATGGGACAAAGATCTGAGAGATAGTCCTGTAAAGAGCAAAAGGATTTTTTGTACTCTGGAGAGCAGAGGCCAGCACAGATGTGAACAGGCTAGAAACTAATGAATTATCTATCACATTGAACATGAAATTTACAAATGAAGCCCCACCATGGTCAACACAAACAATTGGGGAGAGGAAAAAAACACAACAAACAGCAATCTAAGCCCTCAGGAGAATACTACACCACATAGAAAGAAGAAATCTCCAGAACCCAGTCACAGAGACATGGAAAGTCTGTTCTTATTAGATACAGAATTCAAAATTGCCACAGTAAATAAGTTTAAGGAAATGGAAGAATATAGAGAAAACACAAAAAACTGATCAAATATTTACAAGAAAACTCCTAAAAACAAATGAATGTACTGAGAAAATAGAAATCAACAGAGAAGACTGTGAAATTTTAGAAAAAAGTGAAATTTTAAATAAGAAAATAACAGGGATACAGGATGTTAAAAGATCAATAGAGGAAATGAAAAAGTATGTAGAATGCTATGGAAGTAGAATAGGCCAAATGGAAGATCAAATCAGTTACCACGAAAATGGGAATGGACAATGAATAAAGGGAGAAGTAGAGAGATATGAAGTTTAAAAAAAAAATGACACTTAGAAAATTATCCTCTACATGAGGAAAGGCAATATAAAATTCATGGGTATTGCAGAACAGGAAGAAAGAGAGAAGGGAACAAAGAACTTATTTTTAAAAATAATAGCAAGAAACCATACCTGGAGAAGTATTAAATATACAAATATAGGAAACTAAAAGACCACTAGAACACCTAAACAAAAAGGAGACTATATACTAAAATATACATTAGTGAAATTTCCAAAATTTCAGAACACACATAAAAAATAGCATTGAAGCTGGCTAGGAAGATAACCCCACTCAGACTAACATAGGCCTTTCCTGAAGGAACATGGAAAAGGAGAGAATGGAATGATGTCATCAAAAAAACTGCCATCAAGAATGCTCTATTCTACAAGGTTCTCCTTCAGATATGAGGAAGAAGTAAACATCTTCTCAGACAAACAGAAATTTAAATTTTTGCTGTCACCAGGAAATATATTTATCTGAGTTCCAAAGATAAACATAGTGTCAGAATAAAGGTTTGGAAAATTATCCTGAAGTGAACAGGTCTCAAAGCAAGGTCTCTAATTAAAAATAGTAAAGGAGAGAGGAATGAACACTAGCTAATGATTAAGGGAACAACACATCAGAAAGACATAACACCATCAATGTATACTCACCAAATGAAGGAGCACCAAAATATATTAGGGAATTACTGTCAACTCTGAAAACATTGGAAAAAACACATTTGTAGTAAGACTTCAACACCCTACTCTCACTAATGGACAGATAAGTGAAAGAGAGAATAGGGACATAAAAGCCTTAGGAAAAATATGAGGCCAGGTGGGCTTTATAGACAGTTATAGGACATGACCTTCAATAACTTAGGAGACATGGAAAAAAACAGGGCTAAGAATAAAGTATATAGCAATCCAGCCCCATGTCAAGAAGCAAAAAAGAGGTCAAGTAAATAACTTTACCTCCCACTTTAAGAAACTAGGAAATTAAGAACAAACACAAACAAAACCCAATAAAAGAAAAGATAAAATACAAATTAGAGAAGAAATAAATGAAATTTAAATCAAAACGGAGGTCCAAAATATTAATGAAATAAAAAACTGGTTCTTAAAAAAAATAGACAATCCTCCAGATAGAATTACTAAGAAAATCAGAGATCAAATAAGATCAGAAATGAAAAAGGAGAAACTACAACTCCTTTCAAAGGATAAGAGATTAATATGAATATTTATCTGCTAACAAACTGTATAACCTAGAAGAGATGACAAATTCTTAGAATTATACCATCTTTTGAGACTAAATTGGGAAGAAATAGAAAACCTGACCAGACCAATTATAAGCCAGGGAATTGAAACAGTAATCAAAACTCCCTCACCCTCACATGGACAAAAAATGTCCATGACCAGATGGTTTCACAAAGTGAATTCTATCAAACTTTCAAAGATAAATTCATGCCTATCCTGCTCAAATTCTTTCAAAATATTGAGAAAGGCATTTTTAATGAAGCCAACATTAGACTAATGCCAAAACCAAAGACAAAATACAAAAAGAAAACTATATACACCAATTTCCCTCATGAACACAGATGCAAAATTTCTCATTAAATTCTCAGAAAACTAAATCCAACAATGCATTAAAATAATTACAGACCATGACCATGTAGGATTTATGGACACAGACAAAAGGGTGGTTCTACCTCTGAAAATCATTCAACATAATTTACCACATCAATAAAAAGACAGATAAAAATCATATAAGCGTATCAATAGATTCCAGGAAGGCTTATAATAAGCTTCAATAGCCATTTATCAGGAAATCCCTTTTAAAACAGAATAAATGGAACATACCTTAATATAATAAGACCATGAATGACAAAACCACAGTTGATATCATTCTCAGTGGTGAAAAATCAGAAGCTTTTCCACCAATGTCTGGTAAAATACAAAGATGTTCATTTTTACCACTGCTATTCCAAATGACATTGGATGTCATAGCTCAAGCAACTATGCAACAGAAGGATATAAAATGAGCATAAATTGGAAAAAGAAGAAGAAAAACTATCATTATTTACAGGCAACATGATAAGGCGCATAAAGAACCTTAAACACTCACTGAAAAACTAATTGAAACAATAAATCATTTCAACAAAGCAGTTTATAATATCAATACACAAAATCAGTTGCCTTCTTAGAAAACAATGAGCTAGAAGATGAAATTAAGAAAATGATCCCAATTACGCACAAAATTACACACAATTACACACAAAAAATTAAATGTTTAGGAGCAAATCTAAAAATGTTATGAAGGAAATATACAAAGAAAACTATAAGATGTTAAAAAAAAGAAGACATAAAGAAATGAAAGCTATTTCCATGCTCATGAATTGCAAGAATTAACATAGCCAAAATGGCCATTCCTACACAAAGTAATATACAAATTCTATGCAATCCCTATCAAAATTTCAATGGCAGTTTCAAAGGAATAGGATTAAAATCCTATTAAAATAGGACATTCATATGAAATGAATTTATAAATGAAACAATCCTGAAAAAACGCGGAAAAATGGTGATTTCACACTTCCAGAATTCAAACTATACTACAAAGCTATAATCATTAAAAGTGTAGTACTGGTAAAGATTAAACAGACACAGTGACCAATGGACTATAACTGAGACCCCAGAAAGAAACCTACACCTCTATGAGGCTTAATCTATGACATAAGAGCCAAGAATATACACTAAAGCAAAGAAACTTCCTCAATAAGTTGTATTGGGGAAACTGGACATGGACAGCACATGCAAAAGACTGAATCTATCATCACTATCTCATACACACAAAAATGTTAACTAAAAATGAATAAAACTTGAATGAATAAAACCTGAAATAAAATATATAGAAGAAAAAACAGGTAAAACAAGTCATAACATAAGCTGCAGTGATGTCTTTATGATTTTGTCCCAAACAATTTGGGAAATAGGAGAATATAAACAATTGGAATTAAACCAAACTAAAAAGCTTCTGTATAGCCAAAGAATCCACATCTGAAATGAAAGAAGACCCTATTGAATGGGAGAAAATTTTTACTCCATACATCTAACACTTGACTGATATCAAAGATCTAGAAGGAACTCATGTAACTAATCAAAAAAAAGTTAAAAAAAAAAATGAACATAAGAGTTAAATAGGCACTTTCCAAAGAAGACATACAGATGGCCAAAAGGCATATAAAAAGAATGTTCATCATCACTTATTATCAGAGAAATTCAAATAAAAAACAATGAATTATTACCTCACTTCTATGAGACTGGCCCATATCAACGCCAGAAACAAGTTGGTAGGAATGAAGGCTGGTACAGCCCATATGGAAATCAGTATGGGGGGTTCCCAAAATATTAAAAATGGATCTGATTATAACTCAGCAATTCCACTCCTACATATCTACCCAAATAATAAAAAAATATGAATTGAATAGAAAACTTATATTCCTACATTCATTGCAGCACTATTTACAACAGGCAATATATGGAATTACCTAAGTGCTCAACAGGTGAGTAGATCAAGAAGATGTGGCATATATACATAATATATATGGCATATATATTATAATATATATGACATATATACATAATATATATATCAAAAAAGATAAACTCCTGCTATTTGTAGTAACATGAGTAGAGCTGGCAGGGATTATGCCTAGTGAAATAAATTAAAAGGAGAAAGACAAATATGAGATATTATCACTTATATGTGGAATATAGAGATACCAAAGAAAGGGTTAAAGTCAGAGTAATAAACTGACTCTTGAAAACTGACTATAGAACTGAGGCCACCAGAGGAGAGGGAAGAGGAAAAGAAGTAAGAAGGGGGAGAACAAAGTAGGGAGGGCACACAGTGGAGTATGGTGGTGGACTATGGATGCTTTGGTGCTATGTGTACAATGGCAATAACACCTGATGGGGTGATCCTATAGTTCTAAAACACAATAATGATGTAAATCAACATTACTTCAATAAAATACATTTTAAATAAGAAAAGGAAAAAATGGGGCACAGACTGAAAGAGAATGGAAGCTGGTGAGATGTGGAGAGACCCCTTCAGAGAAAGATAGAAGGAGGAGAATGCAAATGGAGTATAGACAATGTAAGACTCTAAGATTTGGATTTGTGAAAGAACTGGAAAAAAATATAAAGAGATACTCAAAGTGCTTCCCATGGTTGAAATACTGAATCCCTTCGGTGTCCTATAGGACACATTGGATTGTGTTTTCAGCAGGTATGTCTCTAAGCCTGGGCCATTGAGCCATCCAAGTTACCAAGGTGACAAGGTCCATAAGGACCCACCCAGAAAGGTCCTGCTGGTTACATTGAGAGACATAGCCTAAGGGGCATGACATACAAAGGATGAGCTCGCTGTCCTGGGAAGGCAACCTAACTGCTACAGAGGAGAAATGCTTGGAATGCCAGGAGAGGTTCCGGCCTCAGGTGACCTCAAAGAATGATACTTAAGCAGGAGAAATTATTAACTACACTTGAGAATATCCAATTTAAAAAAGTGGAGATGGAAAATGAGTTCATTTGTTTCCCTCACACCTCTGCCTTCTAGACAAATCCTCCCTGACAAGATTAAACTTGGAACTGACTCCCTCATCCCCCACTAAGGAAAGATGGAGGAAATGTGCATGATAAATGATTGCCTAAACTGACTTAATTCACAACATCATGAATGAAACACAATATTGATCATCTGCTACTAGAGCTATATAACTCATGACAGCTACCCTCTCATCTCCATTTGATATCTTCAGTTTCTCTATACTAGTACTTGAGTTAAAGTGCTCCCAAATTTCACTTTCAATTTTTTATTTCCTAGTCTCATTGAACCTTTTGGTATTTTCAGAGTAAATGAATTTATGTTTGAGTGCTTTAAAAATGTAGTGCTTTTATTCTCTACTTAACTTTTGATTGCCAGAAAGCTTTCTATCATTCATATTTTAAAACATTGTAATGATCACTTCCTGAGCTGTTAAGTATTGGAGTGGTTTCTCACTGTCTGTTCCCCTTAATTCTTCAAATGATTCGCTTGAACTTCAGACATAGAAGCCCTGGGCTTCAGGTTCCACTCATGATGAAATTGGGCAAGTTATTCACCTCTCTGAGAATCAGTTTCCTCCTCTTCAAAACAAAAATTAGTAAGAATAACAATTCGCAGAACTTTTGTCAAGATTAAATGAGAATGCACAGAAAAGTGTCTGGCTCTGTGTACATTAATTTGCTTTGCAAACCTATTTTTTCACATCAATGGTGAAATTAACTCCAGGTTGGGATTTTAGAATCATAGGTTATTTTAAATTAATCAGGGTTTTTATTAGACTTTATTGTAATTATTATGGAATTCAATATTAATTCACATCAAAACAAATACTACCTCCTTTTCAATACACACACATACACACACACACATCAAACCAGATGTGTCTATTCATCCTGTCACTAGTCTCTCTATAATTTTACCAGTTAGTTTATCCTGGACCTATAAGAATATAACATGTGATTCTCAGCTCTGCTGCTGACTTCATTCCCAAATCTGCCTATGGACCATAAATGTAGACTGGACTTTCCTAAAGTCATCTAGGTGGACTCCTCATATCCTACATATGATATGAAAAACACTTTTCGTGTTTTAAAATGTGGAAGAGAATAAAGGACATAGAGGTAAGTGGACAGTCAGGATAAGTCTATCTCCCTCCACCAATAGCCCCTTCCAAGTAGTCACCACCAGGAAAGTTTGGGCAAAGAAAGCTGTGAAACTATAGCATTGGATTTTTTATTGAATGAGATTATTTCTGTCAGTATCATTTACAAGTTTTTTGTTTGTTTCAATATTTTAGCTGAAGTCAGACTATAATAGACGGCCAGAATAATGAAAGAATCTAAAACCACTAGAAGAAAGGAAATAATAAAAATTAAAGCAGAAATAAATGAAATATAAATTATAAAAAAATATATATATATAAAAAAATAAATGAAATATAAATTATAAAAAGCAATTGGAAAAATCAATGAAACAAAAAGTTTGTTCTTTGAAAAAATAAACAAAATGGATAAAATTCTAGCCAGACTAACAAAGGAAAAATGGGAAAAAACACAAATAAATAAGATCACAAATGAAAGAGGAGAAATCACAACAGACTCAGAAGAGATTAAAAGAATAATCAGACAACACTATGAACAGTTATATGTTAACAAGCTCAACAATTTAGAAGAGATGGACAAGTTTCCAGAACAATATAACCATCCAAAGCCAAACAAAGAAGAAATAGAACACTTCAACAGGCCAGTTACGAGCAGTGAAATTGAAGCAGTAATCAAAATACTCCCCAAAAAACAAAAGCCCAGGGCTAGACGGTTTCACAAATGAATTCTACCAAGCATTCAGAAATGAACTGGTACCTGTCCTACACAAACTATTTCAAAAAGTTAAGGAAGAAGGAATACTACCAAATACATTCTATGAAGTCAACATTACACTAATACCAAAACCAAAAACAACACAAAGAAAGAGAACTACAGGCCAGTCTCTCTAGTGAACAGAGATGCAAAAATCTTCAATAAAATTCTAGCCAACTGAATCCAACAGTGCATTAAAGGGATAATACACCATGACCAAGTGGGATTTATCCCAGAGGCATAAGGATGGTTCAGTATCTGAAAATCAATCGATGTAATCCAACACATTAACAAAAGGAAGGATGAAAACCACATGATCCTATCTATTGATGAAGCGAAGGCATTCGACAAAGTTCAACATCCATTCATGATGAAGACTCCCGAAACCCTTGGAATAGAAGGACCATATCTCAACATGATAAAAGCTATATACGACAAACCCACAGCAATATTATCCTCAATGGTGAAAAATTGAAAGCATTCCCTTTAAGATCAGGAACAAGACAAGGATGCCCACTCTCTCCTCTGCTATTGAATATAATACTGGAAGTCCTAGCCAGAGCAATAAGACAGGAAAAGGACATATAAGGCATCCAAATAGGGAAAGAAGAAGTAAAACTATCACTATTTGCAGATGATATGATAATATACTTGGAAAACCCTGAAAGCTCTACAGAAAATCTAATTAAAACAATCAACCAGTTTAGTAAAGTAGCAGGTTACAAGATCAATGCACAAAAATCACTAGCCTTCCTATATGCAAACAACCAGTCTGAAGAAGTCAAGAAAAATAAACCTTTTACAATTGAGGCCAAAAAAAATCAAATACTTGGGAATAAACCTAACAAAAGAAGCAAAAGACCCATATAGGGAAAATTATAAAACATTGTTAAAAGAAATAGAAGGAGACATGAAGAAATGGAAAGATATCCCCGGCTCATGGATAGGAATAATCAACATTATCAAAACAGCCATCCTTCCAAAAGCAATTTACAGAGTCAACGCTATCCCAGTAAAAATCTCAACGACATTACATTCTTCAAGGAAATAGAACAAATATTGATAAAAGTCATATGGGAACACAAAAAACCCAATTAGCCAAAACTCTCCTGACTAAATAAGAAGGGGAATGGAGGTATCACACTCCCAGACTTCAATTTTACTGCAAAGCAATAGTTATTAAAACAGCTTGATACTGGAACAAAGACAGACACATGGACCAACAGAACCATATAGAAAGCCCAAAAGTAAAACCACACATTTATAGATACCTGATCTTTGACAAAGGAGCAAAGAATATGCAATTGAACAAGGGCAGCTTATTCAATAAATGGTGCTGGCAAAACTGGTCTGTCACATGCAAAAAATGAAACTAGACCACTACCTTACACCATGCACAAAATCAACTCAAAATGGATAAAAGATCTAAATGTAAAACCAGAAACCATGAAATATATAGAAGAAAACAGGTAAAATGCTACAAGACTTACATCTCAATAACGTCTTAAAGAGGCATCCCCAAAGCAATAAAAATAAGAGAGAAGATAAACCACTGGAACTACATAAAGTTAAAAAGTTTCTTTACAGCAAAAGAAACATTAACCAAAACAAAGAGACACCCCACCAATTGGGGAAAAATATTTGCACTACACATAACTGACAAGGGGCTGATCACAAAGATATACAAAAAATTCACAACACTCAAGGAAAACAAAGTAAACAACACAGTCAAAAAATGGGCAGAAGGGCCTCCCCTGGTGGCGCAGTGGGTTAAGCAACGCACTACAAAGCAAATCGCAGCCACTGCAGCACGAGTTCGATCCCTGCTGCCGGCCAGGGGGGG
>JAGFMF010011718.1:814081-838096 GCA_019455555.1 Galemys pyrenaicus | reverse complement strand
CCCTCCCTGGCCGGCAGCAGGGATCGAACTCGTGCTACAGTGGCTGCGGTTTGCTTCATAGTGTGTTGCTTAACCCACTGCGCCACCAGGGAGGCCCTTCTGCCCATTTTTTGACTGGACTTTTTGACTTTTTGTTTAGTCTGGTTAGCTCCTTGTGGATCTTTGTAGTCAAAGTCTCTTGTCTGTAGTGTTGTGTGCAAAGATTTTCTCCCAGTTGGTGGTGTGTCACTTTGTTTTGGTTACTGTGTGTCTTTTGCTGTATAGAAGCTTTTAAGTTTGAGTCATTCATAGAAACATAGATGGAGCTGAAGGGATTATGCTTAGAGAAATAAATCAGAAGACAAAAGAAAAATAACAGATGGTTTCCCCCCTAGGAGGAAACAAATTCTTATTTATATGGACAGTTAATCTATGACAAAAGAACCAAGAGCAAATAATGGAGAAAGGAAAATCTTTCCAAGAAGGAAAATTATGTAGTCACAGGCAAAAAAAAAAAAATATGAAATTAGATCATTCTTTCATATCATTCACATAAAGTAAATTAATTAAAAAGTCAGAAAGCCATAAATACATAGAAGAAAACAGGCAAACGCTCCATGACATTGGCTTCAGTGATGGATTCAACTCAAAAGTAAGGAAAAGTAAAGCAAAAATAAGCAAATGAGATTGCATCAAACTAAAAAGCTTCTTCCAAGCAAAAGAAATTATCATTAAAATTAAAAGATCCTATTGAATAGGAGGAAAGCTTCGCACATCAAATAGGCTAGTATCAAAGATGCACAAAGAACTCATACAACTCAACAATAAGAAAATAACTCAATCAAAAAATGAAGAGAAATGCAAATCAAAATCACAAGACACATTCTCACATCTGTGAAAGTATATATGATAAAATCTTGTTATTTACGATAATATAAATGGAACTGGAGGGAATTACGCTAAGAGAAATAAATTAGAAACTTAAAGACAAATACTAGATAATTTCACTTGCATGTGGATTATAGAGAATCACAAAAAAAAAAAAAAGAAATGCATAACTGAAAAAAAACAAGTCCTAGAAATATGACTACAGAATTCTGGCTACCAGAGCAGAAGAGAGAAAAAAATGAAACAAAGGGGGAGAATGAACTATTGGTATTTTGTGTGCATTTGGTAACATGCATCTGAAGATGTATGAACTTATTCCCCTAATCATACATAACATTGTAAAGCAATGTTACCTCAATTTAAAAAATAAAAAAAGGTTTAAAACAAGGCAGTTCTCTGTTCTGCTCCCCACTCTGTCTCTGGTGAATCCTCTCACCTCCTGCGCTTCTGGCCTGTACCCCACCTCCTGTATGCATAAATAAATAAATCTTTAAAAACAAAAGAACAAAACAAAGGCAGTTCTTTCCACAGAAGCTTGAACATCTTCATGATGATTCAAACCAGATACAAAGAAATAGTAAAAAGAAGTTTTTCAATATTTTCAATGTGTTCTCACCTTAGTGACATTTCTATTGGTTCAATACCCTAATACATTAAATAATGCAATATCACCCTAATACAGAAATCATACAAATAGAGCACAAGACATAAGTCAATATATTTGCTGAGCATCACCATAAAAATCTTCAAAAATACTAATAAATTGAATTCAACAGTTTATCAGAAGGTTATATAACATGCCAACAGTCAATATAATAGTGAAAAACTTAAAGCTTTTTCCTCAAGATCAGGAACATGACAGGGATGCACATTTTCACCATCTAAGTTTAACTTAGTATAAGAAATTGGTCAGCGTTATCAGACAAAAACTAAATAAAGGGAATTCAAGTTGGAAAATAAGAAGTAAAATTGTATCAGTATTCACAGATGATATATTACATGTAGAAAATCCTAAAAACTTCATCAAAGAGTTATTAGAAACAACAGATGAATACTGGAAAGTGGCAGTCTACAAAATGAACCTACAAAAATCCATAGCTTTTTTGTATATATAAACAACAAGCAAGAAGGAAAAAGACTAGAAAACATTACGTAGGAGAAAACAGTGGTGATATAGTCCATGATATCAATGATAAATATATTCTTGGTGACTCAATCCCTATGGAAAGGGAACTAAAAATAAATAAATTCACATTACTTCAATTTAAAAAGCATTTCCATAGTGAAAGAAAATACAAGACAATTAAAAGACCCCTACTGAACGTGAGAAAATAATCACAAACTATATATAGAACTGGTAAGGGATCAATATCCAAAATATATAAAAACCTCACACAATTCAACAATAAACATACAAATAGCCCAAATAATAAATGGACAGCAGCTATAAACTTAAATTCACCAAAGAGGATATTCAGAATTCCAATAGGCAAGAAAAAGTGTTCACCATCATTCCTAATAGAGATACACAGGTTAAAACCACAAGAAGCTATCTCAAGCCTGTGAGAATGGCACATATTAAAAAGCCCTCCAACAAGTGTTGGAAAAGATGCAGAGTAAAAGGAACTTTGTTACACTGTTGGTGGGAATATAACTGCTTCAATCACCATGGAAAGCAATCTGGATTTACCTTAAAAAATCTAAAAACGGAAATATCCTGTGATCCAGTAATCCTACTCTTGGGTATTCTATTAAGAATGAAACCACATCTTTATCCACTCATCTGTCATTGAGCATTTAGGTTGTTTACATGACTTGACTATTATAAATAGTGCTGCAATGATTGAAAGAGTTCCTCTATCTCACTTATCAAATTAGTGTTTGAATATTCCTTGGGCAGATACTTGAGAATAGAACTGCTGAATCATATGGTAGATCTATTTTCAAATCTTTTGAGAACCCTCCATATTGTTTTCCATAGGGGCTGGACCAATTTACCTTTCTACCAACAGTGTAGCTGGGCTACTTTTTCTCCTCACTCTTGCTAATGCCAGTTGGTTCTGATCTTTTTAGATATAGGTCATTCTCCAAGGTGGTATATTATCTCATTGTGGTTTTAATTTGCATTTCCCTAACAAGTACTTGATAAGAGCCGCTATATGTCTAACATCTAACACAGAACCCACAAAGCAGGAAGAGAGATTGCTAATGTGATTAAAGTATAAACCATCTCTAATACAAAATACCATTAACCAAGGTAAATGTGTATTTGTCAGTGGCTCACGGAGTGTTTATTTCTTGATCAAGTCACCATGAAATGGAGGACAGGTAGACCCTGCTCACCATGGACGTCATGAACCAAGTTTCCTTCAATGGTTATCTCTACCAACCCCCAGGCTGAGTCTTCCTGAGAAGCTTTTACATCTGGTCATAGACAAAAATAAGAGTGAGAAGGATCACACAAGAAAATTTAAAATTCAGCCTGGAAATGCTGCATCTCACTTCCAACCATATCCCAAGACCTAATTTAACTTCAGAGGAGACTGAAAGTTTTGAAAATTTGTGTGCTCAGGAGACACAGGAAAGGGAACAAAATTTCATTTCCTCCATTGAAAGAAACAAATGACAAACTAGAAAATTTGGTGATACATAATAAACAACCAATTTAGAGACAAAGAGCATCTATAAAGAAATAGAAAAGTGTAGAAAAAGGGACAAAAAATAATGAACTCAGAATAAAGGCAATGTAAAAGACCAATAAATCGATCAACAACCTTACTCATAATTAATTAAATTTGTATTCTTTTAGATAATAAAATGTAATTTTTAAGACATTAAAATTTTCAAAAGGATGTGTAATACTAAACATTGGTGACTTTGTGCATTAAAGACATCTTTTACACAAACCATTTATGCAACTATAAATTGATGTAATTTATTGGAGGGCAATTTGGCAGTAAGTTTCAAAATGTAGAATTTAGCGTTCATATTTTAATTCCATTGTTAGGAATTTGTTTTCTGCCGGGTATGACATCCAATTTTCCCAAGATAGCCCACTTTCTGTTTTCTTAGCATCCTCTTTATTTTTTAGAAATTACTCATTTTAGATAATAAATTACGAGTTATAGCCCCAGGGATGGTTGTCTCTTTTTCAGACTGTTAATAATAGCAATGTACAATGAACTTCCTCAAAGTCCATCAATGGTAGATTGCATATTAGTTCACAAAATTTATGATCTAAGTATTCAACTTATTATGAAAGCTATAAAAGACCGCCAACAGAGTCATTTTCCCCACATGCCCTTCTCTAATTCATATAGAACAGAGAACCAATACAATATCCATCACTCCTATTGAAATTTTAACAGAAAAGATAATAAACTCCACATTTGTTATTTCTTCTGGGTACTTCAATGCACTAATATGGGTATGTTTTGTATATTTCAAAGTAACTATATTGATAACCTCAATTTACATTTTACTTAATATTAATTTCAAACAATTTCTAGTCCTTCAATTTTAATTCCCCAAGAAAATCATGCTTCATTATTTCCAAATTTATCAAGATAGTATTTTTTATAAGTAGTACTCTCTCAATGCTTTTTATATTTTTCTTAGTCTTACAGCTCTCTTATTCTTTTTTTTAAGTATTCTTCGAAAGTTCTTTTGACTTGTTTTTTCCTACACGGACTGTATTTACTCTCCATCTTTGCTCCTCATTTGAAAGTGATTTAACTTGGTTTAATTTATATGATCAGTTCCATTTCACATGATAGCCACAATTACAATGATGTATTTTTCAATGGCAAAAAAAATTACAAAGTTGGTGTTCACACCTTTCTAAATGAGGATTTTAAAACACTTTATTTCCTAGTTATATATTTTCACTTTTCATAATCTTTTTGCAGATTCCTTTGACTAGTTTTTAACGGGCCTTTAATAGGATAGTGTTTTTTCTAATTGTTCAAAACCTTTCTCTCTTTACCTTTGTTAATCTTTTGGTGAGTTGGAGGTATTTGAGATATGTGTAGATTGTGTGTAAATATGTGTATGTCTGTGTATACTTCTAAGAAGGCACTGTTTCTTGTTCTACATTCCAAGATCCAGTGTCCCACCCCTCAACCTCATCTATTGCTTGCAGTATTGATTATAATGTTAAGAATTGCACCCACAGAACGGGAATGTCTGGACAAAAACAATAGTCATGAGGGAAGAACAGCTGTGGCCATCTCAAAGAGCTCCCTCAAAAAGCACCAAAGCTGTACCAACTAGCTGGCAAGATTCTGTCCTTAGGTATCAATTCATAGTAGGCAAATGACATAAGTTTATTTCCCCTGTTATGCTTTGAAAGCTAAACTTTTCATACGAACTGGTATATGATAGGCACCCACTAAATCTGTATTAACTGAGTGTTAATTTTTCCTTGAATAAATCCAGCATATAACCATAACTTTAAACATACCATTATTACCGTTCTAGCCAAGGCTATTATAGTCTATCTTTCCTTCCTTAAATTCTTCTTCTACTGTACAGGTCTTTGACTTCCTCAGAGAGCTGATCGTGACCCAACCTTACTTAAAACTTGCCATTGATTCTCTAATGCCAAACTTTTTAAGAGTTTTCCCTTTTCCAGTTTTATAAAGTGTTCACATGATCCTGGATTTGAACACTCATATTCACATTTTGAACCTTTCCAAATTCCACTCCCAATATGCATTTTAAAACTTCTCACACCAAAACCCTCAAATGTCAATTTCTAACTTCCTGACCCTACAGCAAGAATTACTCTTATGCTTTTCCTGTGGTATTTAAACAGTACAATAACTATGCTTATTATACTTATTAAACGTAGTACAATAACTATACTTCAGCTGTTTACTTCCACTCCTTTGAAATTTCAGACCAAGTAAACATTCTTTAGAGCAAAGATCATTTTCACACCTATTATAATGTTCAGTATGTCTAATAGCAACACTTCAATAAATGCTCAACAAAACCTAAGTTCAATTTCTAATACTAGATAATTACAGTTGCAAGTTAAATATACCTCTACACTCAATTGGAAACCAGTCATAGCCTTTTCCCCAAGAAATGAATTCTCAGTAGTATCTCCAAGACAATTCACCATATACTTAATTTTGCTTCACAGCATTCATGGATAATAATCAAATTCCATCACCCCAACACTGCTGATAGAAACTGAACTTCCTTTCTCATCAAATAGGAACACTACTTCGGCACTCTAGAAAAAGGTTACAAATGTGGGAGACAAAATCAAGTTATAATACCAGCTTCTACATTTCACTTATATGCAAACTTTAAGATTCAATTTCCCGATTTTCAAAATTTGGGTAATTTGCCAATGTTTGTTGCAAATTAAAAAAAAAAATGCAATGTGGACATAAAAAAGTTCAATTTGTGCATGCAACCAGCACTGAATTTTCCCTGCCACTATTTTGACAGAGGTAAGGCAGCCATCACTTGCCACTTGCAGAAATGGGTAAGGTACTTTCTTAATTCAAATACAAATAGTCCCCTATTTGTATTTATAAAATGTGAATTCTTTACGTGTTTTATATAGTTCATTTTCAATTTGTTCAATTAACATTTCACCTTAAATGTCAGAGGTTCACAGTAGGTATGTTGGCGTTCTTTTCACAAAGGTGAAAGGTTTTCACAAAGGTTTTTTTTATCAAAAAGTTCACGATCCAAATTCAGTTTTTTTCTACACTAATGTACTCTGTAAACCAGTATACCCACCAGACCACAAGTGACACAGAGCAAATAGTAGGTTCTTTCATTATTAATGGTCACAGCTTTTGAATCTAAAATTAATGATAAACTATTACCTCCCACCATAACCCACATCAATTGATAAGACAATATAATGAAAAACAAGCTTCAGTTTTCTTCAGATATTTAATGCATGATGCAATGTAGCCATATTCCATGAAATGTGATTACTCGTAAAGGATTTGTAGCCCCACTGAATCAAACAAAAGTACTGTGATACAGCTAGCAGCCTTATATAGACATATTTCTGTTTGCTAGTTTGATAAATAAGGTTGTCTTGGGATTTTCCTACTTTTAGAAGGCTACATACTTTACAAATGACACACAATCAACTCTACTGATTAGAGTTGTAGTATTATTTTTACTAGAGCTTATTTAGCTAATTAAGATGGAAAGACCCAGCCTTTGGTATAAATAACTTACTTTCATGAGAATATCTAAAGGATGACATTAGTGTTCATTGTCAGCTGTGTAGTCTTTTGGTAAGGGGGTGGCTAGAGCTTCTTTGCTCTCTGTAAGTGCTCTGGGCTGATGGATAAACACACTGAATTTAACACCCTGATTATTGGCAGCTCGGACAAAACCACTATTGGCAGTCATTGTGATAGCTTTTAGGGTGTCTCCAGTTCCGAAAATCGTTAAAGAGCGACTATTGATCTTTGAACTGGCCACTAGTCTCAAGGCACGCTCAGAGGGCTGATCTGGCACCACATTAATTCGCTTAATTAGCATAGTAGCCCTCTCTCTCTCTCCAGGTCCTCCTAAGGTATCTAGGATAGACTGAAAATCCTTGACAGCAGATTCACAAGCAAACAACTCCTTGTCCTTCATAAACGCCTCGAGCTGTGGTAGAACCTGCTCTTTCCTCTCTTGTTCTGCTTGTTCTGTGAGCACTTTTTCTTTGAAGATAAAGTGGCAGCCCCCATAGCTGAGGGCAGATACATACGTAATTAAAGTAGTAATGTCTAGATTTACTCTTTTGCATACATCCACCTTAATCTCTGTCGGAAATGAAACACTTGCTAGTATATTGTCTCTGTCTACTCTGGTCACCTGCAAAAGTTCAGGCCCCTCATCATCTGATTCGCTCTCACTTGGCTGGAGCTCTTCAGCGTGATCTAACAGACAGTTAACTGCTACTATGTCGCCTCTTACAGAAATGCCCATTTCTTTCAGCTTCTCTGCCATGGGACTGGAAACACTGTTGTAAAAGGCAAAGATGATATGAGGGTTGCTATACTGCACTGGTTGCTGGTGACTGGCCTGGAGAAAGTCTTCAGCCTGCTCAATGATGCTTTTGTCACCATACTGGCCTCTGCCCAGCCAAATGTTATGCAGAGCTTCAGCCTTCCGGCCAATGGCTTTCACCCAAGTATGACCACCATTTGCAACTACATCCACCACGAGGGTCTGCTTTCCTCCCAAGGTATCTGTGTAACCAAAAACATGAAGAACACTAATAACTTCTTCCAGGTTCTCTGCTGATTCCACAATCGCTCTTAGGTGTGTTAGATTCGTGCTCTGTAAATGGGATTCCTTAATAGCTACTTTCCCAGCTTCTATTTTCTGTAAGAATTTTAACTCTGCCTTTAATTTGCTGCACAGCTTTGCACCACCTTCTATGCCACCTTTTCTTGATCTAGAAAGTAATTCTGCTCTCTTGATCAGTTCCTTGGCTATGGTAATTCTTTCACAGAGCATGGAGTGTGCAGACATGCTGACAGCATTATTCCTTCCCTATAAAAAGAAACACACAAATTCAGTCATTAAGATTATGGCAATCAATTCTCCACTGAAGATTATAAAATTCCAGTCTAGCAACAAAGCTTAAGGAGATCAAGTATATGAACCTGGGCTTCTGCATGTCTAATTTTGGACTAATTTCCAGCTAAGGGAAGGGGTAACAGTCATATTTCTGAACTCTTTCTTAGGAAACTGGATTCTGACGCACTTTGGACCTTCATTTCTCCAGCCTGAAGGTCATGGGATCCACGGTATGTTTGGGTTAGACTAAAATGCAGCAGTTTGGAAACATTGAGTAATTCTTATAGGAAGCCCGTTTGCTTGTGGGGAGATGTTAATACACGGCTCAGACAGTCAAAATAAAATGATTTTTAAAAACCCACACGGACCAGCAGGTCAGCAAATTGTCAAAGCCGGAGACTCTCTCCTAAGTTAACCATACTAAGCCTTTCTAACCTTTTCCTTCCTTCAAGAATGGGTCTTTTTTAATATGGTACAAAAGCCAAGGTATAAAGACTGCCTGGTTCCTGCATTCGATATCAAACCGGCGTATTTTAAAGGGCTGAAGGCGCCCAAATACTCGCTCCGGCTCCCACTCCTGAGGAAAAGCACTAAGATTCGCTGAACCCCACAGGGGTAGTCTGCGACCCCGACCATCTGTGGGGCCTTCGGAGCCGGCATCAGGAATTCAGGCCCCGCGGTCACCTACACGGCGGGAGCCTCCAGGTGGGCTCGGGCTCTAACTGCCCCCGCGACCCGCACCGGGCGCGAAGACGAGGCCGGAAGCGCGCAGCAGCCCGCCGGCGGCCACCCTCCCGGCCAGGCCGCCGGGCCCAGCACCTCCCGAGATCACAGGGACGCCCGCTGCCTGCCGCTCCCCACTCCTTCCCCGACTCCTCACCAGCAGCGCTCGGGACCGTGAGCGCAAACAGGCGGGCACGTCTTCACGCGAGGCCAGGACCCGCCAAGAAACCCCCACCTCACTCAGGTCTCCCCAGCTGCTCCACCGCGAAAACCCGGCCGCCTCCGGCGCCCTCCCGCGTCACGTGACTCCGCGCCGGGTGACGCCGCGTCCGCGATTCCCAGGCGGCAGCGCGGCCTCCCTAGCGGGCTTGTAGCTAGCGCGGCGGCCATATTTGTTGAGGGCATCTGGCTAGGCCTCCTCCCACCCCCCAAGGTCTTGCGCCCCGGGGCATGCTGCTCTCCAGCAGAAAGGCGGAAAGGCGCAAAGGCGCCAACGCGAAGCTAACTGAGCGCAGGCAACACTTTGAGGAGTCTCACTTTGCTGAGGAGTCCCAGTTTGGTACCCCATTCCTTTAACCACTAGTGAGAGACTATGTGAGCCAGGAGTTGGTGTATTTCGTAGAATACCTCCCCGTAGCACCCAGCTATTTAGCTCCAGGTAATTACACAGTTTAGCCATCAAGCTCAAACCTCTACCTAAGTGCCAAACAGCTTGTCAAAGATCATGCAACTGATAAGCCACCATTCCAGGAATCTCATTGAAAGTGATACAGAAATACTGCCTTTCTGAAGTCCACTAAGAATCAGGATTGAAGAGCTGGCTAATTCAGATTAGTCTACTGGAGTGCCCAAAACCACCAAGATAGAATATGAATTTAATAAATTTTAAAACTAGGAGACTTCAGATATAAACTAATCTATGTACATCTTGCTTCTTCACCACCTGTACTTAATTGACAATAAGAAAATTTAAAAAATAAACCTACTAAGACAAAAAGATGACAGCACAGGAAATGTCAAGACATTTTCGGAAGAGCAGTAATGCTGATCTAATCTTCACTATGAGGAAAAATGGTCTAGCTGCTTCATTCTTATTATTCAATCCTTTTAAAAACTTAAAAGATTGAGATATATTTTACAGATTAAGTCCACCCCAGAGGAGTTATTTTGAACCCCAGATAGTCTCCCTGCAGACAGTTTAGACCAGGGCATACTTCCTGCAGAGATATAAGTAAATCTACAAAGCAGAACCTCAGAAAGGTATTGGAACTCCAAGATGCCAGAAAGTCAGAGGGAAGGGGTGGGGGGGGGGGGGTGTCAGTGAAACAAAATTAAAAATGGGATTGCTTAAAAATACGTTTAACAAACACCCAAGCCCCCTCTCCTTTCCAGTGCAACTGGGCCCTTATCTATTCTTCCTCAGGGTAAGACTGGAGTTTTTGATGCTGCAGATAGGAATCAGAGGTGTTCTAGATCTACCTAAGGAGGGCTAATACAGGCTGGGAAGAGATTCAAGAGTGAAGATTTCCTACTGAATGGGTAAATATTGTCAGTCTGTTTTCTGTCTCCTCATATCCCCATCCATCCTCTTCAAAATCCTTTTTTCCTGGAGAAACTCAGCAAATGAAAGATATTTGAAAAATAGGTCATAGATGGTGATATATGGCATCCTCTCTCTAACTAGGTTTGGGACTCACAAGCACAATCCAGAACATTTTTGTTTGGAATCCGAAGAAAACAGAACAAAGTAGTTTTTAAAAATATTCTAATATCCTCAGATTAAAAGATAATTCAACTATGAAACACACAGATTTTCTTTAAAGGGGTCAGAGTATAGGAAAGTTCTTCAAAATTAAAAATAACCCAAACATTGAAACATCACTAAAAAAGTAGGAAGAGTGGGTAGAAATTTACTAGTAAGTAGAATAAAGGTGAACAATAAAGCAAAGACATAAGGACCCAGTATCTAATTGGGTCCAAAATGCAATTAATAGAAGCTTAAAAACAAAGAAGAAATATATTAAAGAATAGTTAAGTTTACCAAAGCCAAAAAAACTACAGTGAAATGGCCTATTGAGTGCTCAGCACAATGAAGGTAGGAAAATTCACACAGCTGTACATCACTGTTAAATTTCAGAACGTTGTAGATAAAAAAACAAAAAACCCTAAGAGTTACAGAGAGGAAGTTATAAATAAAACAAGTGACATCCTATATATACAACAGCAATAGGCTTCTCATCAGCAATCTAGAACCAGAATCTAGAAGGGAGTAATGCTCTCTAAATATGGAGATAATCATTTATAATGCAGAATTTTTAAACCCGGTCAACTGAGAAATAATAAACATAAACTCACCTGGATTTTGTTTTTTTTTTTAAAGAGGGTTCCAATGGAAATCTTCTAAGTGTGTGTGGGATTGAAGGGTTCATAATATTGTACACTATCTATGAAGAAACTAGTACACAGAGGGCTTTGTAATCTTTTGGGTGGGAATCTGGAAAGAATTAATGACATACACAGAAAACAAAGCAAACAAAAAGTAGGACAGTATTACCTCCAGGAAAGTTGTTCAGGAAATGTAATCATAGTATACTTACACAGCCATAATAAAACCTTTTAAACTAAACTTTGTGATTTAATTAAATTGAGGCGGGAGGGGGTGGAAGAAAGAATTCTAAATTCTCATCTTGTAGAATATCAAGTTTATATTGGAGCTCTGAATTAATGGAACCCTGAGACTATGGAACAGTACAGGACATTGGACTGGTTTCAAGAAATTGTGATTCTAAACCAAAGGAGCTACCAACTCCTTCACGTTCTTGGGAAATTCAGTGAGCATCAGTTTGCATTTCTTTATAGGAGCCCAGAAAGCTTGCCTATAAGGGCAGACACCTGATAAAAGACTAGCTTAGAAACTGAGAGTTAATGGTTTTGTGCCATGGCCAGAACTGAGCAACAGATGAAACTCCTTTGATCACCTTTATCAGTAATTGGTACCACCAGATAATTAAGGTTAATATTAGTCCTCTTCCTTACTCTTCCTTTCCCTAACTCCCTCCTGCCCACATATATGAATTTTGATCATTTCCATGTTTCGTTGCTAGTAATGAATCCATGTTTCAGTGAAGAACTGGAAAACAGAAATAACAAGTAGAGGGAAAAAACCTCTAAGGATAAGAAGATAGAAACTGAAGCAAGAGTAAATAACGGTTGTGAACATTAGGAACATTATGATCCTTAGGATTAAAAGTTGGACTCCATTGTTAGAAATGACTTAGAAATGCTAACAGGGTGTTAGAACAAAGCACTGAATTTCCCAAAACTGGGAGAGAAGAAGGTTAAAGTCAATGACAAATATGAACTAAGAACAAAGGGAAGTGTTATAGGCAGCTGCAATTGGAAATGAGCTTTAGACAGAAGACAGATTAGTTAGACCTTAGAAAACCCTCTAGATAATTACCTGGTATAGTCACTCAGTCAGTAAGAATTGAGGCCTTACTCCAAAATCCATTCCTTTTTACCACTACATTGTCTTTTTAGTATACTAGAGCCACAATGTAAAAAGAGCCCATCAGGAGAGATTAGATGATGTCTTCAAGACTAACATTCTTAAACAGAAGGTAAGGTCGAATCTCCCATCTCTTATGTTTGTCATCTATAACAAGATATATGGGTGTTATATCTAAATCCTATACAAAATCTTTTGAATTCCATTTAAATCATGGAACTACCTAATATTGCTTTGCTGGTAAGATTATGTTCGTATCGCACTCGTGTGAACCAGATTAATGGCACGATTTTTCTTATCCTAATATACCTTAAAATACAAAGAAATAAAATTAAGCACTGTGCCTTCACCTGAAAACAGCGTTTGTATGGGCTTTAATTTGCAGTGAAGGTTCTGATTACACTGCAATTATATAAGTGACGGAGAAACTTGAACCCTGTTTTCACACTATTAGTATTAATATTTCATTTCCAGCACTTGGGTTCATCCTTGAGTTAAAGAATCTAGGGGGTTCCTCTGAAATTCATTTACCTACTTGTGATGGAGAAACCAACAAAAACCAGCAAATCATTTTTTTATTTAATTACATTATGTATCACTTAGACTCTAGCTTAGCACCTTCCAAGTTCCAATGCAATCTCACAGAGCATCATAGGCTTTTACTGATCCACACCTAACTGTGACTAACAAACGTCTATGCTTCCTCCCCCATCTCGTGAACCCCTGAGAGTCTGTAGATTCTCCTGGCTCTAAGAGTGATGATTACTAAAATCAGCCTTTTGCTTTACTGAAGCATAGACAGTATTTGGTAGTAGAGAGGATAACAAAACCTGACTTACCCAAGCTTCATGAAGACTAGAGTGCTTTCACCACTTTGCTTGGGAATGTAATGTTTAGAAATCAACTGCGATAAAAAGCAGGGTATCATTATGTTAAAATATTTCTAACTTCTAAAAAGCTGAAAATTGGATTTAACAGTTTATTATGATTTATAACTGTCATTTTAAAAACATCAGTCCATTAAACCATGTAGAAATAAGTATGCAAAAAGTCTGCAAAACAAAACATACTTTAAACATGTTTCAGTAGAGACACTATCTGAAATTTCAGATTTCTCAGTCATTTCATTATTATGCTATGGCAGCCAAGTAATCCTTCACTTCAGTTGGAGTCAGTCTCCTAAATCCAGCTTCATTGCAGATTCCCACTTCTATGTTATCTTCTGTCATTTGCCCTTCAAAACTTTCCTATTGAAAAGGAAGGAAAGGTCAATTTTCTAAGTAATGAATTATAAAATGATTGTAAGTCCAATTGTAGATATTGAGCTAACCTTTAGGGTTAAGATGGCTGTATGAATGGCATCTTCAAGCTCCAGATCTTCATTATATCTAAAGAAATTTTTAAGAAAAACAAAGTTTTATTGCACTATTTACATATTACATCACTATTTAAACACAATGATAGCAATAGCATAAGACTATAGTTGCCTCAATGAGATAACTGTCAGGAGCCATAAGAATAAAAAGTCCAGTCTCACTTCTTGGTCAGCCGTATCTCTTAGATAAGCAAGGAAGCCAAAACAAGGAGCGCGCCAGAATCATAGCCCTCCCACTCTCGAACCCCCAACCAGCAAAGGACAAGTACCCAACACCCAGCCAATCATCCAGAAATAGCCCTTCCTCCTGCTCCTCCCCGTAGCCCTCCTGAGCACTCATATACCGCTGTTCAAGAATAAAATTTCGGAGGCTTGATCAGAACCCTGTCTTGCCTCGTTCTTTGCGTCCCTTGTTTGTCTCATTCTCTTAGGTGGTTCCCGCGCGCCCTCGTTGTTGCCCCGCAGGCCGGGGCAATAACTGTCTCAATTATTCCTCTTTTAAGTATAAATATTTTAAAATAGTCAGTATGTGGTGCTAATATCAGTATTTTTTAAAAATAAAGCAGAAAAATCAGACCTTTGCTAGAATTTTTTAGATGGTTCAAAGTGCATATGAAATGTTTGGAAGGCTCATTAATAATATATAAAAGACGAAGAAACTGCTCTAAAATTTTAAGATCATTTAAATTTATCATTTAATCCCAGATCTAAGAGTTTAATAATCATAACATTACATGAGGAATATACTAAGAAGGTTCATCCGTCAGTTAAAGTCAGTTATAGACGTTTCCGTTCAAAAGGGGGAACATCTTTTGGGTAGACTACAGTATAATACTAAATCTAGTAAACAGCTGGGAATAAATAAGAGCACTTTGTTGTGCTAGGGCAGTAATAGTAGATTTTTAAATAGTGCGCCAGCATACAGATCATGTATTTAACTTAGCATCAACAGTAGGTATTTGGTATCACAGGATTTTTTTCCCTTTTTGTAACTGTCATAATATAAACTCTAAATCCATTTTTTTAAGATAGTAGGACAAATGAAGTAATAAATAAAAGCAACACACAGGAAAAAGAACCATCACAATATACAAAGAGAAATCCCTAAGAAATGAGAACTATAACTAGATTCAAACATAAAGCAATATAATCAATTTATTTAGACACACTATTAATTATTTAAAGAGAGCTGAAAGTCAAAGTTTGCTGGTGAATCTAGTCATAAAACCTACCTTTTCTCAAGGAAAGTTTTCCCATTCACATAGTTCTTTCCCATGGCTGTGGCTTTCCAGGCAAAGTAAGCTCCCTAATTAGGAGGATAGGGGAAAAAACTGTTACTTTGTACCATTTATATAATTATATCACCTTGCCATTTCTTGGCTACATAACTTCTAAGGTCACAGAATTAATTTTGAAAAACAATGGAACATGTAAACTAGTAAGTTATTTTTAAAAAGGTTAGAGGGATAACAGACATGAAGAAACTTTTTAAGTTATAACAAAGAAAACATCAGAATTACTGACCAATAGATGCTTGTGTTACAAGAAGGGGCCTACCGAGTCTAAACCATTCCCTTTTTTCATTTCCTCGTGATTCTAGTTAAGCATCCCTGTTCTCAGCTAGTGAGTAGGATGACAGTCTTTCAGACTTCAGTCGGCCACCTTTGTTTGTCAACAAGTAAAACTACTTTCCTTCAAAACTGTTCTTATTGGCAAAGCGGAATGGAGACTGGGAAAACCAGCACCAGATGGATTTGTTGTATTCTCCACTAAACCTAACTCAAACACCATGGTGCTTTTGAGCAGATAACTAACCCTTTTTGTAAAACCCTGAATCCAAGACAGTTACACAAATGTTTGTGCACAAAGAATCACACTCAAGTCAGCCCCCATATTAAACTGATGGCACAGTAGAAAACCATCCTCTGGACCCACATCTCCATATACAGTATTTTTCAAAGCAAAAGAATTCCACAGACTTAAAGAGATCTGAATAACAATTTCAACAAATCTTTCAAGCGTATGAACTTAGTGAAAAGACAGTGGGACAAAAGAACAGTGTGGGCAGAATAATATAGTTTCCTTAATCAGACTGAATTACCAACATTTTAAACATGCAAATAACTGTGCACTACACCATACTTTTTAAAGCCCAATGAAATAGAGAAAGTACTGCTATAATTTACATTCTTAGGCCTTTTATTTTTATTATTCAGAGAGTACTTTAACAAACCCCTCAAATACATCTACTGATACTTACAGATGGATCTGACTGAAATAAATATGGTCGCCCCTCATTCCAACCACAGATAAGTAAAGAAACTCCAAATGGACGAACACCACTGCAAAAAGAAAAATTGACATCATTACTTGACATGGTTTCAAAGTCAACCTGAGGTAAGAATTTATTAAAACTCTCAAGTAAAACAGAACAGCAGGTAAACTGAATTAATTTCAAGTCGCTTAAAAAGTATTTAACAACTGAAAGAACACACAATTCAAAATACATTATTCTTTATGGTACTGAGGAACAGTATTCAAATCATTTTGGTAAACAGTGACACAAATAGTAGGTCTAGCAGAGTGTGGAGTGTCCTATAAAGTGATCAGCTTTTCCACTGGTATTACATATCACCAAATACCTTTATGCTACCTCTTATGTGTTCACACCCAAACTCAAGAATGCTGGAATTGAAATAAATAGGATTTTCAAGATCTATTACTTTCATCATGTGTTTACAATCATTTCTAGTGGAAAAATATTCTTGGAGTATATTGACTACGTGCCAAAAAGAAGTGTTTTAATGGCAGAAAAACTTTCTCTGAGAAGCTGTTTCTTCTCTAATCTGAACAGTAAGACGTTCACACTGTTTTTCCTTAAAATAATTTAGATCAGAAATATTAATCATAGCAACTTTTCTACCTGTGAAATAAGCCAATAGATGAACAGTAAGTGCTCTCTCTTTTTTAAATATAACTACTCTTCTAAAATGCAATTTTCCTAATTCAAGACACATTTCAAGTAATAAAATCAGCTTACCCTGACTGGGTGTATTCTTGCATCACAGAAGCTACTCTCTGTACCAGCTGAGCTGTGGGAATGGGTTCTTGATAAACAAGGTAGTATTGCTGAGCCAGTTTCCGGGCTCTATGCACAAGCACCCTAATAAATAAGGAGATGGACAAAGAAAAAGGAAAAAAGTTAGGGACTGGTATACAAGTCAGCTTAGCAGAAACAGATTTAGTATACACAAGAGTTTTTGTTTCCTTCACCATTTCTTCAAACCATGAAGTGATCCCTTACCCCTTAGAGATACTTTGTTATTTTCTATTTCACCAGTGTGTCTGTCAACACACACACACACACACACACACACACGAATAGACACACATACAAGTTCAGGCATATTTTTCTCATTCTCATTCTACAGACTACAAAGTGTACCTTCAAAGATTAAGGAATAACCAGAAACTACCTGCAACTCACAATATGTAAAAAGATACTAAGAATAAATTATACAACAAACAAATACATTAGCAAGACAAATTGGATTTACCTTCTCATGTACTACTGATATGAACTGAAACTACTGTTTTTCTTCTACACAATACTCATTTCCCACCCATTAGTTTATTCTGTTGGTGGTAGTACACTATATCTATTTTACACAGCAGTAACTGGATCCACTATAGCAAATATTCACAGTCTGGTGTCATTGTTATTTTTCCTGACTCTAATTAAAGTGAAATTTTGGTTTTATCTTGCTCCATAAAACTGAGAATGAATAACACCCCTTTTATTCGTTGAATGACAGAGTTGTCAATCTCAAATCACTGGTAGCATGATGTAACAGGATTACTCTCCTTTCCCATGAAATATGAAAGGAATGGTATAGGAGTATCAAGATATATTTATATGCTATACTCACTGATTTTCAGGGGCTTTTGATAATTTTGTTCCTTTGCCAAGAACAGAAATAAATAAATGGGGTTAACTCTGGATGGTGATGCTTTCTTTTCCTGCCTGGTAACCTTTTTAAATATAGTTTATTATAACATGTATTTCTTCTATTGCTATTCAAATATGTTAGCAGAACACCAAAGGCCCTGACCATTGAATCACCACTGAATGGTTCAAGGCTGATCATGATCAGAAGGGAAAACCACTAAGCACTATGTTGATTTCTTTTACAACTAGGTGGTCGAGAGTCATCATCCTAAAGTAATCCTGTCCTATAAAGCAAACCAAACTCTTCTGTGTTTTCATGAACAAAACACAAAAGAATGGAATTAAGATAAAAGGAAAAATATCCCTTTATTTTCTCCTTTAAGTATAGATTGTAAGTAATTTATGAGATAAAACAACAACAAACAGTTTAAAAGTACCTGTAATCTGGGCCCATGCCACTATATACCAAGCCTATGTGCTTGGTAATTGGTTCCACTTTGTGTACACTTCGTTCATCATACAGAATAGATTTCTGTTTCTTCTCAGTTGCTAACACCACACCATTTGCAGCTTTAAAAAAGAAAAATAGTAATCTCAGAGTTTACTTATTGAAACATCCTGCTCCAACAATTATTTCTAACTATGGATGCATTTCGCCCAAACACCTTTGTTTCCTCTAATTTCTAAACTTTCCTTCTGGATTTCAGTATCAAAACCACTTAAGCAATAGTACATCAATTTTTCCCTCATTAGTCACCTGCATCACACTAAGAAATCCCTACAGCTCAAAGTATTATACAACTTTACTTAAAGGATTCTAGGACATTTAAGGGCCTACATATTTTAAAATAATCAAATTTTGACTACTTGTTGTATTGTTCTTAGGATATGAAATTTAAAAATCAAAGAACATTTTTCCTAATAGGAAAGACTGTTAGTAATCACATCAAATGACTAAAGGTGGCTATATTTTCGAAGACAATTTTTAATTTTTGATCCTCTTAAACTGCAAGATAATAAAATTAGCATTTTATTTTTTATGCCAATGATTTTTTTATGCCAGTGATTTATTTATAACTTAGTTGCTAATTAACTCCAATAATCATTAAGATAGTTATTAAAAGGCATCAGAAATAAATAAGCATTTAATTACCTTTAATTCCCACTGAAGGGGCTCCTCCAGCTACAGCAGCCAAAGCATATTCAATCTGGACAAGTTTACCAGACGGGCTTAAAAAGAAAAGTCATAGAGCAGACATATTAGTTAAATCCACTCATGACAACATCAAGAGATAGCTAGGATCTAGACTTTATCATGAAGCTATAGAAAAAACAAGATTTTACTGGGCAATTTGAACATATTCACAGTTAGGCACTGATCTCGCTCCTTTGGTGGTATTTCCTTGTCTGCCGTCTAGAAGCAACATCATTACTGTTGCCTTTCACCACTTACCAACTTTGCGACTTTGGGCAAGTTACTTAACCTCTCTGTAAAATGGGGATAACAGTACTATTCCTATTTCAAAAAACTACTGTGAATAATTAAACGAAGCGATGCCTATAAAACTTCTTGGCACACAAAATACAAGCAAGCACTGAATAGCAATGTTAAAAACCAAACAACTGGTTGTACTTAACAGAACTGGTCCATGGGTTTGGTAATCAAACTGATTTTTCTCTGTCAAAATTTTTTTCGACCCACTAAACAAGCAATCATCTGTGATTCTTCAGTCATGATACTAAGCCCATTCCAAAGCATCAGCATTTCTACCAGGAATACTTAAAATAATCTTCTAACTTGTTTTCCTCTTTTCCACTCTTTTTTCCATCCTGGGTCAGAATAACCTTTCTAGCAAGTCATTTCCCATTTAAATCCTTTAATAACTTCTAGGGATCTGTATAGTGTCTCAAGACCCAGGTTAATTCCTTGCTCACCATACTCTAGCACACTGGCATTACATTAAGTCCTTTAAGCTCTTTCCCAGCTTCAGACTTGTTCCTCCACCTGTCCACAATTCTCTCTACCCACCTATCTTCAGAGTTGGTTCCTTTTTATATTTCATTCTCAAAAATCACCCCCCAAAACATCTTTCCTGACTGCCCAGTCTACAAATGATGTTCTTTCTTTCACCCTTTTTATAAAAATAGCTAAATAAGGGAAAACCATTTTTCAGAATAAATTAGTATGCCTCAATTTGTTTATTCATTTATTGTCAAACTTCTCACCCACAATAGCACCTTTTCCACCTATTAAGCTCTTGTTCACCAATAGTTTAATTATGATTACAACATAACAGAAACGTGCTTTTTAATCGAAAAGAACTGAACCATTATATTTAAAAACAAGAGTTTAGTAAATTTACTATAAAAAGAGTCGGTCCTTGATAGTATATATTGACAACTGTTTTATGTTTCAGCGCCTTAAGATTCTCGAATAAAAAAGCCAGTTTGCTTTGTCCATGAATGTGAACAATAACTACTTGGCAGATATAGTTCTGTCATTTATATAAACCCTTTCATTACATAAGAAAATAAGAGTCAAAGTTTAAAAAAAAACCAAGACCTCAATTCCAAAAGGTCTAAAAGTAAAGTGTTTTAGTATCTTAAGAAAACTTACGGTAATAGAAAATGTATTAATTTTGTCATGAGAAAGAACCCAGGTTGAATGTTAACTGGGTTTCTCATCTATGATTTTGGCCAAGTGATGTTATTTGTCCGAATTGTGGTTATGTCATCTATCAGACTTTGAGGTAACATTTATATATCATAAAGCAGTGTAAAGAAATTGAGTAGCTGGGTTGTACCCACATATAAAGTTAGATTCCGCTGTCTTTACCAATCGGAAAGGGGTATATTTTAACTATATGGGCTTCACTATCCCTAAGAAAATGGTTAAACCGAGTCCTTCCTGGTCAATCTGTTAAATCCTCCGGCGATGGTTTTCTTACACTGAGAATGTTGGTTCATCGCAACGGTATTTCAATCCCCTAGTCCAAAGTAGGAGTACTCTTTTTTTCTAAAGTAAACTTATCCCTGTCTCCCCCAAATGGCCAAAATTCAATGTAACTTAATAATTTGGGACCCCACAAAACACCAGGTAACTGAAAGATTATCGTCTTCACTGTTACTCCTTGCGCTTCTAATAAGAACATCCACGAAACCGAAAGCGGGAGGTTTTGAAAGTACAGTAGGGCCAAACGGAGACTAAGACTCAGACTAGAGAGTAAAGTTGAGGCTTTCTGGGAAAAAGGAAATTCGATTTGACCACGATTCCGAGTTCCAGGAGCTTCAGAATCAGGCCTACAAGGATTTGGGAGAAAATCCTGAGTTCTGAACCGGCCACCTGGACACAGCTAATCCCTATCGCCTTCTTCCGAAAACAAACACAGACTAGGGCCCTTAACCGCCGCATCCCCCACGTTCGTCCCAAATACCCAAGTCCCGGGTTCCCACTCCCTCCCGGGACCGCTGCTCCGCAGGTCACCAGTGAATGACTTTGCAAAGACGCATTTCCACTCCCATCCCCTACTGGGAGCCCCCAGAAGCAGCAAGTCATAAGTCAGGACGGGAAAAGGCGGACTGACAAAGCTCGTGCAACCTCAGCTACGCGGAGGACCTCGCGAGGGCCCTTCCTTACCTGAAGGTAGTCAGCGAAAAGCTGTAGCCCCGTTCCGCCATTTTTACACTCCCGGCCAAAGCACACGGCACACATGCGCACAGTGAACTATTTCTTTTCCGTTTCCCCGCCCCTCGCCTTCTTTGCTCTCTCTGATTGGAAGAGAGTCAGGCTCGCTTCAGATGCATGCTGGGTGTTATAGTCCCGGAAGTGTGGTAGCGCCAACTCTCACTCAAAGCGCATGCGCCAGGTGGAAGCGGAACCCAGCACCCCGTGGGAGCGCTCTGCGGGCTACAAAGATGGCGTCCGCCTTGTTGGTGCTGGCTGTTCCCCCGTGGTCGGGAGTCCGGGGACTGTTCCGAAACTGTTGGGGACGTTTGCAACGGAAACTTCAGCAGAGTCAACCAGACCTTCCCAGTTCTCCGTGGGGTAAGTAAAGAAGGCCGTCAAAGGCAGGGGATGGGTGACGGGACGTCAGTCTGCTTGGTGGACACAGCTTTTTACTGTATCCTTCTGATTTGCTGTCACGCTCAGAGGGCGTCCTGAACTTTACGGCTTAGGAAGCAAGTGACACCTGTTTTTGCTCTCCCTTCCCTAGCATAAAAGAAAGTGTTCTGTTCCGTTCGTACACTCAGTGTAATCCAAACGCTTTACCTGACATGGAGGGGCGCCACTGCCTAGATCTTCGTTCCTTTGCAGTCGTCCCTCCCCCGAAGCAGTTTGCCATCCTTTGTGGTGTTTGCACTATGTCCAGCTGAATACTGATCCCCTTGTTTCCTTCAGGAACTAACTTTAATGGAAGTGTTGGATGTTAACATCGTCGTTGCTTTGACAATTACTGTCTATTCCATTTCTGTTAGTGTAAGTAAAAGAACCGACCATGTGCCAAACAATGTGCTATGCAAGCTTTATAAAATTGTCTCATGCGATCATTGCTACAGCAATCCCGCTAGGTATCTCCCCTTTCAAACTGAAGAAGTAAGCTCAGAAGGATCCTAGTTCACATAGGCCGTCCAGAACCTGCACTGTTACCCACTAACTGTGCTTACCTACTTCTAAATATAGTGTTTTTTTAAAGTTGTATTTAAGTTATATAATATAGTTATATTTTTAAGAGTTATAAAATCAAAGGAAGTACTGGCAAACCTGAGAAACAGCAAGGAAAAGGTAAGGAAATCCCTTCGGTTTTGTAAACAATTTAGGAAAACAAAAGTGAAATGCTAATAGTCTCATAAATACATGAGTATCATACAAAGAGGATGAGCTAGTTCTTTTTCTCAGCGAAAGGAATCAATATTTAAGTATTATGAACAATTAAGTGTTGTAAAGACCCATCAGGTTACATCACAAGGGAGTGTATTCAGTTCAGTTTTTTAAAAAGGGGGCAAATATATGGTAATCTCAGTGTAGATGGAAGGAAGGAAGTACATTTTAAGACTCCACCGTAGATTTACTTGTAAAGTAATTCAGTACTGCCCACCAAGTACATTCTGTGTGTTTAAGTTATGTACCTCTCAGACTTTTATTTGCGTTTACTACTAACACCCTAAGTTTCATATATCATAATGTGAGAAACTCTTGGTAGAATTTCACTGATGCGTTTCAACATTCTATTTGTGTTTTTAAAATTGATTTCTGTATAAGCTGTACTATACCTATTAGCTGAGGTTCCAAGTGTCTATTTTGTAATATTTAAGTGACTTATTTATGTGTATAGCTATCTCATTGTTGATTGTTAAAAATGATGCTTCTATTCTTTTAGAAGCTAGAAATCATTTCTGTATCTCCATGCTTAATTTTATAGGCCCAGCATTAGCCGTCCAAGGTCCAGCTATATTTGCAGAACCAACCAATGATACCAGTGGAAGTGAGATTTCCAGTCTTTCAGATAGTATCTTTTGGATGGCAGCTCCCAAAAACAGGCGCAGCATTGAAGTTAACAGGTGTAGGAGAAGAAATCCACAGAAGCTTATTAAAGTTAAGGTAATAAGTAGGTTGTTGTTGGTATGCTTTTCTCATGTCTACCTCTTTGTATATTTATATAGTCTATGGGTAAATTATTCTCAAATTTTATGTTTCCTTTCCTCTGGCCCACATAAAATACAATGTATATCTTATGTATGTATGTCTACTGTTCTATAGTTTAAATATTAGGAACACAGTCAAGGAAAGAATTTTGAGTCTGGAAAGAGAACTGGGTTGCAAAGAGCCTGCTTGACTATTGAATTGTGAGTTGTGCCAGTTGAAGCATGTGATTTTGAATCATATCTTAACTATGGCAGAGCCTAAAATTAAAATAAGCGGTGGATGTGTTGGATTTTGTTTTTTTTTTTTTTAAAGATTTATTTATTTATGCATACAAGCACTGGGGTACAGGCCAGAGGTGTGGGGGGGGGTGAGAGGATTCACCACAGACAGAG
>JAGFMF010011718.1:778990-814031 GCA_019455555.1 Galemys pyrenaicus | reverse complement strand
TCTCTGGCCGGCAGCAGGGATCGAACTCGTGCTGCAGTGGTTGCGGTTTGCTTCATAGTGCGTTGCTTAACCCACTGCGCCACCAGGGAGGCCCTGTGTTGGATTTTGATTTTACTAAACCTTACATATTTATTCTTTTCTGTGTCAATAAAATAAAGGGGGAAAAAAGTAAAGGAAAATCCACAGATAATAAAAATAACTAACATACATTAAGTGTTAATGATGTATCTAAGTGCTTTGTGTGAATTTTCGCATCATATTTTCACAATAGTCCTCCAAAGTAAATACTGTTTTTAGGAGGAAGAAACAGCCAAAAAAAAAGCCTATGTTCACAAGCTATTAAGTGGTAGAGCTAGAATATGAGCCTTAGCAGAATAATTCTTGAGTTGACATTGTCCTCTTGAAGCTTTAATTTGTGTGTTCCTAGTCTCAAACAATTCCAGATACCTTTATCTCCTTTCTTCCCCATGGCTACACTCTATATTCACCTACTAAATAAAAAACTATTTATTACTTTGATCTATTAATTTATGTCTTTAACAGCTGTGATTAGTTACTGTTTACTTCATGGCATTCCATAATAGCAGCTCTGTGCAGATGACCCCAAGAGCAAAGAATTGACTTTCATAAACTTCCATGTTCATTATTAAACCAAATCCTCAGAACTTAGGCAGAAGGTATCACTGAGTTGCAGTTGGCACTGGACTTCAAATATGGAGATAACAGTTGGTGCAGTTTCATTGAAAGATTTAAGGTTTTAGGAATAAGGTCTTGCTGTGATTTATTACACAATTTCCCAGACTGCATTTATTCTTATTCTGAGGGGGAAGAAAATAATCTTCAGTACATTCATCTTCTTCATTGAATTGCTTTCTGCTATGTAAAGTATATTATACTGGGTGCTTTCATCAGGAAAATAGCACCAGCTAACTATGGGTATCTTATGTACCTCCGCTTAGACATGCAATCCATTTTTCAGTGTAGTGGGGTTAAATAAGAAGTTGGTGAGGCAAATGATTTGTAAGACTCCTTGTTTCTGTCAGAAAAATACAATTCTTTTTGTCATCTGCTTCACAGATGTTTGTAGATTAATCTCTTGCAGTTTTGGGAATTTTTTCTGATGCCCCTGTTTTCTCTATATTTCAAATATACTTTTAGAATATATTGAACAGTTTTTTACAAGTTTTAATTGTCCTATTAAAATTGGATATTCATGAATAGAAACTCACCAAAGCACCCTCAAATTTTAATGATACAGGAAGTTTTAAATCAAGGATTAATCAATGTACATTTATAAAAAGAAAAATTACATATTACCTATTCTTTTTACAGGACTTTGAATTACTGTCAACAGTCAGAGCAAACGAACTTGTAAATGTATTCATCATCTTGTTTTCCCCAGGATAGATAGATTCTGTGGTATTTTACTTAAGATGCTACCTGTGTAGATCACTCTGTTGTATTGATGGACTTGTTAAGATACTGAGATTTGGAATATGAGACTAGAGTCCCATCTTACATAAATGACTGCTCTATTTAAGTAAAATTGTACCCTAATCAAAGTCAGTAGACCTGAATTATAGTCCCAGTTTTTCTGTTAATTCATACTTATTTTTGTTTCTTTTCAGTTTCCATATTTAAGTGATATTGAACTAGATGGTATATGACCCACACTTGATTTTACCCAAAAGGCTGAGAAGTGATAGATTATGACCTCACGCAGCATGAACATTACAAAAATGTTCAAATTTAAGCCTCACTCCTGTCAGTGATCATTTGTATGTTATTTTGCCTTTTCTTAAAATATGTTCTTATTTTTTATAGAACAATATAGATGTTTGTCCTGAATGTGGCCACCTGAAACAGAAACATGTCCTTTGTGGCTACTGCTATGAGAAGGTACGCAAGGAGACTGCAGAAATCAGAAGACAGATAGGGAAACAAGAAGGGGGCCCTTTTAGGGCTCCTGCTGTAGAGACTATGGTGTTGTACACAGGAGAAACACCGACTGAACAAGATCAGGGCAAGAGGATCATTGAACGAGACAGGAAGCGACCATCCTGGTTCACCCAGAACTGATAGCAAAGATGTGTGAAGAGGGTAACTTCTCATAAATCATTTCTTCTGAAAGAAGAAGGTTCCCTGTTCTTATGTTCACATGCTTGTTTTTAAATCATGACAGTAGTTCAAAGCAGCCTTTAAAGCAGCTAGTTTTGTATGGGTAATTTTCAGAATATATCATTAGTAAGCTCTGTCTGTTAAAGTTTCACGGAAACAATTTCTACTACAGAAAAATAAAACAATTTAAAATTCATAGCAGGAATTGTGTGTGTTTGCCTCAGATTTTATTTGTTTGCTTTTGGTTTTTCGTACATAAATACTTGCACAAATGCTTTTTTGTTTAAGTAACACCAAGAGATAGGTTGTTACTTGAGTTCTCACATTGTTTCCTAAAATAGTAGCTATGGCAGTACAATAAGGTTTTTATTTATAAGCAAATTAAAATTTGTAAGCAAATTGGTGGATTCATTTTATGTGGGACATATGTAAATTTACTTAGGTGATAGAAATAAGAAATAGCTCTTGACATTTTACATGAAATCAAAATGATATTCAGAATTCATTGATAGTTTGAGAATTGGGGAGAAATTTTTTGTAAAGATATGAGTGAATTCAGGAAACTTGCTAAGGATATGCCTTTTAGTCCTATTACTTGCTTTCAGGTTTTATCATTTTTATATGAATGTATTCATCTGAAAAAGATGATAACAATAGTGCTTTGACTTGATGCAAATTTACTTCATACTTTCCTTCCCCATTCCTGTGTCTCCCGTTTTAACAAATACATAGCACAATAGCCTGAAAAGTTACTAGAATTAGGGAGCAAATTCATCATTAAACTTATTTTTCCTAGAAAGAGATTATACATTTATATGTCTATAACATAAGGTCTGAGGACATTTCTCCACTGGGACTTCATGAGTTTTCTGTGATGGGTGATTTATGTTAACATTCCTAGTAGTAATAAAAACAATTTCATGAAGTACAGTACAGACCAGTAATAGTTGCAATTCAGTAAAAGCTAATCCTTGAAACTTCCAAAATACTGGAATCCCAGTAAAAATAACACTTTCAAAATTTAAGTATGCATAAATCTGTTCAACTGCCTACTCAGCATCTCAGATGACTAACAGTTTGCAAAGTGTCCCCCTGGGTAGCAAAATGACCTTTGATTTAGCAGAAGATTCCATATGTAAATGGTCCCAGTGCAAATATGTGAGCAGGGTCACTTTTCTGTTTGCCATTCTCTGGACAAATGTCATAAAACAAATCCCCAAATTAGCAAAATCAAATGTCTAGTTGTCACAAACCATATCATAAAGAAGAGTGCTTATTACTTCCCTTGAAGAGATTGTCCTTTATTTGTATTTTTCTTTACGTTAATCTGCAGTTTTTACTACAGGAAAAAAATACGAATTTGAATTAAATGATTTCTGTTAACATTCATTCATGTTCTCAACATGAGAAATTACCTCCCCTGTTAATTTTCAACCTCAACCGCATAACATTTCACTAGGCACTTTTGGAGAGAGGAGTTCAAGTTATGAATGGTTGGGAGAGGTAGAGGTAATGGTGCAGGACCTCACTGAGCTTGATAGCATTCCTCTCTCCTGTTTCTTCTTAACCAATTCGTAGCAGATCATCAGGTTCTGGAAATTTCTCTATCTGACTTCATTTCATCTGTCAGTGTCCCTGTTCTAATCTTAGCTATCTCTTTCCTGAGCTGTTAGAATATAGTTTCCAGTCTTTTCATATTTCTAGTTTATCTTCATTAATAGTTTATAAGGGCCTCCCTGGTGACGCAGCGGGTTGAGCGCCGCACTGTGGAGCATCCACAGCACTGCAGCGCGAGTTCAATCCCTGGCGATCCCGGCCGGGGAGGGGGCCTGGGGCCCACATGGCACAGCAGACCTCTCCTGCCCCGCCCGCCCACTGCTCCCCTCAGCAGTGTGTTTCGGTTAATCTGCCTGTTCTGCTCCCCCTGTGTCTCTGGTAAATCCTCTCACCTCCCGACACTGGCCTGTGCCCCAGCTTTTGTATGCAAAAATAAAAATAAATTTAAAAAAATTTATAAATTACAAAAGCAATACATCTTACCGTGGTTAGTGAAACACTACAAAAGGTGAAGAATCCATTTCTTTACTACCACAGCTTTTACCACACCCCTGTTGTTGGTGCATATGCTTCTGAATGTCCACATGGTTATTTCTGAAACAGTTCTGATTAAATCAGTTCTGATTGAAACTAGGCTCCAAATTAAATACTCTCTGTGTCCTCATGATCTGTCCAAAGCTTGATAACCTATTTTCTGCCACAATCCACTAAGTACACAGCTCACCCCTTAGGCTGTTGAAATCATCACATGTAGCAGGGGTAGTCTACCACCTCAGCATGTATCTCTCTGCCATCTTGACTTTGCTCTTTCCCTCCTACCTCACTGAATTTCCCTCTCTGTGTTATAGTTCTCTTCTGCCTCTTAACTTTAGAATGTCCAAGTCTCCTCTAGTGATCTCATCTAATATGATTGCTTTAAAGAGCAACTAAACAGCAATCACTTTGCTATTTCTGACATAAGCATCTTCCCTGAACTCCAGAGGGTCAACTGCCTGCTTGGCATCTCCAGTTGAATGTCCAATTTATATCTTAAACTCTGTTATCTCCAACTTAGAATCTCTTCTCTCCCAGTTCCGTTAATTCCCTAGGCCCGATCTTTCCCATATCAGATGATGGCAACTCAGTTCTTCAAGATGCTCAATCAGAAAACCTACCTCAAAATCACCTTTGACTCTGATACCTCTCAATCTGTGAGCAAACTGATAAATCCTACTGATTATATATTTAGAACTTCACCACTCATGGCCATCTACCCCATTATCACCTCCATCAGAACCCCTCTTATTTTGTCTAAAATACCAAAGTACCCCCATTAACTCGTTTCCCTGTTGCCACTTTGCTCTTCTAAATCTGTTTCCAACACACTAATCAGAATCCTTTCAAAGCAGGTCAAGTCCAGTTTGGTCTCCTCTCTTCAAATTCCTTTATTTTGTCAAAACCTTAACCAGGATGAAACATGCTGATAGTTTGCTTTGAGTAATACATAGTATAAAATAATTAGAGTAAACTAAGTTTTGGGAATTTCTAGGTGTACGATGGATGACCCTCCTAAATTAAAGTTATTGTAACTTAAAAATGATTTTCCCCTATAATTTGTGTAATGTGCCCTTTTAAATTTTATTTTTAAAGTTAAGATTTCTTCTTTAAAGAAGCACAAAGGGCAAAGATCACCTTTCAAACAGTCCTAGTATGGGGATCAATTTAACACACAACAACTATTTTCTATCCCTGCTCCCACACTCCTATGCAGTTATATTTCAGAAATATATGCAGTTAAATTTCAGGACAAGATTAGTTCAATATTTCTATATCTGTGCTAAGGAACTCTACTGTCTATGATTAACGTGTCTTTTCTTGGCACACACAAAAATAGATGTTCTGTCTTTAGCTGTAACTCCTTAGGAGCAGTGTTTCTCAATGACCTATATTGGTTAAAAAAATTGTTTTAATTTGTGCCTTAGTAACAGTTACTGTCTTCACTTGTTTCTACAGCAGAGGGCAACAGAGAGCGTGTCCACAGTATTCAAAAGGGACTCTGCCCACTCTTTAACAGGGTTATTTTTACCTGTTGTAAAGGGTAAATCCCTGCTCCTCCCAGGTCCATGTTTTCACCTCCACGTTTGTAAACTTGCCCTTGAGTGTCAGGAATGCAGTTTGGAGCAAGGACGGTAAGTAAACTGGACGGCCAGCATATGCCTGTCTCCTGGATCTTGTCGTTCAAGTTCAGCCTGACAGTTACCAGCCTTGAAACCAAACACGCAAAACCCGAAATTTACCCAGCATCCGGAGCCACCGCATTAGAAAGCAGCAGCTGAACTGCAGAGTCCTCTCCGTTAAAATAATGACCCATTAGGGCCCGCAACGCAAGGAACATTTCGTTGTTTTCTACCAAAGCCATCCAACTATGGATGGCGGACAGAATTATTCCACGGGAGAAACGGCTGTGTGCCAAGCTAGCCCAGTGCTGAGAACAAAAGTGAGCCTTCCAGGCGTGGCAGTACTCCGCCTCTTCCTCCTCCCCGCGCTTCCTACTGTTCTCCTGCAGGGGGCTTTCCTCCACCCTCATCCCACAGCGTCTGGCTAACTGCAGCTTGATTAATTTAAAAAAAAAAAAAAAAACCTTTCCCAAGAAAGAACTTTGTGCAGGGTAAAATCTAAAATATTGTTGCTTTGTTGTTTTGTAACTATTTATCTAATATTAACATTTCAGTAGCTACAAGTAAGTACTAATTTTCCGGTCATCCTTCTAAGTCTTGTCGTTTTCAAGCCAAGGATGGATTCTCTCGCTGCACCAGGACAGGAAATGTTCCTGGTAAATTCTTTGTCACCATGGGTTAGGAGAGGAGAGGCTGCTACTAGTATAGAAGCCAGAGATGACTTGAAACATTTCCTTATCAAACTCAAATCATTTTATTCTGAATAAATATGTGACATGAAAATATTTTAATTTTCTCTAAGTTTCACTTTCATTGTATCCACATTTTAAGCTCTCAGCAATGATAGTCAAGTTTAACTCCTTAGGTCCAATTTTCCTATTGATCTCCAGACCTATCTGTCAAAATAAGTCTAGAGATTTCTATTAGGATGTCACATCAGGATCTAAGGACTCTTCCAAATCTTTTCCCCCAAATTTGCTTCTTTGATAGCCTCGTTTGGTTCATTTATTCATTCAACAAATATCCAGCTCTGACAATTATCCAACTATATAGCACACTTCTGCTCGGTTACTTGACATCTTAGGATTAGCCCATGGAAATTGGAAGTCTGGATCACTCCTCCACCACACACATATCAACCAAACTTGTACATGATCCAAACCTCATCTTGATAAAAGTCATCAGTTCCTCTCTCCTGGACCTTGTCTCCTGAACCTTTACAGGCTCCAACCCAAAAGCCCTTTAAGAAAGAATTCACAAGAAAGTATAGTTGAACTGTTAACAGTCCGACTGAGGAGCAAAATTGGGGTCCCCAAATTTGCATGCTCTATGGGTTGTCGTCTGTCACATAAAATAATGAGTATTCTTAGTGTGGAAGACATTTAATAGAAATGAACTGTAATGGAATTAATGGGGAATAAAGAGAAGAGAAGAGAAGAGAAGAGAAGAGAAGAGAAGAGAACAGAAGAGAACAGAAGAGAACAGAAGAGAACAGAAGAGAACAGAAGAGAACAGAAGAGAAGAGAACAGAAGAGAAGAGAACAGAAGAGAAGAGAACAGAAGAGAAGAGAAGAGAGGATATTTGTTTCCCAATAAAACAACCAAAGTTACCCACCCCCTCATGGGTAACTGCCCAACCTAACAGGGTTGGTCAAAATCGGGGCCATTGAGGCCCAAAAATTTGCCACAAGTCTAAGGCACCTTCTAGCAGGGAACCATAGGAAAGGGGCAGAAGTAGCCAGACAAGTCTGAAAAGAAAGAAGCAATATCAAAGAAAAAGTTGAAATAGAGTGTCTTATTGTCAGTCTACCCTTGGGTCTTTTACCCACATCTCTTCCAAATGTCTTCTTCCAAGCCCCTGGCACAAGTCCAAAGCTGAGACGCAAGCACAGCTTCTTCACATGTCTCTCTTTCCCACATTCCCCTTCCAAGACTTCTCTCCCAAGTCCTCTTTTTAGCTTCCCCATGCTGCTCAGTTCCACTCATCATTAGGTGGACAGGGAACATGGAACCTCCTCTTTTTAGATTACACCATTGTAGAACCAGGCTAGGCTTTGCCAGAGAGTCATGCATGAGGGAACCAGTAACCAGGAAGAAAAATTTAGCCTGGCTCTTAGAAGGGAGGTCGGAGACAGAATAAAGGAGAGTAGCCTCATAGCTGGTTCTGGGTTGAACTATGCCCAGACTTGTACAGAGGGGTTACAGACATACTGCTAATTTGGGCTCTCAGCCTTCTCCCTCCAGGGAATTGTGGGATAACCATTAATTGAAATCTAATGCTTTTTGTCTAACATGGCACCACATCATCAGTGTGATGGGCAAATCATTTGAACAGAATTCACAAGTCCATGATTTAATCTACCCGTTTGACTTGCAGCAATTCAGCCTACCAGCTTGCAGTTTCTTTTATCCAGGCTTTCTTATTCCATCGAATCTGCTCCAGAAAAGCCCTGGATATTATATTTCTCTTTACTCCTCATCCCATGATTGAGAACCCTCTCTTGACTTTACCCACATAACATTCCCTGAGTCCTGAATGGCATTCAGTTTGGAGGACAAGGCGAAGAGATTGTGAGAGGGAGGGATGTGAATTTGGAGGGGATGAGAAAAATGATTCTTAGAAGACAGGTCAAGGATCTCTGAAAGCAATCTAGGCCAGAGGTGATATAGTACAAAGGAGCTGGCATAGAGGAACTAAAGGAAATTGAGATCTATTTCAGAAGCAGAATAGATGGGATTTGGTAATTATAAATCAAGGATGATTTTCCGGGTTTCAAACTTTACCTACATAGGGAAAGTAATTAGGAAATCTGTGTAAGGGGAGGAGTAGTTATGGGAGAGGAAACCCAAGATACCCATTTTCAATAGATTATATTTGAAATTCTTATTGGATAGTCAAACTAAGGAGACTAAAGGTTATATGAGTGTGTAAATTTGAAACAATTAGCAGATGGAATGTACTTGAAATCACAGATGTGAATAGGATTATCCAGGGCAAATACTCAAGCGAGAGAAGAGGACCCTAAACTAAGTGGGAAATCAGGAGTTTGGCCTGCCAAAGATTCTAAAAGGAAGTTACCCATACTGTCAATGTGTGGGATGAAGATAGGAAAGAGTCAGTGACTGCTGCAAATGGAATTCATTTTTTCAGGATAAAAGTGATTTTATGTATCAGTGGCAAAAGCCAAACCGACTAAGGAAGTAGAAACAGCATTCCTAAATAATCCTCTGCAATTTTCCTCTGCAGGAAAGGAGTGAAATGAGGTAATGGTTAGAGAAATATGAGCATAGGTAAAATGTTCTAGGGCTCACCCTGCCTTTACTGGTCTAGCAGGTAAGAGAACAAAGCCATTTACAGACTCAAGTCAAAACCAACTCTACATACAGTCTGTTTAGGTACCTGCTGCCTGAAGGTAAAATGAGTTTTTACACACCCATTGCAAGATAAAGAATAACTGACGGTAGCTCCAAATCTTGGCTTCTCTGCACTTCATAGAAAGGAAGAGATTAAATCCTGTATTGCCTTCTTCCACATCAGCACATCTTTATGTCAGGACAACTTAGAATACATGTTATATATAGTGTAATCTCCAGGAAAAGGGGAGGTCCCATGTCCCATGCCCCACCTAATGACAGTGGAACTGAGAGGTGAGAAGAAGTTAGAGAAGATTTATAGGTGACTGGGAAAAGGAGACTTGGAGTGTTAAATGACATAAAGGAAACCAGGAAGGACACCAGGGCTAGAAGAAGGTTTATTGTACCAATACTTGGCTCAGAGTATTTACATCCAAACGCTGAGCACCCCTTCAAGGAAGTTATGGGCCTATAGACATTTTACATTTTTCTGGGTGGGTTAATATTATAACTGTCATGTTCAGAATGACATAAGTTACATTTGAGGAAATGTAGTATGGTGCTTATCACCAGGACCCCAGACTGGAGGAGGCCCATGGAGCAGAGAGACATGTGAAGAAGGGCCTGCTTCCTTCAGACTTGGCTTTGGACTCGTGCCAGGAAATTGAGGCTCATGGAAAAAGACACAAGGAGTAGAGACACTTGAAAAAGATGTAGGTGAAAGTCCCATGGGAAGGGTGACAATGGCACCCATTACCTTGATTGGTACTCTGATTTTGTTCCTTTCTTTCCATACTTGTCTTGCCCTTCTGCCCTTTTTATGTGGTTGCCCTGCCAGCAGGTGCCTTGGATTTATGGCAAGTTTTCAGGCTTCAGAAACCTTTCTGTGGGCCAACCTCATTTGGCTGGGCATTTACCCAATGGGGTAAATGTCAGGGTATCATTTAATAAGGTTAAAAACTAAGCCCCCATTCCTTGCTCAGCAAGCCAGTTGGAGAGACATGAATAGATAAGAGATCTTATGGGAACCAAGCCATAAGATCAACCACCATGACTAGAAAAAGCATCCCAGTGCCAGGAATGCAGAAGGACCAGGAAACATTCTGTATCTTTCTGGACTGATCACAAAGGTCTACAAAGAACTCACACAACTCAGCAAAAACAAAGGAAACAATCCTGTCAAAAAATGGGCAGGAGAGCTAAAAAGACACTTCTCCAAAGACGAAATGCAAATGACCAACCATCATAAGAAAAAATGTTCAACATCCCTCATAACCAGGGAAATGCAAATTAAAACTACAATGAGATATCACCTTACACCAGTAAGAATGGCACATATTTAAAAAAAAAAAAAACTAGCAACTACAAATGTTGGAAAGGATCTGGTGAAAAAGGAGTTCTCCTACACTGCTGGTGGGAATGCAAACTGTTTTAACCATAATGGAAAGCTGTATGGAGGTTCCTCTGACTACTGAAAAATAGAGCTATCCTATGACCCAGCAATTCCACTCCTAGGGATTTACCCAAAGAACACAAAATCAGGGGGCCTCCCTGGTAGCACAGTGGGTTAAGCAATGCACTGTGAAGAAAACCGCAGTCACTGCAGCATAAGTTCATTCCCTGCTGCCTACCAAGGGGGGTGATCCACATGGTGCAGCAGACCTCTCCTGCCTGGCCCACTGCTCCCCTCAGCAGTGTATTTCAGTTAGTCTGCCTGTTCTGCTCCCCACTCTGTCTCTGGTGAATCCTTTCACTGCCTTGGACTCAGGCCTGTTAAATAAATTTATTTATGTATAAATAAATAAAATCTTAAAAAAACACACACAAAATAATTAATTCAAAAGAATACATGCACCCCTATGTTTATTGCAGCACTATTTATAATAGGTAAGACTTGGAATCAATCCAAATGCCCCCCATGGATGCAGCAACAAGGATGGAGCTTGAAAGGATTATGCTCAGTGAAATAAGTCAGAAAGAAAAAGAAAAATACTGGATGGTTTTACTTATAGGAGGAATATAGGGATCAAGGAAAAACAACAACAAAACAAAACAAATATAAACAGAAAATTATAAATCAGAGACATTCTTGGGGGGGGGATAATCAAAATGAGGACAGAAAGCACAAGGGTCTTTGGGGAAGAGCACAGAGTGACTATGGGTGAATTGGTGGTGGAAATTCTATGTAACAATACTTGAGGAAAGAAAGCAAACATTGTAATAAAAATAAGTAAATAAACAAACAAACAAATAAACAAAATGAGGGCCTCCCTGGTGTCTCAAGGAATTAAGCACCGTACTATGAAGCATCCAGAGCCACTGCAGCATCAAGTTCGACCCCTGGCCAGAGAGATGACCCACATGGTGGCCCAGCAGACCTCTCCCATCTTGCCAGCTACTCCCTTCAGCAGTGCATATCAGTAGATCTGTCTGTGCCTGTTCTGCTCTCCACACTGTCTGGTGAATCCTCTCACCCCACACCTCTAGTCTGTACCCCAGTTTTTGTATGCATAAATAAATAAGTCTTAAAAAAAAAAGTGTCTTTCTTCAAAAGAAACAAGTGTTGACAAGGATATGGAGCAAAGGGGTCCTTTCCCCTCATTGGTGGGACTATAAAATGGTGTAGCCCCTGTGAAAATCAGTATGGAGAGTTCTAAAAGAAAAAGAATAAAAATAACACAATTCAGAACCTCTCTGTTGGCGCAGCGGGTTGAGCACTGCACTGTGAAGCATCTGCTGCACAGCAGCGTGAGTTCCATCCCCAGCCAAGGAGGGGAACCACATGGCACAGCAGACCTCTCCTGCCTCTCCTGCTGCTCCCCTCAGCAATGTGTTTCATTCCATCTGCCTGTTCTGCTCCCCACTCTGTCTCTTGTGAATCCTCTCACCTCCTGCGACTCTGGCCTGTACTCCAGTTCTTGTATGCATAAATAAATAAATCTTTTTTTAAAAAACCACATGATTCAGCTTTGCAAATTAAAAAAAAAAAAAACTTCTTTCTTCACAGACATCTCCTCTCTTGCAGTTTATTTCAATAAATCCCAGTCATTAAAAGGGTAACAGAAGGCAACATTGCAGCTATCTGGCTAGATACACTGCTCATTCTGCTCTCCAGGGGGCACTCAGCGCCCTCATGGACTTATCTCAATTTGTTCCGACACATACTAATGTGGGATGCGGAAAGAGACTGTGAATGGGAATTTACCAATGTCCACCCAGCTTCACTTGGATAACAAACTCACTTGAGTGATACTCCTTTCAGACTCCCTACTCTAACTGGTTTTGAGACATCTGCAATGAAGAATCCCACTACAGGAGAGATGCCTTGCTAGAGTCCATGTTTATTTATTTATTTTTCTTTATTTGTATATATTCGACATCATTTGTAATCCCCATGGATTCCCCATCACCATTTCACCAGTGCACCATCACCTCAGTCCCTTATGCTCTTATCTGCCCTCAACCCTCTCCCTCCCCCCTCCTCACCAAGTGTCCCCAATTTGTCCTTGTCTTTTGTTTATGTTATGTTTTTATTATTATTGTTGTTGTTGTTGTTATTCTTTTCCTTGATCCTTATTTGGTTCCCTTATAGTCCTCCTAGGGGGGAACCATCCGGTATTTTTCTTTTGCCTTTTGACTTATTTCGCTGAGCATAGTCCTTTCCAGCTCCATCAATGTTCCTATGATTCACTCTAGTTTATCTTTTTTGATTGCAGAATAGTATTCCATTGTGTATATGTATCACATCTTCCTGATCTAATCATCTGTTTTTGGGCATTTAGGTTGTTTCCAGGTCTTACCTATGGTAAAGAGTGCTGCTATAAACACAGGGGTGCAGGTATTCTTTTGAATCAGTGTTTTTGTGTCTTTTGGGTATATTCCTAGGAGTGGGATTGCTGGATCATATGGAAGTTCCATTCTTAGTATAGAGTCCATATTTAAAGGACCCTTATTTACATAAAATACTCAAAAAGGATTACCCAACTTTGTCATTTAAGGATCAAGAATAATCCCAAGATTGACTCATCCTCTAAAGTTATTGGGGTTCAAGATTGGGCAAGTGCCCTTTTGAGGACTGGCAAGTAGATTTTACCCAAATTTCTAGGGCTACTGGCAATTTTAAATATCTAATGATCTTTGTGAATACCTTCTAGAATTGTGTGAAAGCATTGCCCATCACTATGGTAAAAGCTTTGGAGGTTGCCAAACAATTGCTGAAGGAAATAATTCCTTGCTTTGGATTGTCTGTCCAAATGAGTGGACAATGGGTCTTCATTGTTTCAGAAGTCATTCAGAAAGTATGTAATGACTTACAGATTTCTTGGAAAAGACAAGCTGCCTAGAGACCACAATCTATGGGACAAACTGAGAAAATAGATCACTCTCTAAAGAAGACCTTGGGGAAAGTATGCCAGAAAACCCTTCTGCATTGCAACCAGCTATTGTACTTCACCCTCCCTTGAAAAGAGTGACTCCTAAAAGGGAGTTGCATTTGAACCCCTTTGACATGTTTTTGGAAGGCTATTCCAAGTGTTGACTTTGATCACTGCAGTGGACATAGGGCAAGAATGTAGCCTCAAACAGCATGTAAAAGATATCCAGGAAATTATAGCTGTATCTCATAATTGCTTTCTCTAGAATCTCTATGCTTTCATATGAACCAGAGGGTTCTTTCAGCCTGGTGATCAGGTCCTGCTCAAGACTTGGCAGGGTGAAGATACCGAGTTCAACTATTGGAGGAATGGTTTTGTTCTTATGATGCCTGGCTAATGACTTTCAGAGAAGTGAAACTTGCACACATAAAACTTGGAGTGCATCTCTCTAGAATAAAAAAAGAAATCCTGAAGATGATGACCAGGAGGCCAAAACCCACTGGTCTTGTGAACCTGACAAAGAAGCTAAAATATTTGTTTAAGAAAAAGACAATAGTTCAAATATTCCCTGTTTTTACTTTCAGCTACTATTTCAAAATACTCTAGGATTGACTTCCTAATGGACACTGGGAACCATGAGGTTATGATTAAAGTCATAAGTCTGCTCTGGTAACTTCTCTGAGTAAATTTATTTTTTCCCTTCCAAAATATAAAGTATGTAGGATGGAGTTGTCACAGGGCAGGGAGAGGGGCATCCCAGAACCCACAAACCTGCCTGCTCTAAATAAGTTCTGCCATCCACTGCATCAAGACAAAACATACAAGACCTTTAGTGGAAAGGAACTTTAATATGATTAGTGAACATATAAAAGGCAAAGAATATATAAATCAAGCACCCAAAGTTACCCATCTCCTTGTGGGCAAAAGTTCAGCCAAAAAGGATTGGCTCAAAAGCCTGCCACAAGTCTAAAGCACCTTTCAGTGGAGACCCATAAAAGGGTAAGAAACAGTCAAGACAAGCCTGGGAGGAAAACAGCAAAATCAAAATTAAGATAAAAGCTGCTATTGTTAACCTCTCAATAGGTCTCTCATGTGCATCTGTTCCAACCTCTGCAGCAGCAAGAAGCAAGCATGGTTCCTTCACATGTCTCTCTGCTCCATGTGCCTCTTCCAGGTCTCCTTCTTGCTCACCATTCTGCTTCCTTCCTGCTCTGTCTCCTCTCCAGCTTCTTATCCTCCCTACTCAGCTACACCTTCCTTTGAGGGGCAGGGAACCTGGAACTTCCCCTTTTCCTGGGGACCACCCTGTTACAATTCTGAAACCACACGTCAACACTTTTCAGTTTAGGAAAATCCCCAAATTTGGAGATCTCCATGCAAATAACTTGGTTTTGATTGTGGCTTTTGATGACTCGTTTTTACAATTTTGATTTTTATGAGTTTTTTGGCATATGGCCTCTGTTCGATTGTTTCTAGGTTGTTGTTGTTTTTTTTTTTTTTTTGGTTTTTTGGTCTTTTTTTTTGTGTTTGTAAACTGTTTTGCAGGTACACGTGTAGTTCAGGTAAATGAGAAGCCTGGCTACTTCAGTGTAAATAAAACTGCCTTTCCATTTAGCCTCAGAAAGCCAGGCTTTGCCATTGGAAAGAAGCAAAAAATGTTTCTATAACTTTGCAAATATGAGTAGAACTTCAGTTTCATAAGCTAGTTTACATGGGTTAAAGAAAAAAAAGCTAAAGGCACTATCAGCGTTCACATATTATATGTCTTTAATTGTTCTGTTCTCTTCTGGAGGATATAAAAATTGATGTAGATGATGCTTGTAGAAATTTTGAGCTCAATAAAATGATGGGAACTGGTACAAGTGTTTCCAGAAAGCATGGCTTAGGATAATCTTTGGTTGATGAGATTTCAGAACGTAATGGGTTGTATATAAGTTGTAGTATTGTGTGCATTTTTCTTTTCCTTCTATTTTTGTTGATTGGTGTTAAATATATACAACACAGGAGAAGAAGCCCAAGATGAACTTGCTTAAGTCTTTAAATTTTGGGCAAAACGGGAGTTGAGAAATTAAGAGCTTTTAGATGGCTAGGATTCCCAATTATGGAAATGAAATAACAGGTTAAGTTTTGGCCATCAGCATTATACAGGCTGAGCTTGGTCGAGGCTATGATATCTCAATTGTTACTGTTAGGTAATTAAATGGTGTTTTGTTCTAAAACCTATGAAAAAACTTCCCAGAAGTCTAAATTAGAAAAAATTGATAGCCATTTGCTTGACTGATCAGAAGAAATTTTATGAAATCTCACTATGGCTCCTAAGGCACCACACAAAATTTCTCCCTATCCTGTGGGAAAGACATTAGATGAATTCAGTCTATTTGGTATTTATTTGATTAAATGGAACTTAATCAGAAGCGCTGCTGCTTGAGATAAATGTTTAACCTTTGCATGCAATCAAATACTAATATTGGTATTCTAGAAATTATGGGAAATTTTTAAGTGTCTCGTGTGTTCTGATATAATATTGCTGGTTAATTCTGATTGTTTTTCTGGAATATTGCATGCTATAATGTTGAACAAATCTTGTCAATTTTGTAATTATATTATCTTTAGTTTTAATTATTTCAAAAGGTTGACTATTTGCTGAAATTATTTCTGGAGAAATTAATAGGAGAACAACTGCCACAATATTGAACACCTAAGATAATTGACAGGACTCTAGATTGAGATTTTTCTACATAGGAATAAATGAACTATTGAAGATAAACATAACTTTAAAAGAGTTTTCCTAAATAATATTTTTATGTTTTGTGATTTAAAAAAATTCAGGAAATTTTTTTCTCTTAGTTGAATATGATTGCAACAATGTAAGATTGCATTTTTGCTAGCACAACTAAGTGTGTTTGCATTTTCTCTTTCTTTGTGCTATCATAATATAAAAAAGCAATACTAAATACTCTTTTATTCATGACAATGTGTCTGTCTTTGCATAATTTCAAGTAGGGAATTTTATATTCTTCTTAAATAGAGAATTGGAAACATGGTTACATTACTGAGGCTTCAATAATAATACCTTCTCAAAGTTGAGACTGAACCAAGAAGAACAGAGTCTACTACATTTTCTGTAGAATTTCAGAGAGCTCCAGGAAAAGTGAATGATTACTTCAATTATAAAGCTTGGAGATCTCAGAGTAAAAGGTCCTGGGTACCTTAAAAATAGAAAATTTTAGGTAGTATCTGGTTAGACCATATAGTGGTATGACTTCCCAAATATCCCTTATGGAAAGTTCCAACATGCCAACTGAAATTCTTCTAGATTATTCTGCCCTATAAGTTTATGTAAAAATAAAACAAACAAAAATGATACTCAGTTTACAAATGCATTTTTGCTATACTACCTGATAGACTTGGGAGGAAGTTACAGAGAAAATTATGTTAATAGTAACCTCTTTTACCATTTTTGGGGAGATTTTTTTCTCTCCTTTTTCCTCTTCTCTTTTTTGAATTGGGTTAACTTACTATTTTCTAGAAATGGAAGTCTCTGACTCTCAGGTTAAGTGTGGACAATGCCTTGTGGAAGATTGCTATTTCTTTTGAATATACTGCAACCCTGAAAGAAACTGTCTTCTGAGGCCACACCCAGCATCTGGATATCTGACCTTCTCATCACCATAGAAATGGTAACAAAAATTTGAAAGTGGGGAATTTAGAAGAGAAACAGAAGAAAGCAGTCTTCAAGCCATTGGGTATTGCTCATAGCCAAATCACTAGTAAAAGGTAAAGCTTTCTTAGGTGCCACCTCCTGGCTTCCTAAAGTGACTACCAGGAGTGAGAGACAGAACAGAGTCTCCATGTTGACCTTAAGACTGAAGACAGTCAGGTCTTACTTACTCTTGCTTTTCCAGTTGTGCACAGCCTGGTTTCTGTCAAAGGGGCTGCTGTACAAAGATGGCATCTGACCAAGTACTGACCAATTCTTTTGCTGTTCCCTTTCTTTCTTTTTTTTTTTTTTTTTTTTAAGATTTACTTGTTTATGCATACAAGAGCTGGGGTACAGGCCAGAGTCATGGGAGCGGATTCACCAGAGACAGAGTAGGGAGCAAACAGTCAGACAGACTGAAACACACTGCTGAGGGGAGCAGCGGGTGTCTGCTACGCCATGTGGGTCCCCTCCCTGGCCAGTGGCAGGGATCAAACTCGTGCTGTAGTGGCTGCGGTTTGCTTCATAGTGAGTTGCTTAACCCTCTGTGCCACCAGGAAGGCCCCCCTTTCTTTTTTTTTTAATTGTAATATTTTTTTTTTAATTTCTTTCTGCATTAGCTTTTGGGTCAGGTCCTATTTTTTACAATTGATCTTAGCCAAAAGGCCAAGATACGATCAGGTCCTGTGTTTTTAAGGATGCTGGTAAGAACTCACAACCCACGTGTCCCCAGTTTCCTCTAGGGCTGTCCTGTAGCAATTATAATGCATTTTACTACATGGTAAAGGAAGTTATCTGTTCCTTATTTTATTTTTTTTTTCAGTTTCAAAAATTAGCAATACATTTATTTTTCATAATTGTCATTAGAATCATTTGCTCTAGTTCTATATTCATTTGGATTTGTGGAGCTGGGGTCAGGGGACAATGTTAAAATATTTTGTTTTTCTCGATAGCAACATGGTACCTTTCCTATATTTATCCCAATCTTACTCCATAGTCTAAATTAAAGTCACTTGGTTTTCCTCACATGGGTCTTACAAATTCATTACAAGGGTTACTCTATGCTCTGGCCCAAGTCCTTGACAGTGCACAGTGGTTTTAACCTCCAACAGACAGCCTCCTTACTAAACTAGTCCCAGAAGCTGGAAGGAAACTGAGCAACTTGATTCATTTTCTTGTTTTCCTGGGGCACACCTAGAACCATGGTATCTGAATCTTACCAGGGCCTACCTATTTATAATTTTACTGCCCACATTTCCCACCATTAGATTTAGATGAAGGAAATTATTCCATTTGGTCAAATGTACTGATGACTTAATGGCTGGAATACATATATGTTTGTGTGTGTGTGTGTGCGTGCGTGTATATGTCATTCCAAAGACTTGTTATTTTTGCTGTTACTATCTTTCAGACTATGCAGGTCAGTTCCATTTAACTATATACTTGAGATTAGCAAAGGATGTGGTTTATAAGAGGTAAAAATGAACAATGGGAAGACGAATTCTCAAAACTCAGAAAATTATTTTAAGTAATTTCCTCATTGAAAAACAGTATTAGTGTTTGCATTAAGCTCAAAACCATTTTCTTTAATGTGATGAGTAGCATTTATTGAATACCAGGCATGTTGCATACGTTAAAAAAAAAGTATTTAAAATAACATTTTAGGGCAGATTTGAATAATCACAGTTACTGTTAGATGACAGTTGACAACGCATGAGGCATAATGCTAAGTGTTTTACATAGATTACTTACTTTTTATATAGCATGTAATGAACAATTTTTAACTGATTTTTTTTCTTGTGTTTTTTTTTTTTTTTATCTTGGGAGATAATAGATTATAGCTATTGATCTTCATCTGACTCAGGAAGTCAGAATGTAAAAAGAATAGAAGTGCTGTTGTCCCAGGCTCCCATCCCAACTCTATCCAGGCTTCACACAGAGAAGTTAGAACTCCCAGCATGCTGTGAGCCTGACTTTCTTAATGGACTCAACATCATTACGTCCTCAATGAGGGACTGTTGAAAATGATGAAGGTAACGACCTTCATGGGAACACTGAACAGATGCAGGATCCCTCCCCCACCCCTTGCCCTTCTCCAGAGAAGTGGCTGTGTGATATTTTTAGACAGGTGGAGATATTTGCAGTATCTTAGAGAGGTAAAGAACTCCAAAAATTCTGGTCCTGACACTGTTACAGGCAGGGAGAGAGACACCCCTGAATTTTTAAATTTGCTTTTTTGAATGGGTTTTGTTATTTGTTGCATTAAGATAAACATATAAGACTTTTTTTTATTAATTATATTTGACATCACTGTAGTCCCCAGATAGCTTATTCAATAAATGGTGCTGGCATAACTGGTTCACCATATGTAAAAAAATGAAACTGGAACACTATCTCACACCATGTACGAAAATCAACTCAAAATGGATAAAAGACCTAAATGTAAGACCCAAAACTATAAAATATGTAGAGGAAAACATAGGTAAAATGCTGCAAGACATACATCTCAACAGTGCCTTCAAGGTGGCAGTCCCCAAAGCAATAAAAATAAGAGAGAAGATAAACAGGTGGGACTACATCAAGATAAAAAGCTCCTGTACAGCAAAAGAAACATAAACAGAACAAAAAGAAACCCCACTGAATGGGAAAAAAATCTTTGCGCTCCACACAACAGACAAGGGTCTGATCACAAAGATATACAAAGAACTCATAAGACTCAAGAAAAATAAAGTTAAAAAAAACAATCAAAAAATGGGCAGAAGAACTTAAAAGACATGTAAGATTTTTAATGGAAAGGATATAATATAATTAGGGTATAATATAGAAAGGATAAAGGGTATAATATAGAAAGGATAAAGAATATAGTTACTAAGTTAAGTATTTAAAGTTACTAATCTCCTAGAGGGCAAAAGTTTAGCTAAGTTGACTTTAAGTTGACTTAAAGCAAGGCCTAAAAGTCTGCCATACGTTTAAGGGACTTTTTAGTAGAGACCTATAGAAAAGGGTCAGAAAGAGTTAGATAAATTTGGGAGGAAAAGAGCAAAATTAAAATTAAAATGAAACCTGCCATTACTAAACTTTTTATGGGTTTCTTAGCCACATCTGTTTTAACCAGTTTAAGACTAAAAAGCAAGTGCAGTTTTTTTACATGTTTTTTGGTTGTTGTTTTATGTGCCTCCTCCATGTTTTCTTACTACTTTTTATTCTGCTTTTTTTCCCCTCCCTTCTTTTTGTTGTATTTAGTTATTTATTTTTGCAGATTTTTTTTTGCTTAGCTTTATTTACTTAGGGCGGAACCGGGATTCTGGAATTTTTCTTTTTCCTAGCAACCACCCTGTTACAACATAACATTGCGGACGGGAACCCAGAATGACTTTCTAGGTTGCAGTATAGAAGATCTGATGGTAGCATGGTAGCTACTCTGTGGGCGCTGAATGCCCATGTTTATCCCATGTCTTCACCTGCAACTATGTAAGCTTTCAAAGACTAAGACAAAAAAACAATGGAGGCCTCTCTTGTGGCACAAGGGGTTAAATCGCAGCACTGTGAAGCTGTCAGCAATCACTGCAGCATGAGTTCCAACCCTGGTCAGGGAGGTAACCCACAGGGCGCGCAGCAGACCTCTCATTTCTCACCTGCTGCTCCCCTCAGCAATCTGCCTGTTCTGCTCCCCTCTCTGTCTTTGGTGACTCCTCTCAATGCCCGCCTCCACCACGCCTCTGGCTTGCAACCCAGCCCTTGCATGAGTAAATAAATAAATCTTAAAAATAATAATAATAATAATGCCACCATTTCAAAAGGTTGTGTGCTGATATGGGCAAATCCTTAATTGACAGCAGTACCTGCCATCTGGTGGAATGAAGCCTCAATAGAAATTACGTAACCTTGTGACGTAGATTTATATGCAGAAGGGAAGTCTTGTCAATGTCAACCCAACAAAAGGACTAAGATTTGAGCCAACACAGATTCTAAGTCCTAAAGGCTAGAGGCTTTGTCCCTAAGAGGCTGTTTTGGGCTTTACAGATGGCAAACATGGCACATATTTGCCCATAACCCAGAGTTCCTGGCTGGGAACTGGTGTCTGATGCAAGACTGGCTTTTTTTTTTCATGTGCCTCAATGCCTCCTTGGCATTGGTATGTGCTAATCTTTAAAACTGCACTTTTTAATTCTACATAGCAAATGTTGGCCAGCCTCCCGGGTGGCATATGGATATTTATAGTTGAATAGGTTGTTAAGAGCTTGAAAGAAAATGATGTAGTCCAATGGCTTCATTTTGGAGCTTAGAAAATTTGGTCCTAGATTTAACCAAGATCATTGACCTTGTGAATGTTAGCGATGGGACTAAAACTACTTACCTGGACCATAATTCCAGTTCTACTTGACTCTTTAAATGTGTGTAAAATTTTAATTTTTTAATTTTTAGTTTTTTAAAGACTATTTATTTATACTCAGAAGAGGTAAGAGCAGAGGTACAGGTCAGAGGTCTGCCCCACCATGTAGGTTCCCTCCTCTGCTGGGGATTGAACATGAAAGCCCCACAGTGCGAGCTCCATCCCTTGTGCCACAAGGGAGGCCGTTGTGTAAATTTTTAATACTATAAAATCCAAGATTCATTGAAATTTGAACTAATGACATTCTCATTGCAACTTCTGGAGGTAACTATATTTTCCCCTCATGAGTACAGTACCAGTTTATACAGAGAGTAATAAGTATAATGACCTTGTGATTTTACCCCTAATATTAAGGTTACCATATAACTTCTCATCAAAATCTAGTTTGTCGCTGTAATTTCTGGAGGTGGCTGTGCTGATGTTGTGCTGTGTGTTCAGTGACGCAGAGATGAATCTAGCAGAGAGATGTCAGTATGGAGATGGAGGGCTATTGCTCTACTAGGCAAAGAGCAAACCTCCCAACGTCTCTGTAGCTTTTATTGAGCAGGAGAACAAGTAACAAGCTTATGTCATTTGCTACAAAAAGCACAGCCCAGAAGTACAAGGTTGAGTAGTTATGTGCCAAGCTTGCCTGCATGTAACTAGCCTCTACGGTGATCTAACAACCTTTTGTTTTATTTATCTTCTTCCGGACAGAAGGAATGTATGTTTCAATCCTAAGAGCTGGGAAGTTCTTGTCAGCAGACTTGTTTGCAAGTCTGCAAGGATCTCAGTCATAGCACCTCTTTCACTCCTTGACCATTGCTCACAGCTTTTGTAGCCTCTGGCTTCCCCCAACACTAGTTGTATCTGAAAGTGAAATGCAGGAATATATTATAGTTATACAAGGATAACAGACTATCTAAGCGAACCCTACCTACCACCCTACTTTCCGGACCCCCTGTTTTACCCACCTGACATGGAGGTTCACTTCAGTTAGATCCCAGAACTCCTCTTTCATTACTGTAAACAATTTAAGATCACGTCCTCATCTGTAGAGATGAATTTGGTTCAGGAATTGAGCCAACTATGGGATTCTCCTAGCTACAGAAATTTCTGCTTATGACCCAATGAGGTGTAAGGAGAGTTTTTCAGAGGACTTCTGGAAAGAAGCTCTGCTTGCTCTGGTAAAGCTGCAAGGAGACAGCTGCTCTTTGCTTCCACATGCAGTGATATGCAGATGTGAAGCCTGTAATTACAGCTCCTGCTTCTTTCCTTTCTCTGCTCTCTCCAAGTCACCATGTATTTCTCTGTTATATCTTACCTTTTACACATTGGTTTCTCTGATTCTTTTTATTTATCTCATTATCTGTATAGCTACATCATAAAAATCTTCACAATTTTCTTAACGTCTAAGAAATAATTCTCAATAAGTAGTCTTTTATGTAATTCATAATTACAATATCAATTCTAAAAATTATTAAAATAAAAATGCAATTTAAAAATTACAAAATTAATTTAGTTTTGATAAAAAGCAATTGTACAAGTAAATTTGATAAAATGCATATTTTAAAAATTTCACTGGAGAAAAGAAGAATGAAAACAAACATTTGGTAGAAGCTGTAATAAGTAAAATTTGATAGAAGCAATGAAAGCCAAATAGACCAAATATTTATTCTAATAATATTAATGGGAAATAAATCATCCGTATTAAAACTATTTTAGTAAAATAAATATTCAAGAAATTGACAATGTCCAATAGCTACACTGTTTATTATGGTAACTGTGAGGCACATTTATATTTAAATTATTGACTAATAATAATTAAAATAGTGAACCAGGTAATATTAGATTAACAGTTCATTTTCTAAGTTGCACTAGTCACATTTAAAATTCTCAATACCTATATGTGCCTAATAGTTAACATGTTGAAATTACATAGATGTGGAATATTTTCATAATTTCAGAAAGACCTGATGTCAGCACTGCTCTATAAAAAATTGATCAAGGAATTAAATGGACTTAATGGAGTTCACCTTGAACAGTACCCCACAAATATCTTCAAAATGTCCTTATTGTCAAAATGTTTGGGTTAAAACATCTGTACCTGTTTCTCTGTTTTATACATAATTCAATATTAGTTAAATGAATCATTAACCTGACTTCAATTACCGAGGATTGTGTGTGCAAATCCATCTCATTGTGACATCAGTGTTTGAGTTCATTTTATAAATGTGTTTCTGTGTATATTATGCTTTCTTCAAAAGAAGGAATTTCTGTACTTACTTATAATTTGCCTTCTTTTATTAGTCCAGTCAAAATTGCATGTATTATTTCTTAAATTTTCATTGCTCCAACATAAAGTTAGTCAAATCTAAGCATGCTTTTTAACTGTTGTCATAGACTAGGAGAAATACATTAAAGCTTTCTATGACAATTGAGTTACTAACATTTTCTCATATTTTGAATATTTAAATGTTTCTTGTAATGGTATGCTACTTTTCATAATGAATGTCTATGGTACTACTACTCCTATTTAGAAAAGTTTTCAAACATACATAAGAGAAAAAAAAAACAAGCATAATAACAACTACCCTATATGCCAACAAGTTTCAAGATTTTACTACAGAAACTTCATCTCTCCTTTTTAAAACTTTTTTTTATTCCTGAAGTACTTCTAGAAAATTCCAAACATTTTATCAGTGTACCTTTATAGATTTGGATATCTTTATTAGTAGTCACAATGCTAACATCACATTTAAGAAATGATTAAATTTATTATTTATAAATGCCCAGTTCAAATAAAATTAAAATTGCTCTGCTACTTTAAAAAAAATCATTTTAAGTTGGGTTGAGTTAGGAAATAAGAACCCACACTTTCATTCATTAGATCTCTAATATGTTATTAATGTAAGGTGTCCTCATCCTCATCTTTGTCATACCTTTGTTTATCAAGGAAACTGGTCAATTGTTCTGTGGAAAGTCTCACATTTTGAATTTTTATGTTTACTCTTTTATGATGTTATTTAGCTTGTTCCTTTGTCTCTTTCCATGTAAATAGGAAGTTATTTCTCAAGCTTAATTAAAATTGTAGATTCAATAGTATTTCATACAATTAACATATATGTGGTTCTGTGAAATTGACATATTACATATAATAGATATTATGTACTATATTAATATATTACTTAATATGTGGTTGACCCACCCTCAGTAATGAGGAGTCTCGTATGTTCAAATGGTGACAAGTCTGATCTTTCCAGGATCAGGTTGCCCATAAACATCATCTGAAACTTTATCTACTGATGATCTTTGCTTGAATCAATTGTTTTATTGAAACTTGAAAAATGATGGGTTACTAATTCTATAATCTAGTCATTAAAAAGGCATTTTTATTCAAGTAGCACTGCTTTGTGTATGTTTCAGGTTTATAACGTGATAATTTGATTCTATATATACTAAATTATGATTGCCACCGAAAGTCTAGCTTCAATCTCCCACCATAAAATTAACCCTTTTTACCCAGTTTACTCAACTTCTAACCCTCTTCACTTTATAAGAGAAACCGTGATGAGCTACCTCTGAGCCAGTGGATGGTGCTCATAGACAAAGGCAGAAGGTGGAGTTTCTAAGGTAAACAGGGGTAAGGCTGTTGCTTTGGCAGTTAAAAAATAGTTGACACTTTGAAAGTTAAACCATTCTAAGAAGTGGTGTCCATGGAGAAGCCACCAGCTTGCCATGTGCTGCTTCAGCTTGGAGCAGTGTCTGCTCAGTGGATGCTCTCTGAGGTAGGGTGAAAGTCATCTTCCTAAGCATGAAGGTAAAGACGGACCAACTGGGTCATCCCTGGTCCCCAAGTTTGTCCCATTTCACCTTTTTCTTACCGCTGTTCTGTTATTATTATCTAAGAGTTTGGTGTATTTTTGTTGTTGTTTGTTTGTTCATTTATTTATCTCCTGAAAATGAGTGAAATCATATGGCACTTGTCTTTCTCTGTCTGACTTATTTCACTTACCATAATACATTGTTGTGAATGGCAAGATTTAACCTTTTATAACATTATTACATTATGTGTATACATACTTCTTTATCTATGTATCCATAAGTGGATAATTCGGTTGCATCTAAATCTTGGCTATTGAAGATAATGCTGCAGTGAACATAGGGGTACATATATCTTTCTGAATTATTGTTTTCATATTATTCAGATAAATAGAAGTAGGATAACTGGATCATTTAGCATTTATATTAGTACATTTTTGAGGAATTCCCTAATGACTGCACTAGTTTCCATTCTTACCGTAGTGTACAAGGACTCCCTTCATTTCATATCATCACCAATTTTTGTTTCTTGTCTTCTTGATAATAAATCCATTCTCACAGGTATGAGGTGATATATTATTGTAGTTTTGATTTGTGTTTCCCTAATAATAAGTGAGGCATTATTTATATATATTTATTAGTTAGAGTTATGCTACAAAGCCCTTATTCACAAGGATGTTTATTATCATATAAGTGTGAACATACTGTAAAATGTCTGGAAACAAAACCTCGCCTACTCTAGCAGATAAGAGAGCAAAGCCCTCTTCAAATTATTTTTTTTTAAAGATTTTTAAATATCTATCTATGCATACAAGAGTTGGGGCACAGGCCAGAGGCGCAGGGTGGGAGAGTGAATGGAGTCACGGGAGACAGAGAGGGGAGCAAAACAGGCAGATGGACTGAAATACACCACTGAGGAGCAGCCGGTGAGGCAGGAGAGGTCTGCTGTGCCGTGTGTGTTCCCTCCCCTGCCGGGGATCGAACTCACACTGCAGTGGGCAAAGCCCTCTTCATAGACTGGAATTCTAAAATATCCATGAAAATTCTGATGTTTGCAAATAAAATCAGACTTTTTACCCCAAGGAGTGGTATAAAACAGCATTAGTATCAGATACCCAGACTTTGAATCTCTACAGTGCATTCTTTAGAAAAGAGATTAAGACCTATTGTTTCCTTCCTCTGCACATTATATCATATCTTTAGGTCAAAACAGCTTAGAATGAGAAGCACCCCTGCCAGGATAATTCCATTTTTAATGTCCTTGACTCACTGTTCTTACTTATGCAAACTAAATTCAAGTTTGTGTTTGCTGAAATAGTGCTACAGAGAAAAATCTATTGTACTGTTTCCTGGGTTTGAGCCTCACTTTGGTTATTTAATAAACTCCTCATCTAACTATAATTGAGATTTTATATCTTATATATATTAGTTAACATAGGGAAGATAGGATAAATATAGAATTCCTTCCATTTATTGACTTATTTTCAGAATATAGAGTTTATGTTCTAGTTATTAATAATCCTGACCAGTCAAATAATTTTCACAATCATTATGAATCCACTGGGTTTTATATTTTTAATGTGTGCTTCAATTAACATTTTGGCTCCTGTAACCTTTTTTAGGATTTTATGGTCAAGAATCTTAAACATAAAGACAATTTGGAAGAATTTTATGGGGAATATATATATTACCATTTATTAACTTTATCATTAACATTTTAATATACTTGCTTTGTCACATGTATCCATCTATCCTTCCCATATTGATTTATTAATCCTTACTATTTTGTTTCAGAATATGTTGCAGATATCAATATATGTTCCCTTAAATACTTCACTGTGGATATTATTTGCTAGATTTCCATATATGTAGTTTTTTTCTAGCTATTTAAGCATTAGTAATTCATGCTTTTAACATTAATATTTGAGAATTTCCTTGTATTATTAAAAAAAAAAGATGGCTCAGTATAACTCCATCTATACTCCAGTCCTGGAATTAAACTTTCCAAGGAGGCCTGACTGTGTCTTATGCCAGGTTGTTTCTGCTGAACAACTAACTGACCCAAAATTTAGTTGTTGGAAAAAAGTTAGCTCATTCTGTGAGTTGCCTGGGACTGACTACTTCTCTCATCTTTTCTGGCCCCTTCATATACAGTTTTGATAAGTAATGCAAGTAGCTAGATCTACGATGGTGTTATTCACATGCAGGGGCAAGTTTATGACCTATACAGACACAAAGCCTCTGTACTCAGACCCCACATTTTAATTTTGTACTAACTCCACAGTTACGGATCTGATCCTGCTCATCTGGCTGGGCTTTCGCAGGCTATTGCCTAGGACACCAGGCACCTCTGAACACTGTTTTTCTCATTATCCAGTTAGTCAGAGCTTCTTTACATGAAGCTGGTCACAGAGTTCCCAAGAGCACCACGATAAGAAATCTCAAGAGAATGTGCTTTCAAGACTCTGTTTGCATCATATTTGTTAATGTCCCATTGACCAAGGCAAGTCACAAGGTGAATCTAGACATGGGGAGAGAAACTAGCATGTGAAAATGAGGGGAATTGCTATGCCTATCATTGCAAACAATCTACTACAGGAGTGACTAATATTTAGAGATGTTAATCTGCTTGTATAGATGTTCACCACTCTTGAATTGCTATAGCATCCAGGACTTTTAAGAGGAAAAACTAAGAATATGTAGCTTTTGAGAAGAACACAATAAGTTAATGCTTTTATTTTCATTTAAATGCAATGCTGTTACACTTTTACTTAACGTCTTTGACTTTATACTCATAGCTTTGTTATCTATACTGTAAATCTTGGCTCCTAACAATATTAACATAATATTCATTTATTATAATATAGAAAACTTTTTTCAAAACTGAACCATTATTAGTTGGTGGTAAGATTAGTCAGTGAAATGTAGGATTTCTTCAGTTTTATTTGCTCTCATAATATATTTCACTAAATAAATCCAATTATAATATACTGTGCTCTAAATTTATCTGAAGTCATCATGTTCTTCTTATGGTCTTACTACTTAAAACACAATTGGATCACTTAAGTCAACTTAATTTTAATATTTAGGGAATGCTTTCTATTATTCTGGACTTAATTGAAAATTCTATGAAAAAAATAGTCTTAACTTTGCACGCACTTGTAAGAAAAAATACAGAGATGTGCATCTCCTTCACTCACATTCCCTCATAGTAACATTTGAAAATTGTCGAATATCAAAACCAGAACATCAACATTGATACAATCCATGGATATAACGCAGATTCTCCAAATTTGTTTGTACTCATGTATGTGTATATATTAGTGTGTGTTTGTTTAGTGCTAAATAATTTTATCAGTCAATATTAAAAATTCCCATCACCACAAAGACTTCTCTCTTGATTTGCCTTCATAATTTAAATATAGAAGATAATTACATCATTCAAAAAGCAAGAATCATGTATATTATGTAATCATGTATATTAAGGTATAATCAGAAAAGTCTGGCTTCTATCCATGTCCTCTTAACTTTATTTCCTCCCTTCCATTATTGATAATTTTTTAAAAATGGCTTTTGTTTTGTTCTTTGATTATTTCTTTTTGAAAGGGCAAGAATATACATGCTTATATTCATATTTCATATCATTTTCCTACCATTTGCCTTTTGTGCTTAATTGTTGTGTCTATCAGGATAAGAGGATGTCTGCTTATATTAAAACAACACTAAAATCTCAATGGCTTAAAACGAAACAAATCATTTCTCATCATGTAATCCATATCACTCTTGAGGCTTTGGGGACTGTGCTGTACCACTGTTGTTCTCCCTCTGGTATGAGTGGAGGGAGCTGCTACACCTGGTGGAGGTGCAGAGTGTGGCAGCTTGAAAAAAGTTTTCTATATTATAATAAGTGAATATTAATTATGAGTGAGCCGGTACTAGCTTTTTTTTTAAGATTTATTTATTTATGCATAAAGAACTGGGGTATAGCCAGAGGAGGGGTGGGAAGAGGATTCACCAGAGACAGAGTGGGGAGCAGAATAGGCAGAGGTACTGAAATACACTGCTGAGGGGAGCAGCGGGGAGGCAGGAGAGTTCTGCTGCGCCATATGGGTCAGCTCCCTGGCCGGGGATCAAACTCATGTTGTGGTGGCTACTGATAGCTTCACAGTGCTGAGACTTAATGCTTTGCACAGCCAGGGAGGCCCAGAGCCTGTACTAACTTTTAAGAGACTGATCACACCAGCTGTATTTTCATATTGCACTAGCTGTAGAAAATATCAGGGCCATAGCTAGCTTCAGATCCGCATGGAAGTGCAACTTTATTATATGCATGTGAAAGAGAAAAATAGCACATCTATAACAACCATAATAACTACTACAATCTATGTTTCTTGGCACTGAACATTTAGCTGAAATTGTTTACTGCATATGAAATAACCAAGGAATACTAATCATTAGTTTCCAAGTTCAGACTCTTTGGTTAATGACCAACGACCTTAATTCAAAAGGGCAGGTGTATGTCTCTGTATTGATCCAGATGTGACTTTTCTTATTTTGTTTATATTTTAATTATTAATTTATTTATTATATTATTGCTGTATTAGAACATTTCTAGCACCCAGAAAGATTTCCTTCTGTCACTTTACAGGCAATATCCCCACCACAAAGATGTATACTATTCTGACATCTGTCACTATAGATTAGCTTACCTGTTGTCAAACTTCATGTAAATGAAATCATACATAAAGCATTTTATGTTGCTTCTTTCATTCAATGTTACTTGTGAGATTCATCTACGTTGTTATGTAATAACGATTTGTTTCACTATAAATAACAATGTAAATTGTTATTGTTGTATTGTATAAATACTAGAATGTACTTATTCTACTATTAAGGGACATGTGGATCATTTTTCACTTTGGATTATTGTGCAAAAGATGCTGTAAATATTTGTGTAAGTGTCTTCTGACCGTTACATGCACTCTTTTTTATCTAGAAGTGAAATTGCTGCGTTAAGAGAGTAGGAATATATTTTTCAATATTTCATAATTATATTTAACTATTAAGCTATTAAGCATCTATATCTATTCACAATTGATATGCTCTCCTCAATCCAGAAATTTATGAATAAAAAAGATTAGCTGCCTGACCCTCTACTCCCTCCCCACATACACACCGACAATGCATTGGCAGAGATGTGCTATGATCAGCACAGATTTTCCTGTTCAAAAGTGGGTGAATGGAAGGAACGAAGCTGTCTCTGGCAAGTCTGAGACATCCTGGGCAGCTTGTGAGTGCCTCTGTACAAGAATGTTTCTTCTCTTTTTTAAAGATTTATTTTATTTATTTATGCATATAAGAACTGGGGTATAGACCAGAGGTGCAGGATGTGAGAGGATTCACCAGAGACAGAGTGGGGAGCATTACAGGCCAGACCAACTGAAATTCACTGCTGAAGGGAGCAGCAGGCGAGGCAGGAGAGGTCTGCTGCACCTGTGAGTCACCTCCCTGGCCAGGGATGAAACTCATGCTACAGTGTCTGCAGAAACCCCACAGTGTTGTGCTTAACCCCTTGCACCACCGGGGTTTTATTTTAAATGGTATCACTCACCAGTTTATTTATGCAGTAGATTAAAATCTTGGTCTGGTCTATATCAGTCAGGATAATTGATGTTATTCACTAATATAACCCCAAATATTTTCATGCCATGGCCTAACAAACTTTAGTCTGTCGTGCCTTTGGGGTCACTCTTTAAGGTACCTCTTCTCACACTGGTGAGCTCATGCCTTCTGGCTCCTTCTGTCATGTGGCTCCAGGTATTGAAATCTCCACTCTAACCATGTGGAAAGAGCAGAGAGAGGTTGGATTGGAAGATCTCAAGGAAATTTTAGGGTTCAAGAAAGGTGGTTACAACACTTCCATCTGTATCTCACTGAGTGGAATGAGTCATATGACCTACTGAGAAGTGTAAGGCCTGAGAAATAGTTTTTTTTCTAGCGGGAGTAAAAGGTAATGAAGGGCCAACATGTGGCATTGTCTTTGCTGCCTTTCTCATAGCACAAATGATGTAGTTTTGAGGAATATGGCTATAAAGGTAGTTCTGGGACAAATGAAGAATCAGTTGCAGTCATTTCAAGTTATTGTCCTCTATCATAGGGATGGAAGAGAATTATTTTCCCTTCACCCTGAACATGTCCCCTGTACCTTTCTCTGGTATTTGGAAGGCCTCCAAGTGCCTGGTAATTTCTTATGAGTCAGGCTTCCCACAGTGCCTGCACATAGTTTATTAAAGTTTGAGTTTCACAAGGATACAAGTTCAGCTACTCCTTGTAGAGGACACAGTGAGTTTTAGCAATCATAGAATGCACTGTGACCTCTGCAGCTGTCCCCCCAGGTTTTCTGCTGAATCAGAAAGAACACAGGAAGGCAGAGATTATGATTTACTGAAAGCAATCATCATTATTTTCCCAGTCCTAATGGTGGGAGTCAGATTTAGAAATTAGCGCTGTTAATAATATCTAAGAAAGATTTGTGGCTTTAGAGTTGGAAGAATTAATTTTACCCTTCTGTCTTCTACCTAACAAATGACCTTGGATAAGTCATTGATATTAAACACTTATTTAGTGGCTATTGTGAGGTACATATATAAAATGGAGGTTGTATGATAAATTAAAGACAGTCAAGAAGCTTACTGCTATACAAGTACAAAACATACTGTTTCATTCCACAATGTGTTTGCCTTGGCTCATAGTAGAAGGGACTTCTTTTCCTTCAGCCTCGTAGTCACTGCCAATGTTAACAACTAAATTCTTCTGCTACTGAATACATAAGTCAAACTGATGCCTCACAAAGGGGCTATTTCTTTACATTTCTGACTTCCAATTTAAGGTCTCATATGGAAGAGCTTAACCAGGGACACCTAAGTCATAGGTCTGTAGCTGAGTTGTAAAGGAGACCAGGAAAGGGGGTTGCAAATTTAACATTTCTAGATCCTGGAGGAGCATTTAGAATGTGCTAGGGAGGAAATATAGCACATGAAAAGATCTTTAAATGCCACTAAAGAACTATTTGATGTTAGAAGCCATGCTTTTGTTTTAACATGGTTGTATAAATCATTCCCATCTTTGCTAAGCAAAATCAAGCAGGATTTAAAAAAGGTATGGTAGGTTTGCTCTGGTTTTGAGATATGGGATAATGCCAACCTAAGGACCAAGGTAGAAAGGATGGAGTGATGGAATTCTCTTTTCAAGTGAAGGTGGTAATAAAAATAAGTAGATGATTCCCTCTAATATAGATTCCCTCTAGTATAAGAATATGGATAAGATTCAATTCTGTTCACAGTTTTGGGAAGACTTTTAGTTCACTGCAAGTTCAGAGCAAAGAATGAGATGACCAATTATCAAGAATCTCAGCGTGCAAATTTTTTTTAAAATACTGCCACATACTTGTCACCTCCAATACAGAGTATGGTTACACGGATGACGGCTAATGAGGAATGGTTGTGAAGACAAAATATTTGATAGAACAAATATTATGGGCTTGTGGAGTTTGTGGAGATGGCTTCAAACATGAACATTGAAATTTTCCAGTGATATGACACACTTTGAGCTGGAAGATTCTGATGTCCTACTTGTCAATAAATGAGATAGAGTAACCAGGGACCTGCAGCATGTAAACAGGGTTAGGTGGACGGCATCAAGTCTATGGAGGAAGAGGAAAGAGCAATTCAGAGCTGCAAGACTGTGATACTATCCAGGAATGGACATAAAGAGAGTATTCTTTGAAGAGAGTGGAGATAAATTCATTTGAATGTGATTAGGGATGATGGGGAAAAGATAGTGTAGAAGGTGAGAATTAGGAGGAATTATGGGTGAAGACAGGATAGTGACTGGGAAGACAGGTGATGTTTGCATTGTGGCCATTGGTGGCCAAAGTTTGAGGGGTGGTCTGGAAAGGCACTGGTAGAACACATGTGATAAGAGAATGTGATAAGGATTTGACATTTTCATCTATCTCTCCTATATATGAGGCAAACATAAGGAATTATCCCAATCTGAAAGGATCCCAGGCTATGGAACTAAATACCATGGTATGTCAGGAGACAATTAAACATATCATATACTTTCCTGTAAATGTTGGTCATGAGGTCACATTTCTTAGTTCTGTCATGCAGGGTACCATTAAGAAGTAACAGTTCTTGGGCATCCCTGGTGGCGCAGGGATTTGAGCACCGCTTCTACAGCCATTGCAGCATGAGTTCCATCCCCAGCTGGGGGTGGGGGGGAAGGGGGAGGGGGAGACCCACCTGGCACAACAGACCTCTGCTCCCTCACCTGCTGCTCCCCTCTGTTGCCTTGACTGCTCCCCTCAGCAGTGTATTTCAGCTGATTTGCCTGTTCTGCTCCCTACTCTGTCTCTGGTGAATCCTCTCACTTTCCATGCCTCTGACCTGTACCCCGGCTCTTGCATGCACAGATAAATAAAATCTTAAAAAAAAAAAAAAAGGTATCAGTTCTTTTCTTAGTTATTACACAGTTTTACCACTTTATTTCTCATAGAAAGATATTAGAACAAATTTTATGTCCTTTATAATGCCAAAAGTTAGAGTTTTGTGCTCTTGTGACTCCCTCTGAACTCCACAGACCCGCCTTCCCTCAGTGGTTCTATACTTGGAAGCCCCCTCCACCCCCAACACTGATGACCAGGGTGACCTTACTTTGATCCTGGTTGTTTATGATTAGGTTATCTCTTGTCAACCATCTTTCTGGTGTGTACTTAGTCTCTCTTCTCTTCCAACCTGTGCTGCCAGGGTAAATATACTTTTTGGTAGGCTATACAACAGAACAGATCTTGCTACTGTAGTTTTCTGGCATCATTCTTTGAAGTACAGCTCTTTTACTTGACACTCTTAAATTATTTCAGTCACCTTTTCCTTCTGAGTTACATCCAAGTCCCTCAGGGATTGATCAGGAAACACCAGGTGACACTCTTGTCTATTTTCCTACTACAAAGGTTTATCAGTCAAATATAAAGGGAAGTGAGGCATTTAGAAGAGAGGAAGCTAAAGGGAACAACGTAGGAGTCCACAGCAAACAGAATACAGTAAAGGGCTGGAATCTTCTGAGAGGCAGCATCTCATTAGAAAGTGATAGTTATAAAAAAAAAAAAAAGAAAGTGATAAAGTGATAGTTATGACCCCAACCTCGTAGTGCCTATTCTTTCTAATGCAGTGTTGTTCAATAAGGACTGTCAATAAATGAAACCATCCCAAATTGGATGTAAACTCATGCCACCACCACAGCTGGATATTGAAATTTTCACTTATGTCTTTGAAGGCAAGTCTTCCCCCAAGCCTTAACCCCTAACAACTGCTGATCTCTTCTCTAGCCCTATAGAGAAGGGCTACAGATCATGCACTATGTAGTCCTTGAGTTTAGTCTTCTTACACTTAGCAGTATTTTTTTTTAAAGATTTATTTATTTATGCATGCAAGCACTGGGGTACAGGCCAGAAGTGTGGGGGGTGAGAGGATTCACCACAGAGAGCGGGGAGCAGAACAGGCAGATCAACAGAAGTACACTGCTGAGG
>JAGFMF010011718.1:763902-778940 GCA_019455555.1 Galemys pyrenaicus | reverse complement strand
CCCCTCCCTGGCCGGCAGCAGGGATCGAACTCGTGCTGCAGTGGCTGCGGTTTGCTTCATAGTGTGTTGCTTAACCCACTGCACCACCGGGGAGGCCCTACACTTAGCAGTATTAAGATTCATCAATATTTCTGAATGTTTCACTATTTTTTCCTTTTTATTATTAAATAATATTCCACTGTATAGATAGATGTGTGGTAGTTGTTAACCCATTCTCCACATGAGGGATATAGAGTCGAATAATTGCAGCCACGTTGACAATCTATTTTGCAATTCTATCATCTTATCTATCAATGTATTCAAAGTAAACAATATTCTAAATCTTTTATAGATTTAGAGAAAAATATCCCAAGTTCAATTAATTTGAGAAATTTCAAATATAGAGTAAATAATGTTTAATCCTCAAGTAATATTCAGTTGGCTTCAACAATTAACAAGATTTTGTTCTCTCTATTTGTTTTGTTTTTGCTTCCTCCTGACCTTTGCTTAAGTTTTTTAAAGCAAATCTTAGACATTCACAGTGAATTTTATTTCAGTTTTCAGCTCCAAATGTGATGAAGGTTTATCAAATAATCTCATTGGATCAGAAAACTTTTAATATAAAGGGCCAGCCAGTAACAGTTTTTGATGGTGTGAACTCTCTGGTGTCTCAGAATTCTTCAACCTCTGCTATATGGAGAAAGTGTAGCCTCAGACAAAAGAAAAATGAATGAGTGTAGCTGTGTTCTGCAAAAACTTTATTAGGTATTAAGTATTAGGTATTAGGGCATGACTTACCAAATCCAATCTAATACCCAGTCTGTAAATAAATTTCCATATTGCCCCAAAATGTCTTTTAGCTGGATTTTTGGTTTTTTGTTTTTGTTATGTTTTAGCTTAAATCAGGATTCAGGAGTCTGAATCTTGTCTTTAAGTGATCTTAAAGTTCCTAACATAAAAACTTTAGTACCTGTATTTTGCTGTGTATATTGTTCCTACCATTCTCAGAATCCTTCCTAGAAAGACAACTATTTCATAAAATTTATGACTGAGAAATTAGAGAAAAACGTAACAAAAATTTAAAATATAAATCGTTCATAATCATATCACCTAGAAATAACCATTGCTACCCAATGTTAATATGTTGGTATATATGGTTTTAAAAGCACATTTGTTGATATAGACTCAGATGCAAAGATAAATTCACATTAAAATTTTAAGTTAGTAAGGGATCCAGTTGTATAATTTTAAAATTTGCTTGTTCACTGCTAACATTATGACATAAACAATTGTCCATGCAAGAAACAGCCTTCAACAACTTCCACATATGATTCTGTCATTTTTGTTATGACATAGCTGTGCTCCAGCATTTACTTACATCATGCTTTTGAGATCAGCTGGAGATGAGGGAATTAAAATCCTTGAGTGCTGCTCTCACTGATGCCAAAACTTATAGAGTTTGGTCTCAGGATTGAAAAGAAAAAAGCCTTGTAATAATGATTAAACCCAATTACAGAGCGAAAGAGCAATAGCTATCAGGTAATGGGTGCTCACAGGACCCAACTGCTCTCTTTACTTCCTGCTGTTGGCATGAGTGCTTCCAAAGTCTTGTCCAGTCAGCATTTTCATAAGGGCCTGACTGAATCAACCACATTCTGCATTCCAGAGAAGTTAAGCCTTTCCTCCAGGTCAGAGTTCTAGTACAGGTAGGTGCTAAGTCCGCGCAGAAGGACCTTACACACCACACTAGCTTGCTATGTAGCAAACAAGACTAATCTATAAGAAGAGCGACAATGTATTAACTACTATTGCTATGAGTTGGGGTGATCACTGTGAGTGGATTGGATTACAGCAATCCAATCACTTCTTGCATTTAGAGCACCCCTCTCCTCAGGAACAAGACATTGCATATTAAACATGGAAGTTGAGCCCCAACATGAACAGTGGTTAAATTGTGCTTCCCCACATCTGAGTTCACCTCTTCAGGGACTGGACTATGTGTGTCCTACAAATCCAGGAACTTTCCCTCTTGGACAGGTTATGTTCATGTGTATCTTCCATCTATGCCACTGCCACATGCTCTCCCTGGCATGGGAGTAACAGCCTCCTCCACTGAATGAAGATTAGACCGATTCTTGGAGTTCCAGAGAGGCCCTCAGATTTAAAAGCTGTGGTTGAGCATATGGTGAAGTGGTGAGAGGGAGTCAGATTATTCAGAAGCTTAAATGTCAGCCAGACAAGTTCAGACTTTATTCTAATCGCAACTATTTTTCTCAATAAGAATCTTTCACATTTCCCAAAATGTGAAGGTTCTTGGTCATACCATGCATGAACTACTGGGATGATTAGGCTATGCTTTAAAAAGACAGAATTTTCTTTTTTGTAGAAGAGTTCTTTAGTTCATGCATAGTGTTCCAGGAATATTTGGTTTGTGCGTTTGAGGAAGGGATTTCAGAATATATCTTATGAAGAGAAATTTTTAAAATATGGGAATACAGGAAGAGAAAAAGAGAAGAACTTAAACCTCAGACATAAACAAAGACTCAAACTTAAGGTTAAGGTGACAGATAGAGAACAAAAGAGGTGTGGCTCACATTTTTATCCTAATTTCAAATCTAAACTTCATCTTTATCTATATTCCCAAAATTTTCTCTAAGTTATTAAGGCCAAAAGAGAACTTCTAATTTCTTCTTCCTCTGTTCTCTCTCCTCAAGCTTCTCTCTTTCAGTAAACAATTTAATTCATCTAACTATGCAAACTCAATATTTAGCATTATCCCTGCCACTCTAGCTCCCTCCTCACCCCTTTCTCACCACATCTACAGTAAACTGTTGGCTTTACTGCCAAAGCATTGCGTGAAACTAGCTTTATCTAGATTCACCCCCATCCTATCCAACTCCCCACAATTCCTTATAGTGATAACTCATAACTGCTGCCTGTTACCCCTATTCTATATTTTCCTCACCCACCTGAATGATTCTTAAAACAAAGGTCAGATTATATTCGCTCTACTCCAAACTCTCCAATGATGTCCCAATGTTATCAAAATGAAATTTAAGTTGTTTTCTTTGATTCACAGAGTTTTATATAAGTCTGTTCATCAACCACATACTCTCTGCACTTTCCCTCTTGCCTCCTATATGCCAAATTTGGTGTCTTTTTCATGCCAACCTTGCTCTGTCCTGGGGTCCCTGACATAAAAGTTGTTCTCTTTGCTGGAAAAGCAACCAGTGATATCTGCAGAGCTTCTTCTTCACTTCATTCAGTTCTGTGCTTCAGGTCACCTTCTTAAAGAGACCCTCTAACAATTGACTACTGTGACTTCATTTTCTTTCCTGTCTTAAAGAGGCTTCAACATAGCCTACTCTCATGAATCATAATGAGTAAGAAGTGATGCAAGAAAATCAAGACACAAAAAGGATGAGCTTAATAGCTATTCTTTCAATTCCTTGATTGCTGTTGGAATATGGAAATTTCTGGGGCCTCCCTGGTGGCTCAGAGGTTTAAGACACAAGGGTGATCAAGCTATCACCAGCCACTGCAGCACAAGTTTGATCCCTGGCCTAGAAGCTGACCCACATGGCACAACAGACCTCTCCTGTCTTGCCTGCTGCTCCCTTCAGCAATGTAATTCAGTTAATCTGCCTGTTCTGCTCCCCACTCTGTCCCTGGTGAATCCTCTCACCCCCCCCGCCACACACACATCTGGCCTACACCCTAGTTCTTATATGCATAAAAAAAAGAAAATGAAAATTTCTGGATGATAAAGCTACTAAATGCTATACATCACAATTCCCGTCATAAGCAATCTAATAAACTAACAGTATAATTTATTGTTTCACTAACAATAAACCATGGTAATATACATTGCATATCTAACTAAATGTGTACAAGCCAGGCATATAATGCCACAAATGTACAGTATGTGGATTGAAGTTAATACATAAAAGTGTAGTGTTAACCAAAGACAAGGAAGCCAGTGACACATTCTCTGCACTGGCAAATCTACACCCAATTGTAATGAATGAGCATATGAAATTAAAGGGACTTTATTTCTGGCAAAAGAGAGAGAATAACAAAAAGAAATGGATATGACTGGCACTATTTAACTCTAGATCTTTATGTTCTACCTCTTAATTGGATGTAAGGTTATAAATCAAGGTAATATAAAATAGACTAAGTCTGTTATTTTGTGAAGTCCATCTTAAAAGATAGCCTTTCAACTATCCCTCCCAGTGGAGGCCACAGTTTCACTATTTGTGTCATAAAAAACACTAACAGGAAGACTTAAAGGAAAAGACAATACCTAGAGGTAGAGGAAGACTTAAAGGAAGAGACAATACCCAGAGGTAAGGGCCTCCCTGGTGGCGCAGCGGGTTGAGCACCTCAATGTGAAGCATCACTGGACAGCAGTGTGAGTTTGCACCCCAGCCAGGGAGGAGACTCACATGGCACAGCAGACCTCTCCCTTCTCATCCTTTGTTCGACTCAGCAGTGTGTTTCAGTCAGTCAGCCTGTTCTGCTCCCCGCTCTGTCTCTGATGAGTCCTCTCATCTCCCTCGACTCTGGTCTGTACCCCAGCTCTTATATACATAATAAATAAATCTTTTTTTTTTAAAAAGACTTTCAGAATATAGTATTCCAAAAATAGCTCAAAGGTCCCTCTGTCTAATCTCCTATTCACATTTTTTTCCTTCCCAGACTCAAACTTCAGCTTTCATATTTGATCCTACTCCATCTTTACTCCTCCAAACATTTGATCCTCAGACTTTCATTGTGGATCTTGACATAAACAACGGCTTCATTTCTAATTTCTCCCTTTCTCTCAGTTTGCAGTTTCCTGCTCCCAGCCCCCAAACCTATCCTACTCTGGACACTTGACCCCACTACCTTCAGAGAATAATTTCATCCAGCAATCAGCTATAGGTGATTAAAAATATTATATCTAACATAGCTAAAGATAGGTTTCTGTCCCCAAATTATGAATATGCTTCTGCATATGCTACTGTAGCCAAATGGTTTTAGGGTTTAAAGTTTGTCACCAAATGAATTGTTATTAGAGATAACATATCTGAGACTTAACAGATGTATTTTGAAATCGTCATTGTTCTGAGTGCTTCATTTTTCTATTATATTCTATTAGAATCTAGTAGTGAGTTAAACTTTGATCAGGTAAAAAATATCTTTTAGAGGAACCAATATCAACACCATTCCAATGTACAAAATAACATCAAGTTAACATCCTTTCAACAACTTAAGCTTTGAAAATTAATTTTATGCTCAAGACCTGTGAGAAACATAAAGAAACAGAGGTTTACCCTTCCCTAGTAAGAAAGTGCTCCTAGAATTCAAATGTGGTAATGAGTAGGGGGAGGGGAAGAGAGGGAGGAAATGCCTGACTGAAACTGTGTTAAATTATTTACAACATCATGCATATGCAGTGGGAGTATGTAATGAGTGTTAGTTTAGCTTTTCTTTTTAAAAAAAAAAAACCTACAGAAACTTAGTGTTAACATAAACCCTTAGCAATTCCCCCACCCAAAATCAAGAAAGTAATTCAGCTTTGTAAATAAATCTCTATGCTGAAAATCCAATGTGTGTTGAATTAAAACCCATGGAGAACCCTCTTTTGGCACAGGGCCATTCTCCCCTCCTTTACCTTAAAATTGAAAGTAGAGGACTGGATCAAGAAGATGTGGTACATATACACAATGGAATACTATTCAGTAATCAAAAATGAAAAACTATGGACATTTATAGAAACATGGATGGAGCTAGAAGGAATTATACTCAGTGAAACAAGCCAGAAGTCAAAAGAAAAATACCGGATGACCTCGCTTTTAGGAGGAATTAAAAAAAACAACAACAACAATCAAAACAAAAAATAAAAAGGAGGAAAACAAACAAATGACAAACAAACAAACAAAAAAAAACAAGAGAAAACTAAAGGAAATGGGCAATCATAACCAAAAACAACCAAACAATCAAATAAAAACTCAACAAGATCAAAAGATTAAAGATAAACCAAAGGGACCATGGGGGTGGGTGGAGGGAGGGGAGGGCAAAGACAGTGATGAGGTGTAAAGAGCACAAGGGACAGAGGTGACGGTGCACAGGTGAAAATGATGGTGGGAATTCACTGGGGAATACAAGTAATGTCAAATACAATTAAGTATAATAAAGGGGACAAAAATTGAATATATCCCAAATCTGTGCTGTGAATCTCTGGTCCTCTAACCGAAGCACCCCAACCTAAGAATCTTACCTACTGTTGTAGCTGCATCTTCAGGTCAATCGCCCTCTTGAACTACAGCTCAACTTTTCCAATTAATTTTTGGATGTGGAACATATGTCAAACTGAATGCTTACCACCGGGACTCTCTTCCCAAACCTCTTGTTTCTTCCTGGATGCTGACGTATGGCCATTTTGTGTAACACCAGAATCCTGACTTTAACATTTTTGGTAGAAAGGGAGGCACTTTTAATATTAGTCCATGTGCAATAGTGTCTTGTAAATCCACAGGTCCACAGATTATTCCTAGGTCACACTATTGGAATTCCCCAAGGAGAAAGCCTGACCCAAGCTCCTCCTGATGATTTCATGTCTGCTTTTCAATTCTCAGAGCACAAATTGATCCTAGAAATCTCACATTTCCAGAAGCTTTATGTAACATTCATTGATTTTCATATCTTTTTTAAGAGTAGAATTCTAAAATGTATACTTCCAGAAATAAAAAGACAAGGATACTTTGGGCATGTTCCAGTAAATATTCCCAAATATATATTTTCAGAAAACTCAGTACTTTTCCTTAAGAATCTTCTTTGCAAAGTTACCTTTTGGTTTCCTAGAACAGTTCCTACTTTGAGAAAAGGAAACAATTGTTCTCGATCATAATTGGTACTTGATTTAATATTTAAGACTTTTCTAGTCTCAGAGATTAGGTCTAATTTTCATTGTTTTCTACTTAAATGCTTACTTGTGGGTTGTTTTGCTTTGTTTTTTGCCCTGTTTAGTTGTGAACGGCACTAATGATATATATAATGTTTATTTAAATTATACAAGCATTAGACTGAATTTTGGCAAATACACGATTAAATTATAATTTGGTAACTTTTAGTAGAAAATGGGAAACTTTGTTTTCCCAAATGAGTCATTGAGATAACTTATGAGAAGAAAAGATATACTTCTGAGCAGGAAATATCAATCTAAACCCAAATCCTTTTTCTAAAGTAAATACTGGATGTTTTTACTTATACACAGAATGTAGAGAAACCAAACAAAATGTCAAGGGAAAAAGATAAATCAAAAGACAAAACTTGAAAGCTGACCAAGGAGGGGAGGGGAAAGGGTCGAAACGGGGGGAGTGGGGGGAAGAACATATGGGAACTATGGTGATGGATCATGGATGCTTTGGTGATGGAAGAACTACAGAGATTACACCGGAGGGAAGAAATCAAATACCATTCAAAATTTAACAAAGATGCAAAGTAAATAAAATGTTTTTTAATCAATTTTCTTTTTAACTTTTTTAAATATAGAGGCACTGACTGTCAGTGAAGTCACTTGCTTTCATCCACAGTATTCTCTGGATATTTGTCTTTACTAAGAGTCAAGAGGAGAACATTAAACATTGAATAAAAATAAATGCTACATCATTTGCATCCCAAAGTTATAAGTATTTTGGGAAAAGGCGAAGGAGCACTGATACTTCAATTTTTCTTTTCTTTTTCTGTTTTGGCCTTAGAGCTATTTTGAACATCAAAGAAGAAATTTCTAATAAAATTTACTTGGCACCAACCTATATTTAACCAGACTGGAGCTGCTGAAAAGTAATACCATAAAAGAATGCTAAAATCAGGTTTTGAACAGCTATATACTTTTAAAATTTAACTAGGATTGTCTGTAGAATTAAAGAGTCAAGCACATAAATAGTATTCCTAACAATTCACTCACAAGAACAAATTTCTCTTGATCAGAAACCTTCTCACCCAAAAGACAGTGAAATTGTCCCATAAATTATGAAAAGGCTCTCTCCATGTGCAGCTCTTTTAATAGTATCTGATGGGATTGCAGCTCTGAAGCGCCTCCAAATGCATCAGCTCTTGAATTAATAATAGGTTTCCAACCTCAATGCACTTTCCCTCAACATTCAACTTTTTGTTGTACAGCAGACTGAGTCAGGTATGTGACTAACATGGCTGCCCTTTCTTTTATTTCTTTATTACTTTATTTTTAAAAGTATCACCAAAAGTTGAAACATGAATTTATAATGATCTGGGTTGACAGGTCTATTTACAGCAGTTTAGCATGGCAGGAAATGTTTCTATACTCCCCTGAAATCTTTCTTGGAATTGACTTTAACACTTAGACTTACAAAACCCATTCATCGAATATTCTGCTCTGGCTCCTGTCTACTTCAGAGTTCATTTGCTTTTGAAAAATATCCGGATGAAATTTGAGAGGGAAAATTTGATTTTTTTTTTATAGTTTAGTAGGGGGCCAGATATTGACTAAAAAACAAAAGGCTTTTAAGGCCTGAACATCAACTGAAGTCATTAGGCTGTTCTCAACTGACCATAAAATAATAGAACAAGAAGCTGCCTTGAATCACCATAGGAATAAAAAGAATTTAGTGGCAATACCTATATTATTATAAAAGCAAACACATATACTTCCAATTTGCCCTGGAGATTCTGACTCAGTAATGCAGGATGCAGGTCTGGCATCTGTACCCACTAGTTTCTCAGATGTGAGTATTGCTGCTGTCATCTCCCTTTTCACCTCTAGGAAACTAGAGAAAGCACAGCTCACCCCCAGGGTGATAAATGTCCAGTGTCTCCAGGGATTTTCTGTTTTCATCCTAGAAGATAATATTATAACAAAGTTGTGAACTTTACCAGCTAACCAGTAATAAAGTGGGTTAGAGGTGACATACAGGCCAACAGACACTGCAAGTCTCCAAGTTATTTCAACCTTGATTACAGAGAAGAATGAAAAAGGAAAGTAACATCCCAGGAAAAATGTTGATCTGTGTTGCTATTAAACTTATTTGTACTGTGGTGAATGATTTGAAAATCGAGTGTGAAGCTCTCTGAGACTCTACAGTATTTCCCTTTGATTCTCAGCATATGATACCCACAAGTCATATTTAGACCTAATTTCTGAAAATGAGTGATAGCTAGACTGTTGTGAATGCTGACAGAACAACTTTATTTCCTTTCCTTCATTTTATGTTATATTTCTGTTTCCCTATACTAAAAACGTTTACTTGGATCTTGCCATAATGACTCTTAAACATCTGATCATGAAATCAATAAAGACCAAACGCTGATTAAATTTGGAAATATCATTTGAATAATACCAGCTCCTTTCTCTGAACCCTTCGCTTTCTCCCTATAACCACTAGATGGAATTCTTCACAGTCAGCTCCAAGCTCTCAGCAACTTGACGCCAGAGGCCTCGGCTCACATCTCTGCGCTCAGCACTTCTGTGTGATCTGTTGGCTTTGATTTTCTACAGACCTCCTTGGAGACTCTGCTTCTATTTTTGTTTTTTGAGATTTTACTTTCTTTTATATCCATGTTTCTAAATCATCGTTGAAAGTACCCAACGAACATAATGTCTATGACAGAGAAAAACATCTTTAGTGGGAACTTTTGGGAAACATGGAAAATTGAGAAACTTAGTTCAGGTTATTTTTCTTTTGTTTAGATTTTTAATTAAAGCAATGTTTATTTATTTTGCGTACTGTTGTAAGACACATTAAAAAAGTGTGGGATAAGGTGGAGACGATATCTGTATTATTATAAAAGTAAACACATATTACTTATACATGCCAGACATTGACTTAAGAACTTTCTCCACATTAACACATCTACTTCACGGTTACTTCATGAACTAGATGCCATCACGATCCCTGCTTTACAGATAAGGCAGTGGAGGCATAGATTGTTACATATCTTGTGTATGTCACACTAGTATTAAGTGGCAAAGCCAAGATTTGGACCTGGACCATTTAGCTGTGGCACATCAGGCCTGACCACTAAGCCACACCCCCAATTTATAACTATATTATTCCCTTAGTTAACAGCTGCACTCAGACATAGATCCCAGATTGCTTGACTAATTATCAAGAACTTTAATATATTTTTAGTAAAATAGGCTCATTTTCAAAATCTCAGTAGGCTATTTTTAAATTCTAAAATGACCATGAAAAGGCACAGGTCATAGAAAATCCAAAGAAATTTTGAAAAAAGAAAAATAGACAATGTTGTAGGATTTTATACTGAAGTTATGAATTACTATAAACTTATATCAATCAAGACACTTTGAATTTGGCCAATATTATTGTTGTCAAATGTATTCATTTTTCCCGTGATAACTTGTTTGTCTAGCCTAAGAGATCTATGCCTCCCTCAAAGTTGCAAAGTTTGCTATTATGTTTTCCTTTGAAGATTTATACTTTAGCTTTAATAAATTTAGTCATTATTGATTGACATTCTAATGTCAAATATTAACATTCCAACCCTTCCCTTTTATCCCAACTCACTTCTTGTCCTTCCATTTCTAAATATAGTTTCATATATTTGATTATATTTTTTAGTGGGAACTTTTGGGAAACATGGAAAATTGAGAAACAGTTCAGGTTATTTTTCTTTTGTTTAGATTATTAGTTAAAGCAATGTTTATTTATTTTGCGTACTGTTGTAAGACACATTAAATATAAATATTTTTATATATATAAGTATATATTTTTAAATATAAATATTTATATATATATTTTATATATATAAAAATATAAACTATATTTCTAAATATAGTTTCATCTATTTGATTATATATTTCATATATAGTTTCATAGTATTTGATTCAATCAATATTAATTATTTATCTTTCATGTCTGGATCATTTACTAAGTTTACATTTCCTTTCTTGAATATGTTTGATTTTCCTGAATCAATAATTACCTTTATTTTTCATGTGCTTCACTTTCTATATACTCTTTACTCTAAAGTTTGTCAATATATTCTCAGTCACTGTTCAGGAAAACTATTATTTATGGTTTTAAATTTTTATTTTTTTAATTTTCTTTCTTTTTTCATTGAGGCAACACTGGTTTATTGTCTATATTTGTATGGAAATTTTCCTGTGTTTTCTGTTCCACTCCACTGGACCGAGTTTTTGTTTTTGTTCCATATTGTTTTTGATTACTGTTGCTGCGTAACATTGTTTGAAGTCAGGATGTGTGATACTTCCATTTTCCTTCTTTTCTCTCAGAATTACTTTGGCTATTAGGAACTTTTTTGTGGTTCCATATAAATTTTATAATAGTTCCATTTCCTTGAGAAAAATCATTGATTTTTGATAGTTATTGTATTGACTCTGTAAACTGCTTTAAGTAATATGGCCACTTAAATGATGTTTATTCCACTCCATGAGCAGAGGGCATGTTTCTTTATGTCTTCTTTTATTTCCTTTAAATAAATTTTATAGTTTTCAATGTAAATATAGTTTTCACCTCCTCTGTTCAGTTTACTTCCAGGTATCTCATTCTTTTTGGTGTTATTTTAAATGGGATTCTTTTCCTTATTTCTCTTCCTTTTTCTTTTTTTATATTGAAAAATATAAGAAAAGGGAAAGAGGGCCCTCCCTGGTGGCGCAGTAGGTTAAGCAATGCACTATAAAGCAAACCGCAACCTCTGCAGCACCAGTTAGATCCCTGCCCCTGGCTGGGGAGGGGACCCACATGGCATGGCAGACCTCTCCTGCTGTGCCCGCTGCTCCACTCAGCAGTGTGTTTCTGTCAGTCTGCCTGTTCTGCTCCCCACTCTGTCTGGTGGATTCTCTCACCCCTTGCACCTCTGGCTTGTACCCCAGTGCTTGTATGCATAAATAAATAAATCTTAAAAGAAAAGAAAAGGGAAAGGATGCTTGCACAGACACAAGCAGGCAGGAGAGCTGCCTTTGGAAGTGGTAAGTCTAAGAAAGAGGCACCTTCGTAGACACTGACGGGCAGGAGAGCTACCTATTCCTCTTTCTTCTCATACATTGTTTGCATTTGTAAACACAACTGATTTAAAAAAAAAAAAGATTTATTTATGCATACAAGCACTGGGGTACAGGCCAGAGTTGTGGGGGGGGGGCGTTGTGAGAGGATTCACCACAGGGAGCAGGGAGCAGAACAGGCAGATCAACAGAAGCACACTGCTGAGGGGAGCAGCGGGCACAGCAGGAGAGGTCTGCCACACTATGTGGGTCCCCTCCCTGGCCAGCGGCAGGGATCGACCTAGAGCTGCAGTGGCTGTGGTTTACTTCATAGTGCGTTGCTTAACCCACTGCGCCACCAGGGAGGCCCAACACAACTGATTTTTGTAGGGTGATTTTGTATCTGGCCAGTTTACTGTGTTCGTTTATTATTTTCAGATCATTATAATTTCAAGTCGTATTTTGGTAGTTGTTTGGGTACTGTATGTATCTGTGAATACATTGGGTTAATGTCATCTGCAAATATTGACAGTTTTACTTCTTTTCCAATTTGGATCCCTTTCATGTTTTTTTCTTGCCAATACTATGCTGAAAAATAGTGGTGATTGTGGACATCCTCGTCTTGTTCCTGATCTTACTGGAAATCCTTTTAGCATTTAACCATTGAGAATAATGTTAGCTGTAGGTTTGTCACATGCAGCTTTTATAATGTTTAGGTAAGTTCCATTTATGCATTTTTAAATGTTTTTGTCGTAAATAGATGTTGAATCTTGTCAAATGCTTTTTTGGATTTTAGTAAATTGATCATGCAAATGTTATCTTCCTTTTTGTTGATATGGTGAATAACATTGATGGATTTGCATATGTTGAACCATTCTTGCATCCCTGGGATAAAGTCCACTTGACCATGGTGGATGATTCTTTTGATATGTTCCTGTGATCAAATTGAAGATTTCATTGAGGATTTTTGCATTTGATTTCATCAGAGATACTGGTCTAGAATTTTTTCTCTTTGTACTGTCTTTGGATTTTGGATCAGGGTAATGTTAGCCTCATAGAATATGTCGTGGAATATTTCTTCCTTCTTCCTCTTCTATTTTTTTTGAAGAGCTTGAGCAGGATTACTAGTAGGTTCTATTTGATCTTTTAGTAGGGTTCATTGGAGAAGTCATCAGGTCCTAGGTGTTTGTTTGTTTGTTTTTTCCCTTAAGACTTTTTAATCACTCAATTTCAGCACTTGTTATTGGACTATTGAAGCTGTTTATTTCTTCCTGATTCTGTCTTGAGGGTGACCCTTCAAGCCTTGGATGGCCAACTCCCCTCCTGTTCTGCCCGCTGGCATAGCTGCTCTATCTGTCATACTCTTTTCACTTCTTCCCAATTCTTCCCTCAGCATGCTCAACCTTACTCTGAGTTCTTTGTGAGAAAGTCCTGGCAATCAGCTGGGGGAACTTCTGGACTTCCTTTGAACAAGTATTCTTTGCTGACAGTGTTTAGGGGATGAGGTGATCTCTATTGCATGTTCCTTCCTCTTACTGTGGATTTAATATTTATTTAATGACAAATAATAGTATGATTTATTGTTGATGTTGATTTTTGTCACATTAGGTTAAAATTCATCAGAAATTGACATCATGGATGTTGTTAGTGCAAGGTCTAGGTCAAGCTTTCTTTCTTTTTTTTTTTAAATGGGGATTTCAGTTCTACTAGAGGTATCAATTCAAATATATCCTTGTTTTCTACCCTGTACTGACACTTTCATTATAAATCAAGGGCTTACGCATATGTACTTCTGTTTCTGGACTTTTGATCCTATCACCCTTGTTCATTTCTCTTTCCATGTATTAATTCCACTCTATCTCCACTGTCAAAATTTCATTTTGCCTTGACTTTTTGTACAATTCTATATCAGTTTTGAAATCTCTTGTAAAATTTTTCCTATACTTGCACAAGCAGAAGTAATAACTTGTGGACTCTAGTTGGGTTTGCATGGAATCTATCACGTTGGATAACATATTTGTATTATCTAGTCTTCCACTTCATGCACATACAGTGTGTCTCTATTTAGGGTTTATTATTCTTCTCAATAAGGCATTATTATATTTTTGTTTACAAGTCTTAACAATCACTTTAAAAGATTGACTCCCACCTACTTACTTAATTCTGTATGGTAGTAACATCTTTTTCAATTTTCACTTTTCTATAATTCAGGGGAAATAGACTTAATGTAGTGATCGTTTTATATTGTATACAAGTGACAGATCATTATTGTATACAAGTGTTAAATTACCTGAAACTAATATAATGCTGTAAGTTCATTATACTTCATTAAAAAAAAACTTTCATGAAAAATATCACAAGATTGGGCCTCCTTGGTGGGGCAGCGGGTTGAGCACAGCACTGTGAAGCATCCGCAGCACAGCAGCGCAAGCTTGCTCCTCAACCCAGGAGGGGACCCACATGGCACAGCAGACCTCTCCTGCCTTGCCCGCTGCTCCCCTCAGCAGTGTATTTCAGTCCATCTGCCTATTCTGCTCCCTACTCTGTTTCTGGTGAATCCTCTCACTTCCCATGACTCTGGCCTGTACCCCAGCTCTAGTATGTATAAATAAATAAATCTTAAAAAAGAAATCACAAGATCATTGACTTCAAAGGGAATTTACCTCTTTTTCCCATCCTTCTCCACAATGAAAGAAAAAAAAATCTTGACCTTCCAATCCAAAACATCTTTCTTGTGCGTCACATTTAAATGTTAACAGTGGCTAATACCCAACATTTTTTTTTTTTCACTAAATACAAAACTGGAGGAAGAGGAACAATCTTTTTTTTTATTATTATTAGTTATATTTGACATCATTTGTAGTCCCCAGGGGGTACCCACCACCATTTCACCCGTGCACCATCACCTCAGTCCCTTGTGCACCCTCTGGCATCTTCCCCGTCTTTGCCCTCCCCTCTTCCCCTCACCCCCCATTGGTCCCTTTGGTTTATCCCGGCTTTTGGGTCTTATTAAGTTTTTGTTGTTGTTGTTGTTTACTTTTGGTTATAATTGCCCAATTCCTTGAGCTTATTC
>JAGFMF010011718.1:751203-763028 GCA_019455555.1 Galemys pyrenaicus | reverse complement strand
TGCTGAGGGGAGCAGCGGGCACAGCAGGAGAGGTCTGCTGCACCATGTGGGTCCCCTCCCTGGCTGGCAGCAGGGATCGAACTTGTGCTGTAGTGGCTGCGGTTTGCTTCATAGTGTGTTGCTCAACCCACTGCGCCACCAGGGAGGCCCCCATTCACTCATCTTTCAATGGACACTTAGATTGTTCCCACATTTGGCTATTGTAAACAATGCTTCTTAAACACAAGGGTGCATATAGATTTTTGAATTTAGTGGTTTCATTTACTTTGTATAAAAATTTAATTTCATTAATAGTTACATAGTCATTCAGATGTATTATTATTGTTCTGCTTTTGCAAGGTGGAACCTAAAGGAACTACCCATTATATTTAAGATTTTAATAATGTTCTTTTAATAATAATGACATTTAATACTTTTCATTATATTTTCTTTTTACCTTTATTGTGCAGGACCTATTTTGATAATGCTTTTCTCATTTTTGACATTGGTTACCTTTCTTTTTACTCTTTTTTTTTAGTTTGATGAACTCCCCCCAGTCTTGTTAGTCTTAAAGAAATAAATCATTGCACATTAGTATAAGTAAAATACAGGATATATTAAATTCTGAAGTTGGAGATGAGGATTATAGTTTCTTTTGTGTATAGCGAGGGTAGAGCATGATGTGGACCTTAGGGCATCAGAAGATGGTGCTGTTTTTGTTGGCTAGAGTGTTGTTCTCAAGAATGTTCACTTAGTGAAAATATACTTAGCTGTTTAGTTAACGGTGTGTGAGATTTTCTGTATGTATGACCTACTTTAATAAAATTTACCTTGAAAAAATTTTTGGCTCATTTACCCAAATTGTATATTTATTTACTATTTTCATTATTCACTTTTTTCACTTTGGTGTTTTTTTATTCTTTTTCTGATTTATTGAGGTTATTTTTTAATCTTATAGATCTAAAAAGCTACCTTTTGTGTAAAACTAGTTTACTTAAAAATTTTGCTATACATTTCATTATCATTTAACTTGAAATATTTTCTCAGCTCCATGATTCTTTTCTCCTTATATTTAATTTCTTGTAACTTTTCTATTTTACCTTTGTTTTATATATAAATATTTTCACAATTTCAGAACATGATGCTTTGTCCACTATGTTTTAGATATTTCTACCTTAATTTCCTGTGACCAGTTTTTTTTTAATTTGTAGAGATTTTTTTTATGACTCAAAATATGATCAATATCCCTAAGTGATCCATTTGTCTTTGAAAATGATGCTCATTCTGCAGTATTCTACATAACATACTTTAGATCTAATTTGCTGATGATGCTATTCAAATCTAAATCCTTACTGATACTTGCCTGTCTGTTTTATCATTTACTACTACTTTGTTATAATAATTTTCTTTTTCTTTCATATAAGGGTTTTATTTTAGACGCAAACATGTTTAGAATCTACATATTTGGGGGGTAACTTTATTATTTACTCCTCTCTACTTAGTAATTAGTAATATTTGGCCTTAAGATCTACTTTGAGGGGACTCCCTCGTGGCGCAAAGTGTTCAGGTGCTGCACTACTAAGGTATATGCAGCCACTGCAGCAAAAGTTCACTCCCAGGCCAGGCAGCAGACTTCTGTTTGTTCCACTGCCCCCTTCAGCAGTGTATTTCAGCAGATCTGCCTGTTCTGCTCCCCAATCTGTCTCTGGTGAATCCTCTCCTCTCCTTGCCCTGCACCTTTGGCCTGTACTCCAGTTCTTGTATGTACAATTAAATAAATCTTTTTTTAAAAAGATCTACTTTTATATGTATATTAATAATACTATTGATTTTCCTCTGGTTTGTTTTACATGATACATTAATGCTTTTCTATTCTTTTATTTTCATTTTCTCTATATCCTGCGTTTTAAAACATATGCATATAGGTTTTCATGTTTTGTTTTATAATTTCAGATATTCTTTTAAATTGAATATGATATTTATATCACTTGCTCTTGCTATGTTGCTGTGGTATTAATAACTGGGCCTCAAGATATTCCATTTTCAGAGTTTGATATTTCCTGGGTAAAAAGAAAATGAGTTAAAATCCGTCTGTTTTTTGCCTTTCAAACAACAAAGAATCCATACCTTGAAATGCTGTGTTTTCCACCACTTGGGCATCTAGCAAACAACAGATGGGCCTTGCATTTGTATCCAGGTGTAGGTTGTGTGGCTCTGGGCACTTAGCGGTGTAAAGGGGGCTGGACAGTGGAGTTGCTGTTCTGCCCTTCTCAGAGCTGGAGTCTCTTGCTCTGCCTGCCTGCCTGTGTATATGGTTCCCTGTCTCAGCACAAAAGTGCTACAAAATCTGCCAGAGTCTCCAAAATTCTCTTTTCATCTGTGAGAATCGACTGTGAACTTACCCAGCCTGGGATGGTTGCACAACATTAGACTACTTGACAATTTTAAGCTGGGATTCAGTTTGAATGAGCACTAGTTTATTTCCAATCCTCCCTTTCTCCAGAGTGCATACAATTTACCAAAGACATCGTCTTTAGTTGCCCTGAGTTCTTACTTTTTCTTGAACATTTTTTTCTCTCAAACTCCACAAGGTTGTGACAATGTTGATTAGACTCTCAGTTCCATCTTCCGGATTAGTAATTGTCCCTGTGGAGAAAGGTGACCTAAATGATGGGTTTATCTTTCTGGTGATTTTGTCTTCTTGTGTGTTTTTTAAATTTGTTTCATTGTCATTGTTTCCTCTCAGATTTGGCATAGTAATCTCCACCTAGGCTCAGACCTCTGAAACTTCTAAGCAGATTATGGTAAAATATACATAAAATAAAACTTACCATTTTAATAATTTTTAAGTTTATGATTCAGTGATCTTAAGCAAATTCATTTTGTTGTACTATCCATTTGTGGAACTTTTCTTCATTCCCTAGCACCCACCTCAGCCTCTGACAATTAACCATTTAATTTCTATCTCTATGGATTTGATTGTTTTTGACACTGATACAGGGCAACAAGGGTCATTAAAACTGGCCAAGGACACTGCCCAAATAATTTACCAGTCACTGTCTGAGTTCTTCACCTAAGCACACAATTGCAAAACTACTCAGGTTCAGAGAACAACAATAATGGGGTTTATTTAACAAACCAGGGGAAAACAAAGAGTTATGCTACCAAGGTGGCATCTCCCTGCCACCGAGACAGGAGCTCCCATTGAAAAAGCAGGGTGGTTAGTGGGCAAAGGCTGACATCACAGAGCTGGCAAGCATGAGCCAGCAGCCACAGGAGAGGTGTGGGGAAAGAACAGCACTTGTGGTCACTTCTTAAATCTCTTGCTGCTAAAAGGGGGCAATGAGGCAGAGTAGGGCAGTAAAAAAGTACCCCAAGCTAGAAAAAAAAGCCGCAGGGAACATTTGAGAGTGGCGGAAAGTCCCCAGAAGCCCTATAAAAAGGAACCAACACCCTAGCAATGGGCTGCTCCCTTGGACCCTCTCCTGCTGTCAGGAGTCTCTTGCAATAAACCTGAGCGTGCTAATCTCCAGTCCGGTGTGTCAGTGATTACTCCTCAACTGTTTGAACACCAGAACTCTCAACCCAATCAGCAACCCCATCCCCAACAAAAGCCGCACTCCCAAGATAGCATCGTCCCACCCCTGTGGCCCTGGAGCACATGCCCCCAAACTCTAGGCCAGCTTCCAACTCACGAAGACAGCAGGAGACACAACAGGAGATGCTTCTGGAGCTGCTAAGATGCCCCAGCACAGCACCAGACAAGTGACACTCAAAATGTTACAGGGCAGGGAGAGGGGCACTTTAGAATTTTTAAATTTGCCCTTTCTGAATGGGTTTTGTTATTTGCTGTATTAAGATAAATATGTAAGACTTTTAATGGAAAGGAATTTTAATGTAATTAGAGTACAATAGAGAAAGGGCAAAGAATATAGTTATTAAGTTAAGCATTTAAAGTTATTTATTTTTTCGAGGGTAAAAGTTTAGCTAAATAGGATTGGCTTAAAATAAGGCCTAAAAGCTTGTTATGAGTTTAAAGGACCTTAGAGACTTATAGAAAAGGGTTAGAAAGAGACAAATCTGGGAGGAAAAGAGCAAAATTAAAATTAAGATGAAAGCTGCTATTGTTAACCTCCTCACGAGTTCTTTATTTACATTTGTTTTAATTAGTTTAAGATCAAAAACAAAGCACAGTTTTTTTACATGTTTTTTTTTGTTTTACATGCCTCCTCCACGTCTCATTGCTGCTTTTCATCCTGCTTTCTTCTTCCTCCCTTCTTTCTGTCCTCCTGTCTCCTCTCTGCAGAATTTTTTTATTTCTTCTTAGCTACACCCACTTAGGGTGGAATTGGGATTTTGGAACTTCCCCCTTTCCTAGGGACCACCCTGTTACAAAAAGAATACCTGCAGCAGCCAAACAACCTAACAAGCAAGGAGGCGCTTTCTCTGGGGCTTCGCTTTCCCTGCCAGGCTCAAACACCAGCAAAACTGGTAACAGTTCAGTCGCTCCAACCTGAAAGCCTCTGAACTTTCTTCTCAGAGGTTGGCTGCTGCAAGCCTCTCCACGTCCTTCAGAGGCTTATAACAGCCTTCTGGAAGAATGGCGTGGTGGGGGCAGAAATCACTGAGCCTGGAATCACTAAAGATCCAAAAACACTGAAATCCCAAAAGCTTAATCCTGGAGCTGCTTCTGCTCTCCCTTATATTTCTTATCAGTCTCCACCCCCACCAATCCCTTGTTCACATTTCCCCTGGGACTATCCAGCTTCATCAGCACCACCTCTAGGGCCAACCACCTATAATAGTCTGGCTTCAGCCACCAATTACAGTACCTCATATGAGTGGAATCATACAGTATGTGTCCTTTTGTATCTGATTTACACTGTTTACCTTAATGTCTTCAATGTTTACCTATATTGCAGCATGTATCAGAATTGCAATCACTTTTAAGGCTAAATGATATTCTATTGTATGTGTATGCCACATTTTATTTGTCCATTTATCAGTCAATGGGCATCTGAATGCTTCCACATGTTGACTATTATGAATAACGCTGCTATGAATGTGAGTGGGTATCTCTTTAAGAAGCTGTTTTTAATTATTTTAGTTATATACTGAGAAATAGAAGTGCTCGATCATACATATAATAGTTTTATGTCAATTTTTTGAGGAACCCCTATATTCAGTTCTACAGGCTGCCCATTTTACCCCTTCCCTAGCAGTATAAAAGAGTTTCAATTTCTCCATGGTCTTTCAGAAAACGGCCTGTTTTCTCATTTTGCTAGCTTGCTTCAAATAGACATACTAGTGGGTATAAAATTATATCTTATTATCACTTTAACTTATGGTTTTCTAATGATGAGTTTGTTGTTTTTTCATATAGTTATTGCCCATTTGAATATCTTCTTTGAATAAGTGTCTGTTGAAATCTTTTGTCCATATTTTGGTTCTTCTTGTTTTTTTAAACAATACTTTATTTTATTTTTTTAAAGATTTATTTATTTATGCATACAAGCACTGGGGTACAGGCCAGAGGTGTGGGGGGTGAGAATATCCACCAGAGACAGAGTGGGGAGCAGAACAGGCAGATTAATTGAAATACACTGCTAAGGGGAGCAGTGGGCAAGGCAGGAAAAGTCTCTGCCTGGCCAGGGATCGAACTCATGCTGCAGTGGCTGAGTTTGCTTCATAGTGCGTTGCTCAACCCATTGTGCCACCAGGGAGGCTCCTTTTGTCCATATTTTGAATGAGTTGTTTCCTTTGCTGTTGAATTTTAGGTATTGTTTATATATTCTGGATATTAACTCCTTATTATTGATATAATACATACAATGTTGCAAATATTTACTCTGTGTGTTGCTTTTTTATTCTGTTGCTAGTACCTTTGATACAGAAAAGTTTGGGGTTTTTTTTTTGTTTTGTTTTGCATGAAGATTTGGAGTGTAAGCCATAGATGGAGGTGCGGGGATGAATGTGTGAGACCATCCACCAGAGACAGAGTGAGGAGCAAAATTGGCAGATCTACTGAAATACACTGTTGAGGCAAGCAACAAACGAGACAGGAGAGGTCTGCTGTGCCATATGGGTTTCCTTCATGGCTGGGGATGGAAATCAGACCCTGGAGGTGATAGCACTGAGAATTAATCTCTAAACCACCAGGGAGGCCCTGATGCAGAAAAGTTTGTTTGTTTGTTTTTGAGATTTATTTATTTATGCATGCAAGAGCTGGGGTAAGGATTCATCAGAGACAGAGCAGGGAACAGAACAGGCAGATGGACTGAAATACACTGCTGAGGGGAGCAGCGGGCAAGGCAGAAGAGGTCTGCTGCACCATATGGGTCACCTCCCTGGCCGGGGATTGAACTTATGCTGCTGTGCCACAGATACTTCACGGTGCAGTGCTCAACCCACTGCACCGCCAGTGAGGCCCGTAGAAAAGGTTTAATTTTGATGTAGACCAATCAATTTTTTTCTTCCATTGTTTGTATTATCAATGTTAAATCTCAAAAATCATTGCCAAATTCAATGACATGAACTTTTTCCATTGTGCTTTTCTAAAGTTTTGCTTTTTAGTTTTTTTTTTTTTAATATTTATTTATTTATGCAGACAAGAACTGTGGTACAGGCCAGAGTGCAGGTGGTGAGAGGATTCACCAGAGACAGAATGGGGAGTACAACAGGCAAACTGACTGAGATACACTGCTGAAGGGAACAGCGGGCCAGACAGGAGAGGTCTGCTCTGCCGTGTGGATCACCTCCCTGGCAGGATATCGAACTATCGAACTCGTGCTACAGTGGCTGTGGATAGGTTCATAATGCTGAGACTTAACCCCCTTTGCCACCAGGGAGGCCTCCTGCTTTATAGTTCTTATTTTACAGCATTGACCCATTTTGAATGTAGTATACAGTAAGAGTCCAAATTCACCCCTTCACTTCTTGGGTAATCCAATTTTCCCAATACCACTTATTGAAAAAATTCATTTCCTATTGTATGGTCTTTGTATCTATTTCAAAAACCATATATTTAAGAGTTTATTTGGGGGTTCTTTTTATCATCTTCTATTGGTATTGTATCTTTATGCTAGTATAACACTATTTTCACTAAAACAGGTTTGTAGTTAATTTTGACATCAGGAAGTGTGAGTACTCCAACTTTTTCTTTGTTTTCAAGACTGTTTTGGCTAGTCAGGATTTCTTGAGTTTCCACACATTCAGAATGGATTTTTTCTATTTCTGGGAAAAAACCTTGGAGTTTTGATAAAGATTGAATTGAACTTTTAGATTGCTCTGGGTGACACTAATAGCAATATTAAGTTTTCTAGTCCATGAATATGGAATGCCTTTCCAGTGATCTATGTCTCCTTTGATTTATTTCAGTGAGTGTAACAGTTTTTATTGCATAAATCTGTTTAGTCAAACATATTTTACATATATTTTCCCCAACATTCTAATACTTTAAGTATAAGAATTTGAGTTACTTTTTAAATTTTTCTTTTTATATATATAGTATATTATAGGTGTTCCATAATATTTTATTAAATCTCTGTATGGGTCATACCCCACACACATTTGTACCCACACATGCAAGTAATTTCTTTGTGTTCTTATTTTTTCCTATTTGATTCCTTTTTCTCTCTGTTTTAAATTAGAGAATTATATTCTTATATTAATACTTCTCTTGTGTGGTACATTGTTATTTAATATTGGAGCACATAAAAAGTGATTACAATATCTTTATGTGGTCAGATCTTGTCATTTCTGAGTTTCAAGTGAAGGAATATGGAAAGAAATTTGCAACTTAATGGAAGGTGGTTTCAGAAAGGACCTAGAAGACTGGGGTGTGCTGTAACTGTACAATTGGCCTTCAGTTCATCCAGACTTCTAGCAAAAACTCAGCAATATAGTGAGTTTACTTTGTAGTTGTTATTAAATGTAGTACTTTCATGTGGACTTACAAGCAGTTGGCAGAACAGTGTAGTGAAACTATATTGAATGAAGGGTAAATCCCTTTAGAAGAATTCAGATGAAGGTAACCTATCCTTGGTGGATTGCTTATCTTACTCATGGCAAATAATAGCAGCAATTGTACATGATTTTTTTATTAACATTTTTTATTTATATATATTTGACATCAATTGTAATCCTCATGTATTCCCCATCACCACATCACCAGTGCACCATCACCTCAGTCCCCCATGCTCCCATCTTCCCTCAACCCTCCCCCTCTTTCCTCCCCACCAAGTGTCCCCAATTTGTCCTTGTCTTTTCATTTTTGGTTTTTGTGTCTTTATTGTTATTATTATTATTATTATTGTTCTTATTCCTTTCCTTGATCCTTATTTGGTTCCCTTATATTCCTCCTAGGGGAGGAACCATCTGGTATTTTTCTTTTGCCTTCTGACTTACTTCACTGAGCATACTCCCTTCCAGTTCCATCCATGTATATGATTTTTTACAGGCACTTAGGAGTCTCAAGAAGTGTTTATTTCTATCTGGTCTCATGCTGTATTGTCCTTCACATATGTAATTCTCTCTCTAAGTTTTCATATTTGACTTTAAATTTTTTATAGTCTTTCTGTCACTTTTATTGGCATTATCATTCAGTAAGTGAATCTTCGCTTAATATTCCTGCTCCTGTGTGTCATTCACAGTTATCTTCTGCTTCTGTGTTTTGTTCAATTCTTTCAGAGAATGCATTTTCCTTTCTTATCCTGGTGTAGGTCAAGAAAGTCACCTTGATGTCTGTGGGTACAAGGTTATTTATGGGCTTAGCTATTCCTTACAACAGCTCTTATTCCATCCCCACCCATGCCTCCAGTCCTTCTGTATTTCTAGAGTTCTAGGACACATTAGAGACAACTTGCATCTCATTAGTCACTTTTTTAAAATGTAAGATTTCACTTTCTTTGCTAGATAAGTTGCCACTTTTCTTCTACAGTTGATCTCCCCCACGAATGTGTTAATACCCTTCATTTAGTATTTTTTTCTTTCTTAGTCTATTTACCTTCACTCTCTTACTCCCATTTTGATAGGACCACAGTAGTCATGGTAGTAAAGTGAGTGTAACCCCTATGTTTAACCTGAAGCCCATTTAGTTCTCTCAAAAACACTAATAATACTTAAAATTGATGGTCACTCAATTAAAGAGTGAAGCTATATGTGATACCTAAGTTTATCTGATGCTGAATAATTACACTACTTGCTGTACCATGATGTGCTGTCTTCACATTGAGCCTTTTCCTCTAATTAAACGATGGTTACATTTTAGTAAAAACATCTATTAATTTAGTGTAGAACACTTAAGCAATGTCCACATCCAAATGTTTAATTTTTTTCCTGGTGAAGAAGAGATCGAGTAATAATGGATATCTCAGAATAAACAATCTTTAAGCCACATGTAATATTCAACTTTGTTATGTAATTGTACCAGGCTGCAGTTGGCAGGAGGAGTGGTCTCTGGCTCCCCTGCAAGTTAGTCTGGCAGTCCTTCCTCAGAAACCTTTTATGTAGTAGTGTGCTGCCTGGATCATGGAATGGACCAATCAGGTGTGAGCTGTGGGTTGATTGATGCCAAGACTCTGCCTCTCACCACAAGGCAGGTGGTGGCAGAGCACCTCTTGTAAATTATACTTCCTGAATTCTGGAACAGACAAAAATGGACCAATCAGGTGTAGGATTGAAAAATGGACCAACCAGACAATTGGAAAATGGAGCAATTAGACTGTGTTGGGGGGTGCACCTTGAAAGTAAATATAAAGCAAGGTCAAAGAGAGCAGAGGCATTGGGATTCAGAGTGGATTGGAATTCAGAGCAGGTTGGGATGCAGAGGGACCTGGAAGAGCAGAAGGAGAAGCAGCAGAGGAAGAAGAAGAGCTCCTGCAGAGGAAGAGGAGAAGACGGTTCCAGCCTCTGAAGAAAGGAGGGAAGCCTCCAGCAGCTGCCCTCTGAGGAGGGGAGCGAGACTGAAGGATTTGTAGAGACTGGGACTTGGTCCTGTCTGAGACACTGACTGGAAGGAACACCAAAGGCCCTGGGCCTGGTGTCTCAAAGAGCTGTTTGTTGGTGGTATAAACCAACAACTCACAAGAACTGTAACACTGGGTGTTCCTGAACACCGCCTATGCAGGCCCGTAGCGGTCACTGCTACTGGACAGTGCTGCCTAGAACTGGTGACGGAGACTGCCAACACTGATGCTGTCCGGATGAAGCAGCCAGCCTCCTGTGTATATGTAAGCGTTCTTGTTTCCCCTGTTTGTAAATTAACCCCATGACTGTTCCTATAGCCTGAGGTACCTTGTAATTGTGTGTACGGGTGAGAACCCATAGACAGTGACCTGTATCAGGCACTGTCCTCTGATAGGCTATAGCCCCTGTTGTTATAGCCCTTGATTCTGGTTTGTGGCCTTTTGGCCTTTTGGGGCTTTTGGGGGGCTCTCTGGTCTTGGACCATCCTTTGCCCCCTATTTCAGTCAGCACGTCTCTGCCCCCTGTTTCATTATGTAAGAATTTAGTACTCAGAGTAACAAAAATGGAAAGTATTTATCTGTTCATTGAAACTTAATTTACCTCAAATTTTCAAAGGACTCATATCTGGTAAAATAACTAATATTATTGTAACCTTTTTCTGACTCTCTCTTGAATGTTTTGGAGGCATTTGTTTAAGCCAGTGTGATCTCAGGAGGCAAAATAGGAACAAATGATTCTTGGAATTGGTGTTCTTTGTTCAGTGACAGCAGTCCTTGAAAAAGTCAAAAACCAATAGACTACCTAGACATTCATCATCCATGAAGGTCCTATGTCTAAGCTCTATCCTTTGGGTTTTTGGTTAAAAACCATGGTTGGCAGTGTAGTAATTGAATATTAATTTGATATTTTTACACTAGGAAACAGAATGGTAATCTCTTATAAGATAGTAAAGAAGAAATTTGACTGATTATAAGACTTCAGTAGAAAACTAAAATTCATTTAAATCCTAGAGTCCCCTCCATTGTGATCTCAGGTAATAATTAACCTCTAAACACAGAAACTCCTTATTTAGAAAATGAGGACAATAAAAATAGTGTCACTTCATAGAGTTTTTTAAATATTAAGAGAGGAAATACAGGTAAATGATTTAGAATGGTATGAGGCACAAAAAATGGCAAAGATGATTACAACTCAACTGTAGTCAGATTTGCATTCTATTTCTGGTTACTTCATTAATGTTATTCTGTTATGTGTAAAGCACAAAATTAATTGTTTTTCTTTAATCATCCTTAACAGTGGTTAACAATAATTGCTTTTCATTTCTCATGGGGTATTATAAAACAATAATTTCATGAGTTGTTTTAGAGTACAAGTCTCCCTAGATAAAAGAATAATGAAATTTTAGCACCGGAAGTGGTATTAGAGATCACCTGGGAGAACTTGCTCATTTGACAGAAAGAGGACACCCTGGCTTTATAAAAATTCTGGGCAATGAGTTGAAGGATGGTTGACATCCCTACACATGCAGCTTGGGCTGAGGCAGAGTAATGTTTGGAAGACTCAAAACAAGGGATCATGTCGTCTTGTAATTCTGATGCAGCCACCACCTTCAAGCATCCTTCCCACTCCACTTGAAATGGGAAGAGAAAAACAGTAGAGTGGTATTCTGAGGTCACTGTCATTTTGTAACAGGGTGGTCCCAGGAAAAGGGGAAGTTCCAAAAATCCTGGTTCCGCCCTAAGTAGGTGGAGCTGAAGAGGAAAAAAAGATTTCTGCAGAGAAGAGAGGAGAAGAAAGGAAGATGGAGAACAGCAAGGAGACCTGGAGGAGGCATGTGGAGCAGAGGGACATGTGAAGAAACTGTGCTTGCTTTTTGGTCT
>JAGFMF010011718.1:709054-750941 GCA_019455555.1 Galemys pyrenaicus | reverse complement strand
GTTCTTTCTTTATTGTACCCTAGTTGTATTAAAGTTCCTTTCCATTAAAGGTTTTATATGTTTGTCTTAATGCGGTGGATGGCAGAACCCATTCAAAGAAGGCAGGCTTGGGGGTTCTGGGGTGCTCCTCTCCCTGCCCTGTAACAATTTGATTAATATTATCCAATCCATTCCTACAAATCTTTAATTAAGTTCACATTAATAAATACTAATAAAAGTAGTTTTTAAATTTTACCTATTATTAATTATTTATAAAATGTAAAATGGATCTAGTATGGTTCTATGTATAGAACTATATTTATAGGTTCACTTCACTTATTTTCCCCCTTTAATTTTTCCTGTATTTTTCCCCCTTGGTCAACAAAGTCTCTGTGCTTAGGATTCCAATACATTCTCAAAATTGCAGAAAAAACATGTACAATCACACAGTTGGACTGCAAAAAAAAAACCAAAAAAATCTCTCTGAATGACTCAAAACCAAAACATGTTTTATTTTCCAATGTCTATACCTCTAATTTTCACTGGAAAATAAAATCAGTAAACTTCTTCATGCTTCCAACAGTTACCCCTTCACCTTTTAGTTCTGGAATACAGCCAATCCACTTTATTGATGACTGTGGTGTAAAGAGAATATGATTTCTTTGGTGGGTTGTGAACAGGGAAGGAAATAGTTGCACACAGTGCAGAGGGGAAGGACTAAGTTTCTCATTGCAGCTTACCAGCAAGGGAGCAGGTATTACGCTGTGCGCACTTTATTAGAGAACAAGAGACACAATTGACTCTTTCAACCCTTTGAGCTGAGTGCAGCAGAGTAAGGACAAGGCCATTAGAACTGATCCTAATTCAAAATGGGGAAAATTATGAAACAGAATTCGCTACCTTTTTTTTAGCTTTGCAAATTTGAACCTAATTTTTTCACGCAGACATGACACCATCATTAAACACTATGAAAACAACTTTTCAAAATGTATCTCTCTGTGGAAGAATGCTTTTAATCAGCTTTCTTTGTTAAATTTACTTATTATTTAGAAGGAGAAAGAAAAATAACTTCTTCACCAGACTCCCCCCCCCAAAAAAAATGCATATGGGAATTAACACTGAACATTAAAATTAGGAATTTTCTAATTAATGGGAACATTTCAGGTTTCCTAAAACCCATTTTAAGTTGCTTAAGAGAAAAGAGCCATCATTATGAACAAAGGAGGAAGAAATTATTTGGTGTTTGTTGGAAACTAGTGGATGTGGCATGAAAGGAAAGCACTTTGTTGTAGCCCTGACATATATGAAGATTTGCAAAGTGGTGATAAATCAATAAAATTTTATAAGATTAAGAAAAGATATTAAATTTGAGTGACAGAGGTAAGGTTCTGTCCCTCCTGAAGACACTTACTGTCTGTCACCATCTATTCTATCTTGCTCACTAACATACAACACTTTCTTCCAGGTCTTTCTGAAACACAAGGCTGTTTATAGCCTTCAGGAAAGAAAATGGAAAATTGTGAAAAGATTCTGGTGATTGTGGAAGAACTCTGAGAAACGTCATTCATATGGCCCAGTCAGTCACTGTCTCACAACTTCTCCAATAATTACAGCACAAAAATCTTGGCCTCTCACCTGTAACCAGTGGCTGAAGCCAAAGACTGGTGGAGCTACCTGGAGGGGGGTCCTGGTGAGGATAGATGGCCCCAGAGAAATTGCTAGAAAGTATCACATTTTGGGGTGGAGCGACTGATAAGAAAGATATTCAGCATTCAGGATTCAGTGTTCAGGATTCAGCATTGAAGCATTCGGTGTTTGGGATTCAGTATTTTCCGGGTCCGCGATTCTGGCCCCCACTGCACCGATCTTTCAGAAGGCTGTTGTGGGCCTCTAAACGTGGAGAGGTCTCCAGCAGCCAACCTCAGAGAGGAAAAGTTTGGAGGCTTTGCAAGTAGTCAAGAGAGTGAAACTGTTCCTGGGTTTGCGGCTGCTACAGCCTGGCAGAGAAGGCGAAGACCTGGAGTTGGAGTGAGGCTTGTCTGGTGTAGTGCTGGGGCATCTCGGCAGCTCCAGGAGCATCTCCTGTTGTGTACTTTGTTGTCTTGGTGAGTTGGAATCTGGCCTAGAGTCTAGCTGCTGTGTGCTCCAGGTCGGCAGAGGCAGGACGATGCATCTCAGGCACGTGGCCTGTTGTTCAGGAGAGGAGCTCTGCATCCTCAGTGGCGGGAAGGTGCCATCCTAGCTACTTTTGTTTAGGACTTAAAAACACTGGACACAGTGTGGCGGGGGAGGGATGGAATAAGGGCAGAAAGAGCACAAGGGACTAAGGTGATGGTGCACTAGTGAAATGGTGGTGGGAAAGCCATGGGGACCACAATTGATGTCAAATGTATGTAAATAAAGAAAAAGAGGGGAAGAAAAAACACCACTGGACACAGCTTCAGGTGAGGTAAATGGCCACTTTGGGCCACAGTAACTCTTTGTTATTCTGGTTTGTTAAATAAAACCCACTGTTGTCATTCCCTGAACCTGAGTAGTTTTGTAATTGTGTATGGGGGTAAAAAACTCAGACAGTGACCAGCAAACTATTTGGGCAGTGTCCTGGCCAGTTTTAGTGCCTCTTGCTGCCTTGTATCAATCTACCCCCTGACCTCATCTTGGCCTCAGGTACAAGAAGTATCAGAGTCCTGGGATTAGTCAACCGAGTGATTCCTCTGCAGGTCAGCTCAAGGGCTGGCTTCCAGCTGGAACCAAGCCCTAGTTCAGTGATACCTGTTCTTTTTACCAACCTGCCATCTAGCCTCCACTAAGAAATGGATATTTACCAAGATTTCACATGTTTTTTTACTGCAGAGTTCCACTTTCAAGTATGTTTTCTTATAAACAGGTGACAAAGTCAGGGTATCTATACGGTTCTGTAAGTACACTTTTTTATCTTATGATTTTCTTAGTCACATTTTTTTCTCCAGTTACTTTGTTGTAAAAATATATAATACATGTGTTGTGCAACCATCCCAGGCTTGATAGGTTCACTGTCAGTTATCACAGATGAAAGGAAAATTTAGAGCCTTTGCTGGATTTTTCAGGGCTTTAATGCTGAAACAGAAGACCAGTACACAGGCAGGCAGAGACTGAGACATTCCAACACTCAGATGAAGAACAACAACTGAGCTACTGGCCTCCTTTACACATTAAGTGCTCTGTAGCATACAACTGATACATTATTGCAAATGCAAGACCAATCTGTAGTTTTCTAGATGTCCCAATTATAGAAAACACAGCATTTCAAGGTATGGGCTGTTTTGTAGAAGGTGAAAAATAGCCTGATTTTCCTTATAATATGCCATATACAAAATGTATTAATCAACTGCTATTGGTCAGTAACCCATTCATAGTTAAGTTCAAGGGTCAACTCTAAATTTAAAAATGAAAACAAATTTAAAATGTCACTAAAGGCCTCCCTGGTGGCTCAAGGGGTTGGAGTGAAGCACTGTGAATCATCTGCAGCCACTGCAGCATGAGTTCGATCCCCACCTAGGGAGGTGACCCACATGACTCAGCAGACCTCTCCTGTCTCACCTGCTGCTCCCCTCAGCAGTGTATTTCAGTCCATCTGCCTGCTATGCTCCCCATTCTGTCTCTGGTGAATTCTCTCACCTGCTGCACCTCTGGCCTGTACCCACTTCTTGTACACATAAGTAAATCAACCTTTTTTGAAAAATGTCATTGAAAAGAATTTTGGTGATACAAGGATATTCTAGCCAAATCTGCCAATTTCCTTGTTGTACAAGATTTCAAGCCAATTACCCACCCATCTAGGAAACCAGACATTGTTGGAAAAAAGACAACTTAGATTTCTCTCATCCTCCACATTTGCTTTGGTTCCCTAACTAAAATTCAAATGATTTCCACCATTTTCTGGCTGAGACTCAGAACCAGCTTAGGAAGAAGAGCAGCCATAAGCACAGCAAGCACATTAGCAGCAAGGCAATGCTTTCTGGGAGCCTCTGTCCCGGTTAGACTGGAGACTCTCTTTGGCCTTCAAGTTCTCTACCTTTCTACATAGTCACCATAGATGCTGAACCTAGCCCTCATAAGAACTGCCTATCTGGAGGAGCAATGTCTCTTGGTAAGAAAACCATGTTTAAGCAATATGTCCCGTCAATTCTTGTTCCACGGATTTCAGTAGACACATTTCCTGCAGAAATTCCCTCTGCTTAAGCAAAGGTTCTAAGGACCTAGCCAATCTTGTCATCTGCAACAGGGCCAAACCTAAGCTCAGGAGACCTCTGGTTTTTGGTCAACTTCTCTGGCAAGACCACTATTCTACAGGTCTGGACTCCAAGCCCAAACCCAGCTAGGGATGGAGAAAGTTCCCAGCCACAGTTCTTCCTCCACTGGATCACAGAAAACCATTTGGCATGCCCAGTTTAATACACAAAGCGACTTTATATAGATGTCTATATAAACTGTTTCCCCCCTCCAAAACCTGTATGGTGGGATAATTTAAGTTTCAATAGTCTCAAAGCAAAGATGTTAAATTAAATGATAGTGAGATAGAGCAGAATATATAGGGCAGTGATTAACACAGAACAATTTTGCACTCTAAGGGGCAATTGGCAATTCCTGGAGCCATTTTTGATTATCACAACTGTGGGCATGTTATAGCATGAGTACAGCCAGGGATGCTGTTCACATCCCACAATATACTGAACAAGGTATCTGCCCATGGTAACATGGATTACAGCTGGTTGAGAAGCTTGACACCACAAGGCAGGGAGATTGATACTCTTAGAAAAGCCTCGGGGTGCACCTCCCTAGTGGCGCAGCAGGTTGAGCACCACACTGTGAAGCCTCAGTAGTACAGCAGTGAGAGTTCGATCCCCAGCCAGGGAGGGTACCCTATGGCACAGCAGACCTCTCCTGTCTCACCTGCCGCTCCCCTCAGCAGTGTGTTTCAGTAGATCTTCCTGTTCTGCTCCCCACTCTGTCTCTGGTGATTCCTCTCACCTCCTGACACTCTGGCCTGTACCCCAGCTCTTGTATGCATAAATAAATAAATCTTTAAAAAGAAAAGAAAAACACGGGCTTAAAAGGAGGAGTAGGTTTTAAAGAACTGACCCCTTGTGGCAGGGGCACCTCATGAGATTGGCTAGCAAGCATGACAGAACCCTACATATTGGGGCAAACATGAGCAAAGTGATTTTTGACATGATAGTTTCACAGTCCTCAGAGGAATTGCAGTGGCAGCTGAAGAATAAAAGCCTTTGTTCAAGTTAGTACATTACTAAAATAACACATTTAATTGTTATCTCCAGGTTTAGAAAATGAAATGCAATAAGCAAGAAAACATGAAAGAAAAACCATCTTAAATTCATTTCACAACAGTCACTTGAAAAGGTAATCCAAAGCAATTCACATTTTATCACTGCTATTAAGGATTTCACACCAGGGAGTCATGGCAGATCTCACGAAGTCATTTGGGGTATACACGCCATTGTTGTGTGATAGTAAAATCCTTAATCCTGCAAATTCATCTTCTAATCTTGTATAGCAATATAGTTACTGGATTATCTAGGACTCCAAGGTAATTCTGAAAGGAGGGTGTGTTGATTTACAGGCACTTCTCTGTAAGCCTCTGCTGATGTTTTTCTTGCATCAAAGTAAAGAGCTCAAGTGCTCATGTCTTTGGAGAACTACTTCTACTCCAAAAAAATTTGCACATTCCCAAAGTGTTGTATCGCACAAAATAATTATATACACAGAATCATTAAGTTTATAAGGAAATTTGAATTTTTTTAATAATTTTTTTATTTTAATTGTGGTAACATTGAAATTCAAAATTCTGGAATGCTTCATGAATTTGCTTATGATCCTTGTGCAGGGAATTTGAATCTTTTTGGAATGAGGGTTTTAGGTTTTTCTTTTGTTTTGTTTTTAGGTGCTCTAGGTACTATTGTGATTATGCCCCAATGTCACCATTTGGAGTCAATTTATCAATTTTTAATCCAATAAACCAGCTAAAGTTAGATTAGTAAATCATAATCCAGTTTCATCTTTGTCCACACAACAAGTTTGGTGAAGCCAAATTGGACCAAAATTGACAATAGAGACCAGAAACTCTTGCACTCCCACCTAGTTAGCCAAGCACTAGTGATTGTTTTGGGAACAGCAGAAATGTGTAGACCTTACATTTCCTCTCCAATTTTAGCTAATGGATTATGGCTCTTGACGAGTATTTTGCCTTGTTTTGCACAACATTTTAATCAATCTGCCCATAATTAATACATATTCATTATAAATTTACTAGACCCTCTAGGAGACACAAATCATAAAGAATATCTCCTGTTCTCAAGAAGCTAATTACCGCAGGTAAAAGAAACTCTCTAGGCCCCTTCTGTCACCAAGGTCAGGGTCACTACCCTTCAGTTAATTTAACTAGTGGAATAATGTTGGAAGTAGGAAAGAGAAACTGACTAAAGAGGCAGAAAAAAAATAAAAAGTTTGGTTCTGTATACATTTATTTTAAAGGAAGGGAGGTGGTAATATCTGAATGGGAATATCCAAGAAGCAGCTGAAAATAGAAGATTGGAAACTTCAGGGCCTCCCTGGTGGTGCAATGGGTTAAGCACCACACTATGCGGCAAACCGCAATCACTGCAGCATGAGTTCAGCATGCGCTGCTGGTCAGGGAGATGACCCACATGGCGCAGCAGACCGCTCCTTCCTCGCCTGCTGCTCCCCTCAGCAGTGTATTTCAATCAGTCTGCCTGGTCTGTTCCCTACTCTGTCTCTGGTGAATCCTCTTACCGCCCGCACCTCTGGCCTGTACCCCAGTTCTTGTATGCATAAATAAATAAATCTTAAAAAAAGAAAGAAGATTGGAGACTTCAAATGATGACATACTACACATGGACTAACTGGGATAGTGTGATCAAAGTGTAGTGAGAAAAGATTTCTGTCTGCCTAGTTTCTTTCACTAGCTCTCTGACATAAACTGATAACAGGCAGAATAACAAGAGAAAAGGTATACAAATTGATTTTTTGTATTTCACAAGTTGATTATTTTTTAATATTATATGCATGAGATTTCAGAGGGATAAAAATTGAATACACAAAAAAGCAGTGAGATTTGAGAGCATAATATATCTGTCTTGAAGAATAGGGGGTGTATACATCATTTATGGTAGCAGAAGTGATTTTCAGAAAATATCAAGAGGTGAAGGAAAAGGCCCTCAAAAAGAGCAGGAGATATGATAATGTGTGACAGACTGTGTCTGGGTGTGATGTCAACTTCTAGTCTCTCTCTTATCATGAGTCAATCTCTCCTGGTTGATGAGACTTCAAGGGAGTGGATTTATGACAGTGGTGTTCTTTTGGAGGATCTGTCTCTAGGCAGCGAAGGGAAGTCCAGAGAAAGAAAGTTTCTCTTCTAACCCGCTTTGTGGTTTCTCAAGTGTCTTCAGTTCAAAATAATCAACATACCAAAGTAATATACTTTGGGGTGGTATCTCTTGAACTCTTTACAAAGAAAAGAGATAGTGAAACAGGCCTTCGAGAGCCAAGTATAGTGAGAGACAAGCAGATGCCCTGGAACAGAGCAACAGAACCTGACTGTGGTTAGGAAGAATGTAGGGTAAATGGAAAAGTGATCAAGCTTTTCCGCCCTCCCACCATTGGTGTGATGATGGACACCTGCTGTCCTGCACGCATGCCAAAGTGGGCATGCGCAAGTGGGCACACCTGGGCTTAGACATGGGCGTATAAGAGCGGCATCATGAGGAGGCCAGCAGCGAAGAAGAGAGCATAAGCAGAAGAGAGATAACAGAGAGAGGAAGGCAGAAGCAGCAGTCGTAGTAGCAGAGGCATTAGAGTAGTAATAGAGGCATGAGGCTCTCTACCCAGAGAGTGAAGGGGCACCGGGGGCAAAGAGGCCTGCCAGCCTCCTGGTCCCCCAGCCTCCTGCCTGCCGTGTCTCTGGTTGCCCCTGAAATAGTGAAGCAATAAAATCCTGAAAAAGCCACCACTGAGAGCTCCAGGACTCCTCCTTGACCAGTCTGCCGGAATAATGGGGAACCTGATCTGTGCCTTCCTGGCATCACAGAGAAGAAAGAAGACAAAAATTAGAAAAGGATTAGTTGTTTCCAAGTTTGAGTCTCAATTTCCTTAGAGTTCTAATTAATAATAGAGTCCTACTGCCTTCATAATTATGCAATGAGTGTTTGAGAGGTTGAAAAGACCAAGGATCAAGAAGGTATTCAATTAGCTTTAGTGAAGATAGTGGAAAAGCAAAGGATGGCTAGGGAAACTGAGAGACTCAAGTCTTTGCATTTAATAAAAGCTTTGCATCCTTTCAAGATTGTTAGTTCTTTCCATGATGCAGAGGTAATAATGAGAACATGATTATAGAATCATCCACTCTAAAATATATTTGTAGATTATTTCCAAACTCTTGGCGGTAAATAAGTAAATAGATAAGTTAAATAAATTAAACCTGTACCTCTGGTCATGTGAGCTTCTGGAACAAGAGGCAGGTGAAGGAGTTTAGTACAAATTCACTGCAATCAAGACTTAAAAGACAGCTGATTGGGTATGTTCACGTAATGTTCACTTAAGCTATAGAAAGAAATGAGCCTTCTCTGAATGACAAATTTTATTTTGGACTAAAAATATGAATGTAGGGGCCTCCCTGGTGGCGCAGCAGGTTGAGCACCACACTATGAAGCATCTGCAGCACAGCAGCACGTGTTCGATCTCTGACCAGGGAGGGGACCCATGTGGTGCAGCAGACCTCTCCTGCCTCACCCAGCTGCTCCCCTCAGCAGTGTGTTTCAGTAGCTCTGCCTGTTCTGCTCCCCGCTCTGTCTCTGGTGAATCCTCTCACCTCCCATGACTCTGGCCTGTACTCCTGCTCTTGTAGGCATAAATAAAAAAATTTTTTTAAATGTTAAAAATAAGTGAATGTAAGAACTGAAACCATAAAATATGTGGAAGAAAATATGGACAAAAAAATCCATAGCATTTGTTTCAGTGATGTCTTTGGGTCTCAAGCTCCAATAGCAAGAGAAATGGAACCAAATATAAATGGGACTACATCATACCAAAATTTTTTGCATAGTGAAAAAAAATGTATTACTAAAATAAAGTCACCCAGTGAGTTGGAGAAAGAATCTTCACAACATACATCCAATAAAAAGTTAATATCCAAGATCTACAAATAATTCATAAAACTCAACAAAAAAATAAATAGCCCAATTTAAAAATGTGCAAAAGAGCTAAATAGATCTTCTCCAACAAAGACATACAGATGGACAGTAGGCAATTGAAAAAAGTGTTCATTATCACTTTGTTACAGGGGAGGGAGAGGGATACCCCAGAACCCCCAAACCTGCCCTTTCTAAATGGGTTCTGCCATCCTCCATAATAAGACAAACCTATAAGGCCTTTAATAGAAAGGAAATTTAATATAACTAGGGAACAATATAGAAAGGACAAAGAATATAGTTACTAAGTTAAGCATTCAAAGTTACTCATCTTCTTGAGGGTAAAAGTTTAGCCAAATAGGTTTGGCCCAAAGCAAGGCCCAAAAGCCTGCCACAAGTTTAAAGGACCTTTCAGTGGAGATTTATAGAAAAGAGTTAGAAAGAGTCAGAAAAATCTGGAAGGAAAAGAGCAAAATCAAAATCAAGATGAAAGCTGCCATTGTTAACCTCCCCATGGGTTTTTCACCCATATCTCTTCCAACCAGTTTATGGGTTTTTCACCCATATCTCTTCCAAACAAGAAGCAAGCACAGTTTCTTCACATGTTCCTCTGCTCTAAGTGCCTCCTCTAGGTCTCCTTGCTGCTCTCCATTCTGCTTTCTTCTTCCTTCTGTCTTCTCTTGGCTTCTGTCCCCAGTCTCCTTTCCAGCATCTTTTTATCTTTGATCAGCTCCTACTTAGGGTGGAACTGGGATCCTGGAACTTTCCCCTTTCCTGGTGACCACCCCGTTACAACTTGTCATCAGAAAATGTAAATCAAAATCATAGTGAGCTATGACTTCAGTACTGTGAGAATTGCCCATGTCAAAAAGACCAGTAACAAAAAGTGTTGGAGAGGGTGTGGAGAAAAAGGAGAGGTTGTGGAGAAAAAGAGGGGTTGGAGAGGGAAAAAGAATGTATGGTGAAAAGCAAATGTATGGTGAAATGTATGGTGAAAAAAGAATGTATGGTGAAAGTTAGAATGTAGACTGCCCCAATCCCCATGGAAAATATATGGTGATTTTTCAAAATATTAAAAATAGACCTACCTAACAACCCAACAACACCACTCCTAAGTGCCAACTCTAAGGACAGAGCAACTCTAATTAAAAGGGATATATGTATTTGTTTGTTCACTTAGTACTGTCAACAGTAACTAAGTTATGGAAATAACCTAAGTACTCAAAGGCATGAGAAGACTAAGATGTATATATACTTGATGGAGTACTAGTCATCTATAAAAAATGAAATTGTGCCATTTGCAACAACATAATTAGATCTGGAGGGAATTATGCCAAGCAAGTTATGTTTCTAACTCTGGTTTAAATACTGGATGATTTCACTCACAGGTATAGTATAAGTAAAGGAACAGAAAATCAAAAGTAAAACAAACCTTAGCTATCTGACTACATATTTGAATTTACTGGAAAGGAGGGGTTGGGGGAGGGGGCAAGACAGGAGAAGGAATTGAGATGGACTGTGGTGGAATTGAGATGGATTATGGGTGTCATGGTGATCAATGTGATATTGTAATATACATCTGAAGAGGAAAAAACCTATAAACCCAAATCATGTACAATGTTGGAAACCATTGTTACCTCAATAAAAATAATACAAAAAGAAAAATAATTATATTTTAGTATCTATAAGCCAGCAGTGACTTTTGAAGTTATGTGCCTACTTCTAGAAATATAGGAAAATTGTTCACTCTCAGGGTGAATACTTAATAGGGTACTGTGGCACAATTTGGGGTAAGTAAAAAAAGTAAGCCCCAGCAGCTGTGGAACAGCATATGAGATGACATGGAAATGGGAAGAATCTGGTTAACTGCCAGAACACTGAAACGCTGTTGTAACCTAGCAGGTAAACCAGTTCATTTCACTCTGCTTATCTTAGAGTATAAAACTCCACAAGGATTTTGATAATTAGAAAACATCTTAATATAATTAATCTGTAGAAATGTCAATGTGTCATCTGTTGTATTTATAACTGTCAAAAGGACAAGCAAAAGAATACAAACATTTTTATGACAGAGGAAAAGAATACTTATTTTCTATACAAATTTTCTAGAGTGGGATTTTTGAGGGTAAGAAAAACTGAGTACAAGAGAAAAGGGAGGAAAGTAGCTTTTAAACTACATGTTCTGTGCTAGATGTTGTAATAGATGTATCATAGATACAATTCCCATGTTATTCCATTTGTGGGGAGCTTTAAATATATTTTCAGTTGGCAAAATTTCTATTTCCATCAGTGAAAAAACAAAAACAATTGGGGATGACCAAAGGACAGGGTGGCATTGAAAAGGATATTTTAAACCAGGGTACATTTGTCAGGTGGCATAGAATTGAGATTAAGAGGCACCATAGATCAAGATTAACAGTCATTTCTAAGATCAAGCTTGTCTTATGTGGAAGAACGATAACAAATATTGGTTGGCAGAATTATAACGAGTTAAGAGCAGATGCATGGACTCTGTATTAAGAAGAATAAAAAGTGAATGATGTAAAAGGAAGATTGAGAAATTAAGACGTGTTACCTAGTTGCTGTACAAATATCTGAATAAATTGTCCTTGCAGATGTGAAAGAGAGAACTCTCACCCTAATCTTACTGTCTCTTGATATCATTATACTTTAAATAGTTTGCCAAACTCAAAATTAATCTAGGTTGTTTGAAGTCAGGTATTTGTGGTGTTAAAGTAGAACAAGAATTGAACGGCAATCTAGGGGGATGGGAAGGCTCTGCTTTTAATATGGCTACTGGTGACATAGAGAAATTTTAGAAATCTGTTCAATTAGGACATATACATACATTATGCTTCAGTAAAGAAATTTTTAATGTTTGACAATTTAAATAAGTGTACTGTTAACAGTTTTAACTTGTGTTCTATTACCTCTGAAACTAATCACCCTATAAACTTTATTCATCACCTGTATTTCTACTCCAGGTGTCGATCAAAGGAGACTTCAATGTATCCCAGTGAAATTTTTGATTTCCAAGGTTAAACAAATAATTTAGCAAGCATTCAGACAACATGTACCCATATACAAAAACAATCCTGTATGTAAAGAAATAGTTCTATATCACCATAGGAAAAATTTTACTTGACTTAGTTATAAAGGAAAAAAATCAGGTTTACCTCAGACTTCACCTCCACAATATTAAATGATATACAACAAAAAAGCTAAGAAAAGGCAACAAAAACATTGTCACATATCAACTAATTCTGAAATAAAGCTCATATATATTTTTCTTATAAAATTTATCAAAATCAGATTCCAATAATTAAGAAACTAATAAGCAAAATAAGGAAATTTAGATTTAAGTAATTTGCAGGCTAATCTTAGCACCTAGATACATAATCTAAAATTAGTGTATATACCAAAAATCATTCTTATAAGAAAAAAAATCTCTACAGGAAATAATGTATAGAGAAAGTGTAATGGACAGTGAAAATAAAATAAAATGGAGGGAAATAAAGAGAAAACAAAACTTAGGTAAATAAACCCTAATATTGAATTATTAATCAAATTATAAATATATTTTAATACACATTAAAAGATAAGGTGAAGTCTAAAATTAAATTAAAAAGACAATTTTTAAAATGGTCACGTGGGTACAAGTATTCTACTTTCTCCCTCATCTTCTCTTTTGGGTCTGATAAATGTTCAATTATATTTTAGATTAATTTTGACATATTCCAAGCTAATTTCTATTATGAAACAAACACAAATGCTTTCATATAATGATGAGAAAACAGGAAATATAAAGACATGGAGAAATTCAATATTTCATATCTTCATTCAGTTCAAAAGAATGAACATGCTTTGAATTAAATAATGGATTGAATACATTCACTACATTTCATTCTTCCCCCAAACCCTACTAAAAATCACATCAGAATGACATTTACCAAGAACACAATGATCCATAAGAACAGAGAGAAGACAACAACATCTTCCCAGAAAAGGGATGCAAGGAAACCAATTAAACTGACACAAAAAATAGAGGAAGCTGAGAACCAAGGTACCTGATTCACTGTAGCTTCTGGATTGTTCACTGAGGGGAAGTTGAGTTGAGGCTGAAATCTTGAGCACATCCCTCACCATGCCAGCGGGGGTGACTGACTAGAAGAAGTGCCTTTGTTATTTCATACAAAGATATCATGCTCAGCAGCCGCCTTTTCTAGAAGGGTATACTTCCATATACTCACATACTTTAGCGGGGCTCAAGTGAGAGCCAACCTGATTTATACTGAAGAGTCTTCAAAAGACTTGAAATTACCAACACTACATCATGATTTGTAGGTTGAATGGTACTGTTAATATAATGAGGATCACATAAGTTGTTTGGAAAGCAACTATATATTCTTTATCTTCCACCCCATTCACTGTACAGATACCCCAACTTGTCCCATTACCTTCTTCCCTAGAAGATGTCTGGTGGTAAAAACACTAGGAATTTAGAACAGGTGCTCTGGACTGGGAAAATTATTTCATCTTTGAGGCCTTACTGAAACCAGGGGAACTAAATGACTTCTGGTCTACAGAATGCCAGCTACTGAATCACATTCTCCACCAAACCTCCTACCCCCTCTTTGCTCTCAGAAAAATGGCTGCTAGACCTTTACTTTCCAGGTAAGGTACCTAACCAGGGAACATGGCAGAATAACAGATCCAAATATATTGGAAATATGGTTGCCCAACCAATGCCAACCCAGTACCTTAAAGTGAAACTAAAAATTGACAGGTACTACCCCATCAACACAGGTTTAGAGGTATTAAAATATATGCCTTTTTTCTCAATCAGGGAAATGCAAATTAAAACCACAATGAGATACCACCTTACACCAGTAAGTATGGCACATATTAAAAAACAAACAAACCAGCAGGTGAGGATGTGGAAAAAAAGAAACTCTACTACACTACTGGTGGTAGTGAAAATTAATCCAACCACTATGGAAAGCTGGAGTTTCCTCAGTCTACTAAAAATGGAGTTATCATATGACCCAGCAATTCCACTCCTAGGGATATAGCCAAAGGACACAAAAACACTGGTTCAAAAGAATACCTGTACCCCTTTGTTTATTGCAGCATTATTTACAATTGGTAAGACCTGGAAACAACCCAAAAGTAGATGATTGGATCAAAAAGATGTGATACATATACACAATGGAATACTATTCAGCAATCAAAAAAGATAAACTACAATCATTTGTAGAAACATGGATGGAGCTAGAAGGGATTATGCTCAGTGAAATAAGTCAGAAGGCAAAGGAAAAATATTGGATAGTTTCACTTTTAGGAGGAATATAAGGGAGCCAAATAAGAAATCAAGGAAAAAATAATAACAATTAAAAAAATAAAATCGCAACACAACAAAACAAAAGACAGACAAATCAGGGGCATTTTGTAGGGTGGGGAGGGAGTAGGACTGGAATGAGGGCAGAATGAGCACAAGCGACTGAGGTGATGGTGCACTGGTGAATTGGTGGTGGGAATTCCATGGGGACTACAATTGATGTCAAATATACATAAATAAAGAAAAAAGGAGAGGAAAAAACCCCGAAACTTTGCACATTTAACATTTAAAATGTAAACGTGTGTGTGTGTGTGTGTGTGTGTGTGTGTGTGTAGTAAGAGAGAGTTAGAGAACAATGTAAAAGTCTTTGTCATTCCCCAGTCTTATTTTCTAGCAATGAGGAAATTTCAGTTAACTATTCATGGCATAGCTGTTCGAATTTCTTAAATTTTTATGCATATGTATGTGTAGATAATTTTTACTCTTATGTAAATGGGGTAATTGTTCATATTGCTAGAAATTTACTTTTAAACTTAAGAAGACATGAGGCATCTTTACTATATTAGTATGTTAAGGGGCAAACCCTATGGGGTTGGGAGTTGAGGTGGGAGACAGATGACCTGGTTTGTGAGTTTTCACCCATGTGCTTAAGAATACAGGGCAAAACCCAAAGGAAACACACAGAGAGAAATTAAAAATGATTTTAAAAAATTATTTGCATATAGAATGAGATAAAGGAGAGAAGGAATAGACAATTTCTTGACAGGCACCTGGACAGATGCTGTCTGTTCTACCTGCAGATGGCATCAGCTGAGCTGAGAGCAGAGCCAAATAAAAAGAAAGACAGAATGAGGCCTGCCTGTGATGGATCTTTTAAAGTCCTATTTGTGTTCTATTCTGTCCCGAGTTCCCAGCAGCTATTGTTCAGAAGTCAGGGGTAGTGCTGGAAAACACCTTTGCCTTTGCGTTGGCTAGGAGCCTCACCCGCTGGATGGAGGCTGCTCCTCGCTGTCCTCTCGATGCCAGCGTGCGTGGTTACCGTGATCACAGCTGCTGCTGCTGCTGCCGCCGCTGCCACTTTTCACCCTGGTCATCACCATGAGTTCTTGTCTCATGAAGCCATAAAAAGGAATTCTCAGACTTTTCAGATAAGTAAGCAGAGAGAAGACTTAGAAAGCAAAGAAGTGTTTATTTAGGAAAAAAAAGGCAAAGACTCCCAGGTGTAAGGTACCTGGGAGGGGCAAGGAGAGCCGTTATGGAATCTTGCTTTGGGTATATGTACTTTCTTTCTCCCATTATTCTAAAGTTTCGCTAGTCTTTCTGTGATTGCTTATTCCTTGGTTGTCTCACTTCATCTACTACCATACTTGGAATCTTCCTACATTACATTCTTTATCTCTCCTTTGCTCCTGAATGTCCTGTTGCCCCTGGTCCTGGGGTGTTTGACTAGCTCCCTTTGGAATTTTGTTTTCCCCATCTCCAGATCTTCCCTTATCCCTTTAGCTGCCCTAATCTTTGAAGCTTCCTTAATGCTCCCGGAATCCCCACCTTTGCTGTCCCTGAAGCTACCTGATTATCCTAACTTGCCCTATGACTCACTCTTACAAGTATACCCTATATCATTTTCTTTTACTTGCATAGATTACACTACAGTATGGAAGTATCATAATCCATTCAAGCACATTTCTATTGATAGACATATAGAATGTTTCCAGGTTTTTGCTATTACAATAAAATCATAAAATAAAATCTTTGCACCTGTCTTCTGTACCCTTATTCTCAAAGATATTGTTATTGTTGTGGTACAGGGGAAAATCTCCTGCTCTTCTGGGTTCTTCAGTCTGAACAAGTAATCAAAACAGCATCACATGGGTTAGCAAAGGAAAATCAATTTAATATATGTAGAGAGAATTTACATGGTTATAGATTCTAACATAAAATGGAGTGGACCAGGAATATTTATTCTGTATGTAAGGATCAAGTTGCGATGTGGGGACAGTACTTGAGGACTTCTTCATGTGGCAGACAAGGAGAGGGTGATATCATCTAAGTGAGAATAAAGACGATAGTCTCCACTAGAGAGAGGACATATTTACAGATGCAATGTCACCAAGGACTATGGAAGTACCTATCAACCTTTTATTTTTAAAAAATATTTATTTATTTACATTTTTTATTTATTTATGCATACAAGAGCTGGCGTACAGGCCAGAGGTGTGGGAGGTGAGCAGGCGGTGAGAGGATTCTTCAGAGGCAGAGTGGGAAAAAGAACAGGCAGATTGACTGAAATACACTGCTGAGGGGCACAGTGGGCGAGACAGGAGAGGTCTGCTGTGCCATGTGGGTCCCTTCCCTGGCTGGGGATCAAACTCATGCTGCTTTGACGCAGTTGCTTCACAGTGTGGTGCTCATCCTGCTGCACCACCAGGGAGACCCATCTATCAACATTTTAAATGCATGTTTATCTGCACATTTCTCAATATACAGATATTTACATCTGGATGGTAAGCCCTAAACTAATTTCTTCTAACTTAAAGGGGAAGCGGCAACTGCTTCTTCCGTTTGTAAAAGGGCAAACATCTGATATAAAGACCAAGGTGTGCTAAGCCTCTAGGGCTTTCATATTTCTTAATTTAAAGTAATCTGCTTTCTGTCCCTAATGGTAAAAAGTTCCTAAGGCTCACAAGGTCGGGTCTTGATTGATCTCTAGTGACACTTATTAGAAGAGGTTTACTTTGGACACATTGAGAATAACCTTTCTGATTCTTTTAGGGAGACCAACACTAATACTCTCTACAAGAAAATTGCCAGATTCATGCTACGTGTGCTTAAAATGTTGATTGATACTTCGATAGTCCTTGGTGACATTGAATGTTAGCAATTTTGCATGTTATTACTCTGAGAATATGAACTTGATATTATTTGCATTTTCCCAAATTACTGGTGAAAATGGGCATCTTTTCAAATTTGAGAGTATTTGGATTTCTTCTTTGGCTAATTTTCTATTTGTTTTGTTTCAAACAAATTTTCTAAAGAAATGATTTTCATCTTATCAGTGTTGTTTAGGATCCATCATTATGTTTTCAGGATATTTTTAACTGTAAAATATTTTGCAATTAGATTCTACTACTTTGATATTTTCTTTGTTTTTGGTATCTCACAACACTGGGAATTTTTGAAACTTCAGGTGGCCATTTTGTAATATCTGTCCCTGTTTGTAACAGCTAGTTTGCAGTCTTACCTACAAGGACTTCTATCTAACCTATGAATCTAAAAGTATTTAACAATATTTTCTACTGCCTCTTTTGTAAGATTTTTTTTTTTAGATTTTTATCTCTTGGAATTAATTTTATGCATGGTAGGGATTAATTTTTGCAACACTAAAATAAGCATCTCCTTTCCGTACCCACTAGACTACTGCTGGTTCCCCAGAATTGAGAGCTAAAATGTTCTCTTTCCTTTCTGCCTGGCTTTGCTTATCGCTTCAAACCATATGGCCTATTTATTGTTGATTCCTTTGGCCAGGGCAGTAGTTTCAAATTAACTCTTTCTCCATGGCAAGTTGAGGGTGGGGGAGCTTCTCAGGAAACTTCCCTTTTGGGCTCCTGCAGCTGCTATTCCCAAGACAACAGACATTTCCTCACTTTCTTATTTTTTAAGATTTATTTATTTATGCATACAAGAGCTGGGGTGCAGGCCAGAGGTGTGGGGTTGGGGAGTGAGAGGATTCATCAGAGACAGAGCAGGGAACAGAACAAGTGGTTATACCAGAGTACACTGCTGAAGGGAGCGGTGAGTGAGATAGGAAAGGTCTGCTGTGCCTTGTGGGTCACCTCCCTGGTCAGAGATCAAACTCCTGCTGCAGTGGCTGAGGCTTATAGTGCTGAGACTTAACTTCTTGCACCACCAGGGAGGCTCCCCCATTTCTTCACTTTACCAGTATTTACAAGTCCCTTAGCCTTTGCCTCCAATGACAGCTTAGGTCATCCAGACATGCACTGAACTGTCCTTTCAAAGAAATAACAATCTTACCTTTGCCAGCAATTTTTTTTTATTGAAAAGCTAGTTAGAATGCTTTAAAGTTAGAACCAATTCCAATTTACATAAATTATTTTTGCACTGTTTTAATATATTACACTATGATTAAATAGACGTGGACATTTGAAGTAAATCAAGAAACATTGTCTTTCACATTTGGCATTTTTCCAAATATTGTTTGACAATTTAGAAAATCACCAATACAACAAAAGCCTTGACTCACTCATACACTCCCCTGCATCACTACCTAAAAGCATATTTGACATTAGTATTTGGGTCACATAAGCAGAATCTTCTTCCTAAGACTTATATTCTTCCCCCTTGCCAGTATATACTTTAAAATTCAGGTTCCTTTCCTTAGCACCCAGGTGTCTCCATGCTTTGAAGTAGAAACTGTAATACATTATTTCTTTTGTGGAAATATTTCTAACCTTTTCTATCAATAAATAAAGAGCTAAATGCCATTTTCAATCAGTAAACTCATGACTTAAAGATAGAAGAATTTTTACGCCAAATATTTTTGTATCTTTTATAAAAAACAAAATAGCCCATGCTTATTGTTCAAAATTCAGATAACCGGTAATGAAGCATTTCACTAGAGAATTTTTTTTCCAGTTTACATGAAATATTCAAATCACCTCCCCCAAACCATGCTATGGTTCAATTACTATTGCTCTTTCTATGAAGAGGAAAAGAAAGGAATGTCTGTGGGCCTCTCCATATAATTGTGCAATATAATTCAAATGTAATGCATAAAAAACCATTTTGAAATTGCTGCACCCTATTCATTGAGAAACACTGTGAATGAGTCATTGCTTTAATTAGCCTCAGGATAGACAACAGCCTTAAGTTTCTGAAAATAGTAAAAGGAAAATACTATGTCTGATAGTGGAAAATCTTATAACTCTTAGGAGAAAAGTAAGACAGAGGCAGCTAAAGGAAATCCCTTTAAAGGAGGAATTTTTAGTCATTTAATTTTCCCAAAAGGATTAACTTTTAGAGTTAAGGAATTAAGATTACGCCATAGCAACTAACTGTCATTTTTGATTCATTTTTTCAAGAAACACATTCTATGTCAGTGGTAGACTAAAAACTTAACATCATTAACAATCAACATAAAAGTATGAGGCATTGCACGCTACAAAAGTTTGGTAAAAAAACAATTGTGCTATTGCAAATCTTCTTACCCATCTAACCTCAATGGGTTCCTAGTAGGAAAAGGTCACACAGGGACAGGAAGGGAGAGAAACATTTTGAGGACTAGAGGGAAACACAGTGGCAATCCTCTTCCTAGTGAAAGTCAGTTGCAAAAGAATATGAGCAGGTATCCTGATGAATATTGAACTCATGCTAGCATTTGCTGCTCTAGGGAGGCATTAGTTAATACAAACCAGACACTAACTTTGCTGTTCAAGAAGGGAGGACACAGTTGCAAACTCTAGTATTATTGAAAGATCAGGAGCCAGAATTTAGCAATCTCTGGTGAGTTCTAATGTCTCAGTGATGAGATTGGAGACCCATGGATGAAATACAAGCAAAAGAGGAAATGGACTCAATTAAGCTACCTTAGAGAAATAATATATAAAGGTAGAAAATCCCTTAACCTCTTAAGGCTCAGGTGGTAAACAGAAGAAAGACACTTTTCAAAGTTGATTTGTGACAAAAGTGTCAAATCCTTTCTAAAAGAGGATGACTGAGCGGATAGTAAGATGAATCAAAAGTAGGACTTCAGAAGTTGAGGTGGTTCTTGGGAGCCAGTCCTTTCATTCCCATAGGGATTCATGAATATGTGATAACTTCTAATATTTTGCTTCTGAAAATACAACAACATAGGTCTCTAAAAGAACACAGCCACAGATTGAAGGACTTCTGCATCTGGGAAAGGTGGAAGTTGATTGCCAGGGGAAGGGAATGGAACTCATTCTGTAACCCATTTTTTTTACTGCACGATTACTGCTGAACACAGGTCATGGAGGTAACATTCATGTTTCCTGAAGCTGTTAGATTATTTTGGAGATCACATACAAAACCATTTATAGATTTCCTGATTAAAAAGTTAAAACAAACAACAACTAAAACCAGTAACTTGATCCTTGCCTATTATCTTGTTACCTGAAGAAGGAATTTGTGGTCAAGAAGCTGCAAATATTTCATTCAGACATTTGGAGGGAGGAGGGAAAGAAATGACCGTAAGGACTTTAAAGTGAAAATGTCCTGGGGAAAAAAAAATCCCAACATGATAACTGAGAGTTCTGCTTCCACTTGGCCACTATCAGCAGCATAATCTCACCTACAATGAGATCGTTATCAATGACACTGAGACTCAGTCGCCATAGAGATGGATCTGGAAAGTCCATGGACAGCCTAAGTGTGCTGGTGACATAGGCACTAGGAACTGGACTCCTCAAGAGTCCTCAAGCGCCATCTCAGTAGCACAGGGGACTAAGGTCACCCAGGCCCCAGGCGCAATGCTAATTTGTAAGACAGCTGAATTCACACACCTTTCTGCTTGCCTCCTGCCCAAATTTGCATCCTTCCCAAATGTGCTGGAAGAAGAGTTGAAAACTGAAATACCAAGGAAGAAGACGGTGGAGTTGAGGTTATAGAATAAGATAATTAAATGATCAAATGAGCATATGGCAAGAAACAAAACAAGCAAAAAAAAAAAAAAAAAGAAAGAAAAACTCACACAATTGAAGATATAATGGTTCTTGAGGTTTCAGATTGAAGAACCTCTTAGAATATCAGGATCTTGTTTCAGTTTGGTTTTTAAATTGAAAAACAAAAAAAGTCACACCTAAATTTATTCTGATAAAATTTCGGATTTTTCAGACACAGAACACAAGTAGTAAAACCACACTGATGGCAGACTTTCATTCCAGTCTTTTCTGCAATACACTGCCAGTGAGACAAAATCCAGTGCTCACAGAAAACGCTGTAACCAGAGAATGCTAAATGAGGCAATTCATTATCACAGCAACAGCAAAAGATAAGCATGTCTGAAACAGAGTGATCAGATAATGAAACACCAATGTCATGTTAAAACTTACCCAAGAAGTTAATAATAGTGATAACAAGGAAACAAAATAAAGTCCCAGTGAATAATTACTGTTTCTATGGCTAAATGTAATTAAAATTCAAAGAAGTTTTGAGAAAGAAATTAGATAGTGAAGAAATTAATTGTAACTTTCTGGTTTAATATCTGAGATAATTCTAATACAATCTAAAGAGATAGCGAAAAAAGTATAAATTTGGAACAAACTAAATTCCTTATCTTATTTGAGCACTAAGCTTTCCCAGAGAAGGAGTCTGCAATCAGGAGTCTTAGGACTTTTTTAATGAGCAGTGCTCTGTAATAGACTGTGAAAATGATGTTTACCCCAAATAAGTAGAAACTGAAAATGCAATAAAAAATCAAGGAAAACATAACAAAACTACAGAGAAACATAAAATACAATATTATTAAATAAGATGAGGGCAAGTAACTCAAATTCTATCATTAAAGGAGTATTGCAAAAATGAAATCTAGTTAAAATACGTGTTGTTTTTAAAAATCCTATAAAGCAAAATGTATTTTTTAAAGAGAAACAAAGGCATACCAGATGAGTCCAAGTAGAAAAAGCAACAATATTAATATTACTATTAGAATGAAGGGGAAAAAGTATCACTTAAACAATGGGGAACATTTCACAAAAAAAGACAGAATCTAAAATGAAAATACACTTGTCATGAATAACGAAGGCACTGGCAAAAGCACAGTACCAAAAGATATGAAACGAGTTCTTTAAGTAATGACCCCAGAAGGAGTAAAACCAAAAAAAAAAGTGAGAAGATGCCTGCTTGTTTTGATTTTTTTAATTATGAATGTTTAATTTTATTTTTCTCTATGAAATTTTATTAATTTATGTTTTCTAGATTTGTACATGAGTATTTACTATTTTTGTTAAGTGAAAAACATAAATAAATTAATTGATATAAATATCTTTGTGGCATACTTATATTATGGACCTGCTGACTTATAGCAGTGGTAGGGTTTTTGTTTTCTTTTTTTTAAATTGTTGTTTTAAAGTTTAAAAATAAAGAAATAGTTCATTATAGTTTTGTAAGTATTAATTTTAGATATCAAAGTATACTCTTGGAATATAAGATAGAAAAATTATCTTCCATGCAATTGTGAATAAACTACTTTGGTTGTTTATACTGTTCTAGTTCTACTGTTTTATGTAAAAACAATTATGAATTGGCATTTTTAGTGCTGTATTTCATCAGTGCTATTAGAAAGCAAATTTGAAATGTTATCTTCTGCTTCTCTTTTTTTTTTTCCAAGAAATGTACCTTGAATTGCTAGACCTACTATAACATCCATTGAAAAACATTTTGCATCTCAAGACAATAATTTTCCAAATAAAACAACTGATAAATTGGGGAGATAATTGTGTATAGAATATCAATCACCACATACAATGAATACTTCTTAGCATGTTCAAGATAAAGGTTGCAATGATGTAAAAATTATAGAGAAGAAACACTGGCAAATATTTCCAGAGGCTGTAAATGATAGTGGTAACATTTTAGAAGAAATTAATAAATCTTTTGTTACCATTTAGTGTACTCTAAGTTTGTAAAGCAAAATGGAATATTTCATATCTGAAAATATTGTATTCAGGTTATCTCCACAGGTTCACTGAACCCTGCCAATGCACTAAGGAGAGCATGTTTCCATGTTTCAGTAGAAGGACGTGCTTGACTGGACCGCATTTGTCCCACACCTGCATACTTGTGGGCTCCAGGGGACAGGCCTGGGAAGGTGTGAATAGGTTCTTGGGCAAGGCTGATTCTCTGCCATGCCTTTTCTTCTGGCAAAAGTGTTTTGTGCGCTTCTTTCCCCCATCCCTACCTTACTAGCGCTTTTTCCTTGGCTAGATCCTGGTGATCAACTTCTCCTTTGATCTTTATATTTCTAAAGGAATTATAGAAATATTATGTCTCTAATTATACTATGCATATATTCCTGCATGCATAATTCTGAGTAAAAATATGACAAATGTTAATATAAATTCAGTCAAGCATGTGAGTTACATAGTTCTTCCCGCCTGAACATGTGAAAAAGGATGCATGGTACCAGCCTAGCCCAAATAGACATGGTCTGATAGTTCACTTAAACTTACTTAAGCTAGAAATGAGGACAAAGGTTCTATAACACACCTTCATGGAAATCAGTTCCCTCTCCCAAGGCAAGCACAGTGCAGTGGGAGCCGATCGAGACCAACTTGTGTGCTTTCCTTAAGTCCCACCGCAGTGACCTGTAGCGTTTCTCAAAACAAGCGGGAGATTCCTTTACCATTCTAATTACTCTCGTGCTCTACAATGTCAGTATTTTCGCCAACGTTTTTATCAAGCTGTCATTTCTTCCTCCTCGAGTATTCTTTCTACAGGACATTCTTCTATTTCCTAAGTATCTCATCAATTTAGGCACTCCTGTCTCTTCAATGAACCATGTTCATAAATATTTTGTATTAAATGTCACAGGGTCTTCTTTTTTTTTTTTTAAGATTTATTTATTTATGCATACAAGATCTGGGGTATAAGCTAGAGATACATGAGGTAAGAGGACTCACACAGAGACAGAGTGGGGAGGTGAACAGGAAGATCTACTGAAATATACTGCTGAGGGGAGCAGTGGGCGAGGCAGGAGAGGTTTGCTGCGCCATGTGGGCCCCCTCCCTGGCCAGGGATTGAACTCGTGCTGCTGTGACGCAGATGCTTCACAGTGCGGCGCTCAACCTACTGCGCTATCAGGAAGACTCTAAATGCCACAGGGTCTTCTTTCATCCACTTTTGGTGCTATCACTTTTGCACTGTGCCAATCACTTTCTTCATTTTAACATCTGATGGAGGTGAATATCAAGGCCACTAACCTCAGGAGGGAAGAGAGAGAAGTGCAGGTCATGTACTGTGCCCATGGTGCCAGTTCAGCATCTTGATAGAGTGAGGAGCCACATTGTTTGCACATTATGTACATCTCTGTCCCTCTTCTCACAGTCCCCTACCCATAGCAACTGAGCAAAGTTGAAAAAAATATGGGTGCCAATGGAAGTCAGAGGCTGACTGGGAAGAAATGAAGGATATCCTATAGGAGACTAAGAATGAGGAAAACATGGACCCGTCATAAAAGATAGGGGATAAGTTAGTTACTGAGAGAGAAAGAAACCAGTGTCCATTCCCCTTGCAAAATGGAAGTGTAAGAGGAAGAGACAAGGCAGTTGCTGATGCAGCCAAATCCAGCAAAACTTGAAAACTAATAGTCATATAAGTGAAGATCAGTATGAGAGGATTGCTGTAGCCCTCAATCATCAAGATAGAAGAAACTTCATACACTACTGTTCTTCACTAGGGACTGCTCCCACCTGACAGTGTGGTGGTATGATAAAGGGGAGCACAAAGCCAGAAGTTAATGTTACTTGTACATAAAGTTATGTAACTCTGCTTATTATTGTAACAAATGTTTCTGGGACATGATCACTACTGGAATTAATAGCTAAATATAGATATTCCCTGATGTAATCTATAGTCAAGGAATAACTGTTTTTATTGTAGGCCTGTGTTTTTTATTTATCTACTTTTCCCCATCACCATCCTTGTGTCCACTTGTCCCTTACCCTCCCCGTTCCTTTCAGGTTGTTTATTACTGTCCAGTATTTCTTGAATGTGTTTCACACTTTAGAAATGTCATCTCTTACTAGGAGAGATGATGGACACTTTTTCATATCTATTGACCTTCTGGATGTCCTCTTATGTGATTGTCTATTCGTATCTGTTGCTCATTTGTTAATTGGACTATTTGATTTTTATTGTTGGATTGTATGAGTTCTTAACTGATATTAATGCCTTATCAGTTACACATCATGTAAATATTTTCTCATTCAGTTTAGTGTCTATTTAATCATCTTGTATTTTCTCTCACTCTATAGAAGCTTTTTAACTTGAGGCTATCCCAATTGTTTAGTTGTTTTAATTCTCTTGCCATAGGACTTGATTCATGAAAATGTATCTTTATTGCTAATATCATGGAATATATTGTCAATATTTTCTTTTATGTATTTTATAGGTGTAGGTTTTGGATATAAATCTTTATATGGAATTTATTTTTGCGTATGATCTTAGTAAGTATTCCAACTTCATTCCTTTCTGTATTGCTTTCCAATTTTCTCAGCAGCATTTATTTAATAGATTCTTTTCCCCATATTACAGTCATGGATGTTTTATCATAAATTAGTTTCTCATATATGCATGGATTTTTTTAAAGCTTTATTTATTTATGCATACAAGCACTGGGGTACAGGCCAGAGGTGTGGGGGGTGAGAGGATTCATCACAGAGAGCAGAGAGCAGAACAGGCAAGTACAGTGAAGTACACTGCTGAGGGGAGCAGCGGGCACAGCAGGAGAGGTCCCCTGCACCATATGGGTCCCTTCCCTGGCCGGCAGCAGGGATCGAACTCGTGCCGCAGCAGCTGCGATTTGCTTCATAGTGAGCTGCTCAACCCACTGTGCCACCAGGGAGGCCCATGCATGGATTTATTTATGTAATTTTGATTCCATTTCATTAATCCATGTATCCATACCATATTGTGCCAATAACCATTGTTTTTAGTACTGTTGTTTTATGGTAAAATTTGAAGTCAGGTAACCTGATGCCTACATTTCTCTGCTTTCTTCTGCCTTTGCAGTTTGAGGCATTTTGTGGTTCCATATACATTTCATTTTTTTATTTTTTAGTTTTTTGGAAAAATATTGTTGGAATTTTAATGGGGATTGCATTACATTTTTATGTAATTTTAGGCAAAATAGTCATTATTTTTATTATATTGATTCTCCCCATCCATAAGCATGGATTATCCTTCTATCTCTTTATGTCACTTTGTAAGTTTTTTATAACATCTGTAGTTTCTGGTTGCATAGGTCTTTTACCTCCTTTGTTAGGTTAATTCTGAGATACTATTTTTTTAAAAAAATATAATACATTTATTTTTCTATGTTTTACATCATTGTTCATTTTTGTACAATGTTTGCTTTCTCCACTCAGGTGTAGCCCCCATGGAATTTCCACCCCCTATTTACCTGAGCACCATCACCACAGTCCCTTGTGTGCTTCCCTCCCCTATTTTGATCCCTCTCCCTCTTCCTCACCTGCAGAATGTCTCTGATCTATAGTTGCCTGTTAATTTTGTTGTGTGGTTTTTTTTTTATATATTTTTCCCCCAATCCCTTTTTTTGGTGCCCTTACATCCTATAAGTGAAACTATCTGCTATTTTTCTTCTTTGTTCTGGCTTATTTCACAATAATCCCTTCCACTTATTTCACATAATTCCTTCACTCCATCCATGTTGCAGTGAATTGAATTAGTTTATCATTTTTGATTACCGAATAGTATTCCATTGTGTACATATACCACACCTTCTGATCCAGTCATCTAGTTTTGCACATTTAGGCTGTTTCTTTATCTTACCTAGTAAATTATAAATAGAGTTGCATTAAACATAGGGGTGCAGGTAACCTTTTGAAGTCACATTTATTGTGTCCTTTGGTTAGAACCCTAGGAGTGGAATTGCTGGGTCATGTGGTAGCTCCATTTTTACTAGTTTGAGGAACCTCCACGTGATTTCCATAGTGGTTGGACCAGTTTGCATTCCTACCAGCAATGTAGGAGACTTCCTTTTTATACACATCTTTGACAACATTTATTGTTTCCTGTTTTTTTAATATGTTTCATTCTTGCTGGTGTACAGTGGTATCTCATTGTGGTTTTAATTCGCATTTCCCAGATTGCAAGTGACGTTGATGATTTTTTCATATACCTATTGGCCATTTGCATTTCCTCTTTGGAGAAGTGTCTTTCTAACTATTCTATCCAGTTATTGACTGGATTGTTTTCTTTACTTTTGTTGAATCACATCAGTTCTGTATAGATCTTTGCACAAAAGCAAACAAAGTTCTGTATAGATCTTTGCACAAAAGCAAACAAAGTGGCAAATATGGATGCCAGTGTTTCATTATTAACTCTAAATGTAAATGGACTAAACTTATCAAAAAAAGACACAGAATAGCAAGCTGGATTAAAAAACAGAGCCCAACCTTTTACAGTCTACAGGAAACACATTTAACTACAAAAGATAAACACAGATTGAAAGTAAAAGGATGGAAAACAATCCTACAAGCAGTGGACCAAAAAAAGAAGGCAGAAACAACTGTACTTACATCAGATAAAATAGACTCAAACTAAATAAAAAATGTAGACAGAAAGTCACTACATTATGATTAAGGAGACAATGTATCAGGAAAACATAACACTCATCAACATATACTCCTCAAATGAAGGAACACCAATTATTATCAGCTCTGAAAATAGACATTAGAGAAAGTACAAATGTAGTAAGAGACTTCAACACACCACTCTCACCAATGGAAAGAGCAATGAGACAAAAAAATAAACAAGGACAGTAGAGCTCTAAATAAGGACCTAGACCTCATGGGTTTACTAGATCAATAGACATTGCACACCCAAAAAATCTGAGTACACATACTTCTCAAGAACACATGGGTCATTCCCCAGGATTGATCGCATATTGGGACACAAGAAAAACACTAACAGATACACCAAGATCAAAATCATAAATCATACCATCTCTCTTCTCTGACAATAAAGGCATCAAACTACAAATAAGCCATGGAAAGAAAACCAGGGACTCTCCTACCTAATGGAGATTGAAACCCACACTACTGGAAAACCACTGAATTAATGAGGATATCAAAGAAGAAATTTTAAAATACCTTCTTTCTATCTCGATTGTTCATCTAACTGGGGAAAGGATTTTGGGCTGCAAATTTTTTCCCTTAAGTATTTTAAATATCTCTTTCCATTCCCTTTGTGCTTGTAATGTTTATGTTGAAAGTCTGCTGACCATCTTACTGGTGTTCTCTAATAAGTTACCCTTTTTCTCTTGATATTTTAAATATTCTATCCTTGTTATTATAGATAGATTTAATATTATATGTCTTGGTGTATGTCTGCTATTATTCATTTGGAACCCTTTGGGCCTTTTGGATCACAACTGCTATTTTGATCATTTCCCAGAGTGAGATGGTTGTCAGTGATTATTTCTTTAAATAGACTTTTAATGCTTTTCTCTTTTTCTTCTCCTTCTGTGACCTCCATGATATAGATGTGATAGCTCTTTAAGTTTTCCCAGGTTTCATTATTTTAAATATTTTTCTCTACCTTGTTCTGTAATTATGTTCTCCAACATTGTATTTTTGAGCTCATTAAATGTCTCTCTTTTTGAACACTGCTGGTACACTGCTGGTGGGAATGCAAGCTAATCCAACCATTATGGAAAGCCATATGGAGATTCCTCAGTCTACTAGAAATGGAACTACCATATGATCCGGCAAACCCGCTCCTAGGAATCTACCCAAAAGAAAGACACAAAAACACCGATCCAAAAGAGCACCTGTACACCTATGTTTATTGCAATACTATTTGTAATTGGTAAGACCTGGAAACAATCCAAATGCCCAAAAGTAGATGACTAAATCAAGAAGATTACTATTCAGCAATCAAAAATTAAAAACTAGGGACATTTATAGAAACATGGATGTAGCTTCAAGGAATTATACTCAGTGAAACAAGTCAGAAAGCAAGAGAAAAATATCGGATGGTTTCACTACAAGGAGGAATGTGAAAGAGCAACAGCTACAACAACAACAACAAATAAAAAAAGAAGAAAAAGAATGAGTTCAAGGAAAAGGGCAATTACAACCAAAGCACCAAAATAAAAACTCAACAAGACCAAAAGGTCAAAGACAAACCAAAGGTACCATGGAGGGGGAGGGGAAGGAAGGGAGGGCAAAGAATGGGATGACAGCAGAAAGCGCACAAGAGACTGAGGTGATGGTGCACGGGTGGAATGGTGGTGGGAACTCCCTGGGGAATACAAATGATGTCAAATATACTTAAATAAATAAATTAAATTTTTTAAAAAGTCTCCCTTTTTATTATTGTTACTGCTTCAGCTGCTTCTTTCTTTTTATTTGGCTATTGAGGCCCTCAACTGTATTTTTGAAATCAGCGATAGTGTTTCTTAACTCCATTATTTGTGAATGTAGCTCCCTCATATTTTCATTATATTTAATCTGTTGCTTTTATATCCTCTATTGTTTTTATTTTTTAAAAAGGATTTATTTTATTTATGCATATAAGCACTGGGGTACAGGCCAGAGGTGCGGGAGGTGAGAGAATCCACCAGACAGAGCAGGGGGCAGAACAGGCAGATGGACTGAAACACTGCTGACGGGAGCAGCGGGCCAGGCAGGAGAGGTCTGCCTGCACCATGTGGGTCAGCTCCCCAGCCAGCAGCAGGTATTGAACTTGTGCTGTAATGACTGTGGTTTGCCTCATAGTGCATTGCTTAACCCACTGCACCACCAGGGAGGGCCCTCTGTTGTTTTTAAAGTTCCACCAGCAGTGCTAAGACTGTTATCCTGAATTCCTTTTGTCATGCTCGACAAATCTACTGAGATGAAGCTCCTTTTAGGGTTGTTTTTTTTCCCCTGGCATTAGTACTGCATTCTTTTGTGTCTTAATGGTCAATTTTGTATGGGTTTTAGTGGATAGCTTTGTAATTGTGGTTTTTGCACCTGGGCCTTGTACCAGTGAGAAGTAGTAGTTATAAAAAAGGACAGGGGCAATTAGCATCAAAGGATCACCTGTCGTGTTGTGATGTTTCTTTGATGGAGGGATTTTGGGTATCTCAGTCTGAAATGAAGAGTGGCAGGTGTTTTATATACCTCAGCCTAAACTTCAACAGTAAGCTCTTCTGTTAGGAAGTTGAGTGCTCTGACCCAAGTCAGGTCAAAGATGTTCTGTGTTATCAACCTCACATTTAAGCCAATAGTTCTCCCTCCGTGCCCCCACCTCTACCACTCTCAAGGGGTGCAACTTTCTTCTTGGGCCCCTTTGTCATGCTCGGGGTGTTTTCCAGATCTTAAGGATCCCCACTGTTGGTGTGCACCCAAGTCAGTAGTTGTGGGGGCGCTGCACCATAGCCTCTTCCCCCTCTTGTGAGTTATATTGCTCCATTTTTACTGTAAACAAAGTCAAGTTAGAGTTTTTCCTCGCCTTTTCAGTTAGGTTGATGTTCTTATTGAATATCCTGATAAACAGATTTTCTCTCAGAAGTTACTGGGTTTTTTTGGTTTTTTTTTGCATCAGTTGTGTTGTACATGTCTGGAGCAGATGAGTCTGCCATCTTTGATCTGTAACTATCTTCCTAGACTCCAAAAAATAAGATTTATTATGAATACTTAATACTATTTTTATGAAAAGATTGCTGATTGAAGCTTGCTTGTTCTGATTCTTAAGAAGTAAGTTTTCCATCCCTGATGATAAGTCCTCTTGATGCAGTTCTTGCTGAGGTTGTATTAGATGTTGTTCAAGTCATTGTGAAATTTGAAACTTATGCTGATTATGAATGGAGTTTGAAAAATAATATATTTCTAAAGGTTTTTTTCATTTTAAATAGTTATTAAGGATGTGATTTCTCACATACTGTAATTGTTGACTTTTAAAATAAAACTATCACATGCCTCTGATACAGCTGGAATATATTCTGAGAAAGGAACATAAACACATTGCCTTTGGATAGCCAACATCATCCATTTTTGAAATACACAAATATTACATGTTTTAAAAATGTAAAAAATTTACACCACTAATTTTCCTTCTAAAATCATATTTCTATCACATTTTCCCTATAGAACTGTATCCTGACATAATTTTTTCTTTGAAGCTTTTTTAAGCACAGTTTCCCCCACTGTCACATAATCTTCATGTTATCAAATTTCTTTGAAACAAAAAATATGTCAAAAATTTAAACTTATTTTTAATATCTTCTGATTAAAAATCTGTAAAGTTAATATTTCTATTTTAAATGAAATGCTTACTATAAATCAAAATATCTTAAAATTAAATTATTGTTAAGTAATTTCTAACGTTAAAAGAAATTTTTATTAGAAATGCAACTTTTAATATGATGGATTGGAAAGTAAAGGTGACATTCCTAGGTGATATTTGCAATTGTCCCTTTGCTTAGATTTTTTTTACCTTGAGCCACCACACCAGTGAGATTCCAGATGCTGAATCTTTTGTAAGTGCATGAAAGGAAATTCTAATAGGATATTGGAGAATGCTTTATGCTGTATGTGAGTTCCTAGGCAATTCACTGTTGAGGGAACACTCAGATGAGCCTCAAGACCTGAAACTGAATCTTTTGTGAAGACTTCTTTTTAGTCCAAGAGATATGAAATTCAGTAAAAACCACTATTCCAGATATAAGGTCACTAAGGAAAATGGGTTCTATTTCAGTAAGGTATAGAAGAAAAATACTTTTAACTCTTTATTTTTAAATTTCCACTTTTAAATTTTCTACCTTTCTTTGGTGTAGGATATTTTGCATATCATTTTTAATTATGAATCAGGTAGTATAAGGATATAAAAGTGAAAAATCAGTTTTCTTTAACAAGACAATGATGAATATGGTTATAGAATCACATTAATCTGGGCCCTCCCTGGTGGCTCAGTGGGTTAAGCAATGCACTATGAAGCAGACTACAGCCAGTACTGCACGAGTTTGACCCCTGCTACTGGATGGGGAGATGACCCACATGGCACAGCAAACCTCTCCTGCCTTGTAGGAGACCATGGCGCAGCAGACCTCTCCTCCACTGCTCCCCTCAGCAGTGTGTTTCAGTTAATCTGCCTGTTCTGTTCCGCACTCTGTCTCTGGTGGATCCTCTCACCTCCCATGATTCTGGCCTGTACCCCAATTCTTGTATGAATAAATAAATATTTTTTAAAAATCACATTAATCTATCTCAATTTTAAGGCATACTTTGCATACGATTGAGGTCTGTGGGATAGGATGTCTCCAATGATCTTCCACAAATCTATGCTGGGTTTTGGACTTCTCTAGCATAACATAGAAATCACATTAACAATAACTGGAACAATGTTACTATTGTGTCATCTGGACCTTCTAGATAATAACTATTCCCACATTTTTTGCAGGATTTTGGTGAGTATATTTCCCATGTTGGGACAGCCCAGGTCATGATTGTTGGTTCCTTTTTTTCTCTAACTATTTCTACTCCCTCTTCCTCATTCAGTTATTTGTATTCACGCTACTTATATCCTCATCAACTCTTAATATATACTTCCAGCCCAGAACTCTCTTCCAGACTGCATACTCTTATACCCAACTTCTCCTCCATTTGACTGTCTGTCAGATGTCCCAAAGTTAATGAATCAGGACTGTACTCTTTCTCCACCCCAAACCTGCTTTATCTATAACTTCCTCACCCTGGTTATAGGCAGCTCCATCCTTCAATCGTGACTTGTCTACTCAAAACACTGCAGTGACGTCCCATTCCACTCATAGTAAAAGCCAGAGTCTTCCCTGATTTCCTAGAATTTAACAACCTCTGCTTCACCCCTTTTCTTTTTTTTTAAATTAAAAATTTTTTTTTACAATGTTTGCTTTCTTTTCTAGGTGTAGTCCCCGTAGAATTTCCATCACAAATTCACCCATGCACCATCACCATAGTCCCTTGTGCTCTTCCTGTCCCTGCCTTGATCCCAATCCCTCCTCTTCCCTGAAGAATGTCTCTGATGTGTAGTTGTCTGCTTATTTTTGTTTTGTTTTGTTGTTGCTGATGCTGTAATTATTAATTTTTTCCTTGGGCCCCTGTATGCCTCTTGTAAGTGAGACCATCTGGTATTTTTCTTTTGCTTTCTGACTTATTTCACTGAGCACAGTCCCTTCAAGATCCATCCTGTTTCTTCAAATGGCTCTAGTTTATCTTTTTTGATTGCTGAATATTCCATTGTGTATATATATGACATCTTCTTGATCCAGTCATCTATTTTTGGACATTTGGGATGATTCCAAGTCTTACCTATTATAAATAGTGATGCAATAAACATAGGGGTGCATCTATTCATTTAAATTAATGTTTTTGCGTCCTTTGGGTAAATCCAAAGGAGTGGGATTTGGGTAAATCCCATAGGAGTGGGATTGCTGGATCATATGGTAGTTCCATTTTTAGTAGCATGCCTCTCCCCTTTTTTAATCTCTTATCCTACTTCTGTCCCTGAACTTAGCTTTGTGAAATTGTGCTGACTTCCCACTGTTTCTTGCGCATACCAGGCATATTTCCACCTGGAAAATTTGCCCTATCTCTTGCTTTGGCTTGGGTGGCTCCTGTCCTGTTATTTGTTGAGCTCGCTCCATCATTTCCTGTAAATATTTTCTCCATTCTTACTTTCTCAATATGGCCTAGACTAACTCATCTGCCCCCTGCGCCACCCCACAACTGGTACTGCTGTATCCTGTTCCACTTTTCATTTTTTAAGAAATGATGTAGTTATCATTTTTCAACACTAGAAAGTTTGCTTATTAATACAGCTCTTTTGTTCTGTCTTCCCTGCTAGAGTATGAGCTCCATGAAGACAAGGATCTTGTCTTATTTGTTCACTGATAATATATGGTTGCTTAGAAGAGTGACTGCTACATGGTATATATGTAGTAAGTATTTAAGGGATGAAAGAACAAATAACTCACACCTTAAATGAAAGCCTCATTATGCTTTAGAGAACAGTAATGGGAGATGTGAGTTCTCATACAGCACATGGTATTGTATTCATAAAACTCAAAGGATCTGCACCAGGCCAAGATGGGCCTGATAGTTCCATTTCATACAGGTCTAAGCCATATTGTCCAGCCCATTTTGCTCTGTATTAACTTAGAACAATTAATGAACAATAGTTACCAGAATTATAGTTCTTTTTCTATTTCCATTTCCAAAAATATTGGATTAAACACTTACTTTTTTTTTTTTAGATTCAATAACATCACAGTGCTGACCTTATTTCTGAGACAGTCAGTTTTACAAGTTTCTATGTGATACTTTTGAAAATACACGCCCAAGGATTGCAAGCTGGCAGAATGTTAGTTGAAAATAGGTCTGCTTCCTGAAAACGTCTTGAAATTCTTAGTATCACTTTGCTCATCAAACTTATCTAAATAGGCAATCTGTAAATTTAATATCATTCAAGTTAAAATATAGAAATGGACTATTTATTCCTCTTCTAATTTGAGTTACTGCAAACATGTTTTTATGCAAGGAAAAGGCAACCTTTACTTCCTTAGCAGAGGTTGCAAGTTTAATGCACAATTAAAACTAAAACTATTATTAAACCCAACTTGGATGGTCTAGTTTCATCCAAATGATGTGAATTATTGTATTACATTAAATTTATTAATCTAATGTTTTACTCTCGTACTTAACTTTTAAGTTTTAGTTTTCTCGTTGTGTAAGAGCCAAACCCATAGGGTATTTATATCTAATTTCATATTTATAATGAAAATTGAGTCCCACTGGTCTTCATCTGTCATGAATGAATCACTGGGAAAAATTCCACAAGGAAGAGATAAAGAATATATTTTACTGAGGCAAAAAAATTAACAATGCTATATTAATACAAGAGAAAGCATGGGATTCCTATGTTTCTATCACCCTATGGAGAGTAAAATTGGACCATGTAATTTGAGAGATATTCAGTGAAGCTTTTTCTAATGGAGGGAGCCTTCCTTATGCATGTCTATTTCTATATATGGCAATATGTGAATGCAGTCTCATCAGTGGAGATAATACAAGTAACTAGGTCATGAGTGTCAGGTATTTGCATTTGTGGTCTGCAAAGGGCTGCCCAAGGTCTATGGTCAGGGAAGAGAGCTGCTGGCCTCTAGGGAGAAGAGGGACCCTTTGGTCCTTACGGCAAAAACAACTCAGCAAATGAACCTGTCAATTACGGTCAAGGCATCACAGCATTACATGTTAAGTAACAATATTATAAAATAATTTAAACCAATAGCAGGTATCTGTTACTTTCTTTTAATGGGTCCTATACAACACTCACATTTTTAAAGTGTTGCTTGATAAGCAACGACATTTAAAGCAACGACATTTCAAAATAGCCTCACCCATCAAACTATTTTAGTTTACTCTTAGAAAATACTTTAGGAGAACTGGCAACTACTCAACACCAAAAGAACTTTTCGTTCTTGAGATGTGGGGTCAGTGCAGAGTAAGAGTAAGTTCCTGCTTACTTTCTTCTTCATGACAGTGATATTTTCCTCAGAGAGTTTTTCTGGAGTTTTTCCAAAGATCAAACTAATGCCAGTCAAGGAGCTTGTCAAATAGAAGTTGCTGTACCTCTACGCTCAGTTCGATCATAGCAAATTTATGGTGCAGTCAGAAAAGAATGCATGTTTTTTCCCATACCACAGATATTGCCATCAGCTTAACTAAAACCAGACTTTCATATATTACCCACTCACTGACCACAGAGGGGCAGTTAAATCAGTGAAAGTGCCATTTTCTGAATTACTCTTCAAAAACGTCATCACCTTTTTTGACAAATGAAAGGGGTATTTTATATCTTTGGTTTTCCATTTAGACCTGTTAAGGGACTACTCCAATCTGTAACAGTTAGAGATTACTATTACTATCTATAATAGTTACGTTTTTAAAGTCAAGACAACCAATTGCTAGTCTAATTAGTTATGATGCATTGGCCCATGGGTTCTGAGAAATTGTGTTTCCTGAAGAAACAATTATAATCTCCATAAAGCACTTTCCACTTTTTGTTCATTACTTCAGCTGTCACATCAATGAAAATAATGTACAATTATCTAGAGTTTATTCTAAGTTCATATACCTTTCTCAGAAAATATTTAACACTCACAATTACATTGCATTTCATAAATAAGAACTTTTTAATAAAGCTCTCTAAGGATTTCTTTCCTGTATATGGCTTGTGTGTTACAGACTAATTGACTACAAATAAAAATGCAATCCACTTGGCAGGTTCTTGCTCAGCTTTTAGCAGAAAAGTCAACATTAGCTCCAGCAGATCCTTATCAATCTTGTGGTTGGGCATTGATGAAATAAAATAACTTGGTTTATTTGAAAATACCTTTAGCAGTGTACAAAGCATTTCCTCCTTTGATTTGATTTGTCCTTTTCAACAACCCTGGGTAGAATCTATTATTACTTCTCTTGGAAGGATGTACTTAATACAGATTTAGAAAATTTGAAACTTACCCAGTAATAAATAACAAATGAGAAATAAAAGACTTTGCATGGCAAAACCTATGCACTTCCTGTGTGCTGTCTTATGGTAGGATTATGAGGTCTAGGGCGAAGTATAAGCTTCCTATAAGCTGCTCTGCAAACACAGACTGCAAACCAATGATGATGCTCAGCATGAGATTGAAGATGCCTCAGCTACACATCATGCAATAAGCTCAAAAACAAGATGACTAGGGATACCAAGCCTCTGAGAAAATATGTTGGAGTGAAAAATAACACCATTGTTTAAAAACACCCTGAAGTGTTTGAAAATCTATTTTAAAACCTAATTTTTCTATAACTATCTGGTGCTATTCAGGTTTTCCCTGCAGGATTTATAAGAGAAGATGGATTGTCAAAGTCAAAATAAATCACATGCAAATTAATATTAAATATTATTGATACAGTTTTTGATAAATGATACTTCTGTGGCTATTGTGTTATAAAGACCTTCTACCAGTAAATAGGTGAAAGAAAGAAAAGTGGAAATAAAGAGCTTGACTGAGTTGAAGTGAGTGAGGTATTGACTCTGGACACAGTTTAAAGGGTGCTAAGAGACTCAGTAGTGAAGAGAAGTGATTTTTTAATGCAAAGTTTTGAAAAAAAAAATCCAAGATGATTAAAATATAAAATTTGAAGTAAAGGCCAAATTGGTGTTTCTGGTGTTTCATTTTGCCACAGAATCCAATATGGCTCAGTGTGACACTGTTAACTGGATCTCCATTTAAAAGTTTGACATGCTTAAGTGTACAGCCACTGTCACTTCAGGAGCAGAGGTGTACCTAGTCCAGGCCTTTTAGGACATAGCCCTTCGCTCCAGAACCACAGCCGCACCCAGGAAGTACATCCCACTCAATGCACTGCCATCAGCATCTCAGAGTAGGTCTGAGCCCCTGCCTGGGGCTTGCAGGACCGTGTTCTACATTAGGTATAGTCAGCAACTTCCCTCTCCCCCAATAAGCACCTCTGTCTCCAAGCCCAGGCACCAGCAACTTGGGAGCAGGCACATGCCCAGGTGTTGGAGTTGCAGAGTCTACTCCTGGGGTGGACCCCAGGCCCTCACTGAGTGCATCCCACTCAGTCACCAGCTCCAAACAATATGATATGTAAATATTTGAACAAATACCATTTGTTCCTAGCTTTACGATTCTTTTTCAGTCCTTACTCAGTTCCATGTGTTCGTTCCTGTCTTTGGTTGAGATACTAAAACTTCTTTTAATGTTTTTGTTGAGGGGGAGTGTCAGTAGATGAAAACCCCCTAAGATATTCTTCATATGAGGGCAGCAATAGATACAAGCCCCAGGCTAGGATGCTTAGAGCCTTGCACTTTACTAAGAATCTACAGCAACATTCCACCTCATGACTAACAGAAACAGGCCCTGAGTCACTTCTCCTGGTTGGGGTGAGAGCCCAGTGACTCAGCTTTTCAATCCAGTGTCCACCAATCCAGAGGACACCAGTCCTCCCAACCACCAAACAAGGCCAAGAAGTGCTTTGGGGAAGTGCTTAGGGGAAGGTTATAACATCACTCCATATAATACAAGACACCAGTAGCTGTACCCACCATCAAGTAAATGCCTATGACAGTAGGAGAGAAGGATTCACACACAGCAAAAGCAAACACTGCAGCAGAGCAAAATAGCGAACAATGGAGGAAAGAAAAATACCAATGGCCAAGCAAGCTCTCAGGGGAACAATAAACCACAGAGAGAACACAAAACCCCAGAATCAAACTACGAAGACATGGAAGATCTTCTTTACCTTTCAGGCAGAGAATTCAAGATGGCTATGATTAAGAAAACTGAAGAATGGGAACAAAACAAATAAAACTCAGAATAGAAATTAACACTATGAGAAACTAACAATCAACAAATAAGATCAAACTGAAACTCTAAACAAGAAAATAAAAGACATTTACATGGCACTGCAACCAAAAAACAATACGCACATTTTTCTCAAGTGCACAGGGGTAATGCTCCAATATTCACCCCATATTAAGTCACAAGATAAACATAATCAACTTCATGAAGATAGAAATAATACCAAGTATCTTCTCTCACCATAAAGGTACTGAACTATAAATCAACTACAAAAAGAAAATTAAGAAATACTTTTAATGCATAGTGACGGATAATACAGTACTGAGAAACCTCTGGGTTAATAAGGAAATCAAAAAAGAAATAAAACTAATTTCAGGGTGAATAACAATTTTTTTAGACTATATGTGACATAAAAAAGTAGTCCAAGTAGGAAGTATAAAGCAATACAAACCCACATTCAGAAATTAGAAAGATCCTAAACAAACAAATTTGTTACTCATCTCAAGGTAGCAGAAGAACTCAAAATTCAAAAAATCCAATAGAAGGAAGAAAATAATAAACATTAAAGCAGAAATAAATGAATTAGATATCAAAAACCAGCTCAAATTAATTAAAACAAAAGCTGGATCAATAAAGTAAACAAAATAGATAAAACTTTAGATAGACTCACAGAGAAAAAAGGGACAAAACTCAAATAAATTGAATAAAAAATTTAAGATGATAAGTCACAACATACACTGCAGAAATTCAGAGGATAATGAGATTACTAATATTAATATGTAAACAAATTCAACAACTGAGGCAAAATGGAGAGATTATTTGAGCTTTACAATTTTCTAAGACAGTCTAGGAAAGAAATAGGAATCTTGATTTACAAGTAGGGAAACAAATCACAAGCAAGGAAATTGAAAGAGTAATCAAAATTCTTTGAAAAAATGAAAATCCATCATCAGGTGAATTCATAGTTGAGTTCTACCTAATTTTCAAAGATGAAATAATACCTATTCTGGCCAGACTCTTTCAAAGTATCAAGAAAAAAGAAATTCATCCACATTTATGAGGTCATCATTACATTAGTACCAACACCAACATAAAGAAAGAAAACTACTGGCCAGTCTCCCTAATGAACACAGATGGGAAATCCATAATAAAATCCCAGCAAACAAATCCAACTATTCACTAAAAAGATTATACACCATGACCAAAGGTATTTAATCCCCAAAACACAAGAATAGTTCAAGAGCTGAAAGTCAATCAATGTAAAATACCACATCAACACACAAAAAAGAAAAAAAAAACCAGATAATCATATCGATATATACTGAGAAAGTATTTGATAAGATTCAGGATGCACTTGTGATAAAATTCCTTGAAAAGCTGGAGATAAATGGGAAACATACCTTAACAATTAAAACCCTATGTAACAAACCTAAAGGTAGTGTCAAAAATATGGTGAAAAACTGAAAGAGTACAAGACAAGATGTCTACTCTTACCAGCACTATTCAATACAAAGTCCTAGCCAGAGTGATTAAGCAAGAGAAAGCTATAAAGGGAATCCAGATTGGGAAAGAAGAAATAAAGCTATCGTTATGAGCAGATGATATGACAATATACATAGAGCAACCCAAAGACCCCATGGAAAAATAAATTGAAACAATAAACCAGTTCAAGAAAGTGGCAGGATACAAAATCAACACACAAAAGTCAGTTTTCTACCTCTATACAAATAATAAACTAGAACAAGGAATTAAGAAAACAATAGCTTTTACAATCTCACACACAAAAAATAAATACCTGGAAATAAACCTAACAAAGGAAGTGAAAGACCAATACAAGGAAAATTATGAAACATTGTTAAAAGCGTAGAAGCACAAAGAAATGGAAAGATATTCCCTGCTCTTTGATTGGAACACTTAACAGTGTCAAAATGACCATACTATCCAAAACAATTTATTGATTCAATACAATTCCAATAAAAATCCCAATGGATTTCTTCAAATAAATAGAATAAAGATTAATGATATTCATATGGAACCACAAAACATCCAAATAGCCAAAATTCTTCTGATTGAAAAGGGAAAAATGGAGATAACGCGTATCTGAACTTCAATTATACTACAATGGCCTTAATAACTACAATAGCATAGTGCTGTACCAAAAGCAGACACACAGATCAATGGAATAGAATTGAGAGTCCAGAAATAAAACCACACATTTAAGGACAACTAACATACAACAATGGAATAGTATATGCACTGGATTAAGGTATGTCTCTTCAGTAAATGGTGCTGGGAAATCTAGATTGCCACATGCAATACATCAATTCAACTCAAAATGGCTAAGACTTGGTTGTAAACCCTGAAACCATAATAGAAGAAAACAGGCAAGACATTTCATGATACAAATCTCAGAAATATTGTTGTGGACTCTTCTCTAGTAGGAAGGAAAATAAAGGAGCAAATCAACAACTGGGACTACATAAAATTAAAAAGCTTCTGCATAGTGAAAGAGACCATGATCAGGGGTCTCCCTGATGGCGCAAGGGGATGAGCATTATGAAGCATCCACAGCCACTGCAGCACAAATTTAATCCCTGGCCAGGGAGGTGACCCACATGGCGCAATGGTCCTCCCCTACCTTGCCTGCTGCTCCCCTCAGCAGTGTATTGTAGGCCATCTTCCTGTTCTGTTCCCCATTCTGTCTCTGGTGAATCCTCTCACTCCTCCCCCGACACATCTGGCCTGCATCCCTGTACTTTTTTTTTTTAAAGATTTATTTATTTATGTATACAAGCACTGGGGTACAGGCCAGAGGTGTGGGGGGGGTGGTTGAGAGGATTCACCAAAGAGAGCAGGGAGCAGAACAGGCAGATTGACAGAAACACACTGCTGAGGGGAGCAGCGGGCCAGGCAGGAGAGGTCTGCCGCGCCATTTGGGTCCCCTCCCTGGCTGGCAGCAGGGATCGAACTCGTGCTGCAGTGGCTGTGGTTTGCTTCATAGTGCGTTGCTTAACCCACTGCGCCACCAAGGAGACCCCTGCACCCCTGTTCTTGTATGCATTGATGAATGTTTGAAAAAGAAGTGTTACAGAGCAGGGAGAGGAGCACCCCAAAACCCCCAAACCTGTCATCTCTGAATGGGTTCTGCCATCCGCTGCATTAAGACAAACATATAAAACCTTTAATGGAAAGGAACTTTAATACAATTTGGGTACAATACAGAAAGGACAAAGAACATAGTTACTAAGTTAAGCATCCAAA
>JAGFMF010011718.1:683784-694878 GCA_019455555.1 Galemys pyrenaicus | reverse complement strand
CTTAGTAACTATATTCTTTGTTCTTTCTTTATTGTACCCTAGTTGTATTAAAGTTCCTTTCCATTAAAGGTTTTATGTGTTTGTCTTAATGCGGAGAATAGCAAAACCCATTCAGAGAGGGCAAGCTTGGGGGTTTTGGGGTGCTCCTCTCCCTGCCCTGTAACATTATCTTACTGCAAATCCAGTGCCCTACATTCAGAACACATCCGGCAGGAAACTTGGTTCCACTGGGCTTTTGGATAAATTATAAAATTCTGTCTTTCTTGGTTTCTGCAAGACCAATTCGCCCAGTTTCCCATCTTAACTTTCTGACACTATTTTTATGTAAGAACTCCCACCTCCAAGACTGGTGATTTAATGAAAGGAAGTCCCTGATTGAGAGTAAGGAAAACGCTCTGTGCGTGTTCACGTGTACTGTGCTTGTGCATGCACTTATAGGTAGGCACCTGTTAATTCCAGATCAGCTGTCCCACCTTTTTCGCCTCACTTTCAAGGTAAATGAACCTGTGGCATTTTTAAAATCTTTTTTAAAATTCTAGTTTTTTTTTTAAACATTTATTTATTTATGCACACAAGAACTGGCATACAGGCCATAGATGCAGAGGGTGAGAGGATTCACCAGAGACAGAGTGGGGAGCAGAACAGGCCAAATGACTGAAATCCACTGCTGGGGGAGCAGTGGGTGAGACAGGAGAGGACTGCTGCACCAGGTGGGTCCCCTCCCTGGTCAGGGATCCAACTTGTACTGCAGTGACTGCAGATAGTCTCATAGTGCTGCACCTTAACCCCTTATGCCACCGTTCTTGTGAGTGTTTTGTTCAGTTCTTTATTCACACTTCGGAAGTGATGAGTTCAATCATAAAAACTAAAAATGTTCCATTGAGCACTTGCTCAATTTCTCTACTTATTTGTATACTTAGAATTTATGAATTAACTGTTAGTTTTAGCATACGTAGGTAAGTCTGATCTTTCTTACAGAAATAGCATCTTAATTTTTCTCAGAATACTTTAAAACAAGGTAACCAATGTTTGCCTTTAAAAGGAGATGGAAAGCATGCCTTCCTCCATCACATTCAAAGCTGTTTCATGGTTTTATAAAGGATAAAGACCATTCTTATTAATTCATCTATACTGGATTCTAACAATCTTTTTGATAATGATGTCTTTAGTGATAGAAACTTATAAAAAGAAAAAGTCCTTCCTTCTTAATTTGTTAATATTATGAATGAAAAAGAATGACTTTCATTCAGAATGTCTAGCATTAAAATAAATTAATCCCAACTTCCCTACTCCAAGAACAAAACTGATCTAAAATGGAGCAAATTGTTTATAATCAAGTTCATATTACAAATGATTCTACAAACCATTCTGGAGTCACACAATTTTTAACTTCTTAAATCCAGAGCTTCAATGTGTGAAAATATTAGCATTTCATGAAAAAAAAATAAAAACAAAGCAATTCCACATGTAAAGTGGCCTTCATTATCAGTGGATGATTATATTCTTTGTAATAGTTTTCTATATAAAACTTCAAAGTCATCAATCTATTTCAGTGCTTTAAATGAGCAAACCTAGTCAGAACTAAATTTCTCCTCTTTCAATAAGGAGGCATAGAGTGGCTAGACAGTAAAATTAGTTAGCCCAATACCTGAGCATAGAGAAATGGAAATCTCTTTCAAACATGATTTTAAATATTCTCACATCATTGATGCACCTTCTTCACCAATGGCATCTTAGGAAATGTGAAGGTCTTCAAATATCTCAGTCAAACTAATTCAAATTTTCCTTCATCATTTGTATCACTCTTCACAGGAATACTTGAATTTCTGTATGCTGATGTTTTTCCTAATTGCCTCATCTTCTAGATCTTCAAAACAGTCTTGGTATGGCTTTTTCCTCATCTGTATTCATGTTTTCGCTATCTCTTGCAAGCTCTTTCAACTGAAAAACAGCCAATTTCTAGGACATCGACATGTGGTACAGTAGTAGTTCTTCTCAATTGATACCACATCTGGGATGTTATCTGAGTTTATTTTGTGTACATGCTCATCATTTAAGTTACTATTGAACAAGTCAAACCCAACACCAGGTCAGTATTTAGAATATGAACCAAATAAGCATGACAAAAATACTATAATACTCTATTAATTTCAGATGTTTTCTGTACCCAGATTTCCTTGAAGTTATCCTTCTTTGGTATCATTCCAGAACCTGCACTGGATTTTAGATATTGGATTACAGTGCACTGCAGTGTACTTCAAGTTCTTTGTGGTGTCATAAACTATTGAAAGGGTGACTCTAGAAGTTACCCTGTGAATTTCTGCAGCTTGTAGGGTATTTAGGTTTATGAAATGGATGGTACTGATTACTCAAGAACAATCACACACACATTTACGGTTTGTGTGAGTTTTGGAGACAAGACTTGCATATTAGAAACATATCCATAGAAAATATGCTTTTTTTATATGTTACTATGAATATGCTAAGAGATCAGTCTCTGTGATGTTTTGCATTTACAAGGAACTGTACATTGAAGAAAATCTACAATCTTGTGAGTGTGCTATTTTAGAGAATAATAGAAATCCAGACCATCATGAATGTCTTTGATACAATGTAGTCTGATGTATTCCATATATCAAAATCAGTTAACTGTCCCAGATAGTAGAAAGTTTTTGTGCAAAGTCTTTTGACCCACTTGAACCACAGTTTTCAGAATTCCTTAGCTTCTACTCAATGGCAATCTCCACACAAATGGGGCTGAACAATGTAATCCGCCACAAACAAGCACCAGTCATAACCTCTTTCTGTATCTACAAGCCTTACTTAACCAAGAGGGGCTTTTGTTTTTTTCAAACACAAAGCAAGACATTCTCTGGACACCTGTGCTGATGTCTACTTCACTTTTCAAATAGGCCAAACAAATTCTGACAGGATTTGGACTAATTGGAACATCACATTATTGGCACATGATGTATCCAGAGATGCATGCAGTGGATTCCAGTCTTTATACTCTGATATGCTTACCTTTATAGTCCCTCTGGGCCAGACCCAGACTTAAGGAAAAGGGAGACAGAATCAGATACCAAGTCACCTCAGTGCCAGTCAGCTCAGTTCTTACTTAAAATTTAAAATTTCATTTTCTGATCATTGATTTTATTGTTCATGCCACATTCATTTGTTTTTCAGAACTTTCTTTTATATTTTTGATCCACTTTTCCGTGTTTTCTCTGTGTTCTTCACATTTCTTAATCATGGAAAGTTTAGATTCTGTATCCGATAGGAAGAATTGATCGTCCATGTCTTTATGATTGGATTCTGGAGATTTGCTCTCTTTCTATAGTATGGTATTCCCCTGAGGACTCAAGTCGTCATTGTTGTGTTTTTCTGTCTCTTCATTCTCTGTTTTCGTAACTGCACTGCTGCAAGTGGGGCTTCCTGGACATGGCTCCATTCCCGCCTGGGAGAGGCCTTCCTGTGGACCTAGAGGAATGCTGGTGTGTGGCAGGGGCCTTCACTGCAATTTCACTCCATCCCTCATTCTGAGCCTGGGCTTTACTGGCAGGTCTATGAAACAGAATTTTAATAGCATGTTTTAAAATATTGAGATTAAAGTTGAAAGGATGACTCTCAAAGAATCCTTATAAAACTCAAATTTATGACTGACTGGAAAAAGAATGGGGGAGGTGGAAGAAAGAGAAGCACAAAGAAACTAAATTATGAATGAAGGATGAAATAGGTGACTAATACCATGAATAAATTGTACCACTAGATTATAAAATGTAGACAGAATAAGAAAATTCCTAGAGTAATATAAAAACAAAATTAACCCAAGCTGAAATAGAAATCCTGAATATATGTATATATGCATGTACCTATCTATCTATTAAAGACACTAAAAAAATTCCTACAAAAACATCGCTATCAGATAGCTTTGTGATTATGTTCTACAAAAGTTTCAAAGAACAGATTTTTCAGTGTCATACAAACTTTTGCAGTGATTCAAAAAAGGGAACACTTCCCAACTAATTTTGATACCATGTCCAGAATTGGAACTATGAGGAAGGAAAATGTATACTCTAGTATCATTCATAAATATAGATGCAAAAATCCTAAACAACTAATAGTAGAGAGAATCTTGTGATATATATTAAAGTAAATAATACAACAAAATTAATGAGGTAAATTATTCCTAGAAATACAAATATGGTTTAACATTAAAATCGTCTGTAAGCATAATTCATTCCAGAAAGTTTTTTAATGTGTTAATTTCAGTATACTTTCAAGATTTTTGATAAGTTCAACATTCATGATATTAAGAAATTAGCAATTTGTAAACATAAGTGAATTTCTTTAATGACATCTTCAAAAAAAATTTAAATGAAATATAGTTATTAATGGTGACAGATTAGAAATTTTCCATTTAAAACCCATAATAAAACCAAGATTTTTTTTTAATCACTTTAATCCCTCATTATACTGGAGATCCTATACAGCAGAAAAAGAGATAATAAATAACAGGCAATTATAAGAAATAATGTTGTCATTATTTATATATGACATGATTGTTTATTTAGATAATTCAAAAATGACATACAAATTTAGTATAGAAATAAGATTACAGCAAAGTATATAGAAACATGGTCAATAGACCTAAGTCAACTGACTTCTTTATACCAGTTAAAGGGGACTGCTTGGTGGCACAAAGGGTTGAGTGCCGCACTGTGGGGCTTCCTCAGCCTCTGCAGTGCAGGTTCGATCCCTGGCCAGGGAGGGGACCCACATGGCACAGACCTCTCTTGCCTTGCCCACTGCTCCCCTCAGCAGTGTGTTTCAGTAGATCTACCTGTTCTGCTCCTACTCTGTCTCTGATGAATTCTCTTCCAAAGCCCCTACCCTCCACACATTGGGCCTGTACCACAGTTTTTGTATGCTTAAATAATATTTTTTTAAAAAAAGAAATTTTAAAAAGGAGCCAATAGAATAGCTGGCATGCCTTTCAGAAGTGGACTCTACCAGGTGGTGACTATCCCTCGTAAGGGGAGAGCATTACATTGAGTCTGAGACTGAAAAGAAGAACCGGGAACTGGGACTACCTGTTCAAATTCTATTACTTAAGAGACGACGACAAGTAGAGCAGAGCAGAAATTAGGGTTCTTTTTCCTCTTGTCCTCCCTTTCCCTCAGCGCCTCCTAACAAGAAACCATATGACAAAAGAGAACTACAATTGGTAGAGACTGAACCCAGTATCATATGATATGGCATCTCATAGATGAGACTTGAAAAAGACAGAAAAAAATCTAATCCATCTTTGTATAAGATATTTTAACATTTAGATATTTAGAATATTTTAATACTTGGAATATTTAATAATCAAATGGCACTAATTAAGACTTAACAAAATGGAGAAATATATTGTTTTCATGAGATAATATGTCATATCCCAAAAACTTACCTATAGATTCAATGTAATTCCAAAAGATTTATTTTTGGTGAAACTTCTCAAAATATGATTCTAAAATGCATATAAAAGGGCAAAAACTCAAGGAGATGGAAGCCATGCTTGGAGAAAAATAACAAAATACCTAGTTATTATTTTAGAAATGTTTCTAAGTTAATTTACCAGGTATAATTTATACCCCATAAAAGTTAGCATTACTATAAAAAATTCAACGCTTGAGTTTCCTACAATCTAGTAATTCCATTCTCAGGCATATACTCATGAATATGCTCTGAAAGTCATGAATAGAAATGTTCACAGCATCATAACTTGATATTTCAAGACATTGGAAAATACCCAGTATTTATTGACAAGAGGACAAATAAATTTACTGTAGAATATTTACATGAAAATACAGTGCTGAAGTGAATCTTTTTATACAGAGTGAACAAAATGAATGAATCATAGCAATAATCGCTCGGTACAAAATGGTGACTAAATACAAATCAAATTAGAGGACTATATTAAGAATTATAACATTTGTTAAGGCTCTAGAAGTTAGTGAAGATGAGTAACATAATGCCTAAAGGTCCATGCATATGTGGAAAACTGATATTCCATGATAGTGGCTGCTATGGTGAAAGCAGGAGATGGGAGAGTGAAAAGTCACACAGGTAACGTCAATGACCTTGGAAAGGTCTTTGTTTATAACCCAAATAAGGAACTCGTTATTCATCCTGCTTGTAGCTTAAGTAAATTTGACATAAACTCAACTATTAAGTGATAAAAGCTAGTTAATGAATGACAATATTAATTTTTTAAAAGCTACTCAACTTTAAAAAGCATATACAAATGTTTGGTTCTACAAAGTCTTAACAAATGTCTAAAACTTGACAATGAAATTTATATTTGCATTACATGAAACTGATTTTCTTAAGTTGTCATTTTCACCTTTGAAGCTATCAGCGCACACAAGAGTGAATAAGAATTCACAGAAGTGGTTTCCTTTTGAAATTATATCACAGTGCACTCTAAGGACTTTCAGAGGACTTTAGAGAGAAGACACCCTTTTTATAGTAATTGTTAAATTTGCTGTGTTAAAACTATGAAAAACAATTTTCTTCTGGAAAATATTGAAGGCTTTAGGGACATAATTATTATTATTTCCCTAGCATTTCTCATTTTTCAAAATAGAATTTTTTTCAATAAAGATTATCTGTTGGCCCAGATCTGTCAAAACCTGGTTTAATATTCTTTTTCAAATTTCTGTGACAAATACCAGCATAAAAATTCATAATAGCTATGGCTCAGAGAGTACATCGGATTAAGTGAAGCTTTTATAAACTGCATTATCTTTGAGGTTTCTTTCAAAAAATATATTTCCACTTGTTGGGAAGCAAAGGATTTTTAAAATTTCCATGATTTGACACAAAATATAACACTGTAATTGAGATTAGTATGGACGTACTTTATATATGTTTGAGACTTCTTTCTAAGCATATACAGTATTTTTGTCAAAATTATCTGGTATCTCAGTTCTCTGCCTTAGTTTCCTTGTGCCCATATTTCCTTACATAGTTATTTTTAATATAATTTTTGTCTTGTTTATGTATATTATATTTTAATATTATTAAATCCTTTTTTTCTTCACTGTTAGTTCTTCCAGCCTGTGTGCTATTCCTCAAATAATTAAAATTATTTAATTTAGGCATTGAGGCATTATGTGAGCTAGATAAGCAGTGTTCTAAGTATTTATTTAATCCCTACAGAAAATAGATGAAAACATTATTATTCCCATTTTCAAATGATGGCAATTAGACTAAGAGGTTGAAAAACATCCCAAATACAGGTAAACCACTCTTTTTGCAGAATAATTAGGAGAGAGAGAACTGGGCTTTAGGGTTCTATGAGGTGATTATGTATAGAAGAACTCGAATTGAAGTCTTTAACTTGGGACAACTAACCACATGGCTGGAATTACCAGGGGTAGCAATGAGTCATAAAATCACAATATTTTATTATATATCATTTTACATATCATTACAGCATTACAATATTTTACTATATATCAATCTTTGTAACTCAGACCTGAAAAGACAGGACCAGAGATCGTTATTTTATAGAAGAAAATGAGAGAGAAAGCAATAATGTCTTATTCTATTAATTATTATGTGTGGAGAACAGTGTCTTATGTGAGATGCTCTGGATGTTTACTTATAACCTTGTAAATATAGACCATTTTGATAAATATTTCTGGCTGATTTAATAAAACATAATTGTTTGATTTTTTAAATATCTGATACATGTCTTTGATTGAGTTTTTCTAAGCATATGCACTTTAATTTTCTGTGAACTGACATTGGCTGGTTTAGATAAGCTAAAGCCTTCTAAATTACAGATATTAGAAATGATTCCTCTGTACTTAACACTTACTAATATTTTGATATAAGGCTACACATTTTGACTTTTAGAACTTCTTTATAGATAATATAAGTATGAAATTATTCATTATGCTTTTTTTGCTTTGCTGATTATTTGTAAGGCTTGATTTGTATCTGTTAATATCTGCAAATAATATTTTAATGTATTCCCTTATCCTATTTTGATTACTTTTCATTTTTAATTTCTTTATATTACTTTACTTTAGGCTTTTAATACGTGCATATTTAATTTATATATGACTTAGTTTATTTTATTAGGTTTTTAAACCTACTTTGAAAAATTTTAATAGAGAATTTAACTAATCTGTTTTAAATAGTATAATTTAAATTATCTATATCAATTCTGAATGGTATAATTGACCTCAATTCTGTCATTGATTGCTTCTACCTTCTAGACTGAAGAAATGATTGAAATCTTGTGTTACAGTTTACTAGTCACGTAAAACCCTGCATAAAATTCTACTATAACTAAAAAAATATTTTAATCAACTATATACTTATATTTTTAAAATTATCAAAATCAGAACAAGAAATGTGGTACACGATCATCTCTCAATGGACCATCAATTTTTTTGTTCTTGATAACACATTTACAATCACACAGATGGTATTTTACCATGAATTTTTCTTTTACATGCATTTCAATAAGAGGATTTAATTGATTTTGCATCTATATATGACTTAGTTTATTTTATTAGGTTTTTAAACCTACTTTGAAAAATTTTAATAGAGAATTTAACTAATCTGTTTTAAATAGTATAATTTGTGATGCTATTTACCAAAGTCACACTGAGTTCTATATATTTAATTTATTTAAATGTTAACAAGTAGTCCTGTGCTTCTTCATTTTTATTATATCTTGCTGCTTTAATGCATGTCTCAGAGTTAGGAAAGTACATAAATGTTCCTGGATTATTCTTTATTTTTCAATATCTTTTGTTGTTTTAACATGCAAATAAATATGGTAATTTAGAAAATTTTAACTTACAAAATATTGTGCCCTTCTAAGTGCTGTTTCATTATGATTTAGCTTTTGGTGTTGTTAAAAGAGAAATGAGTCCACTCAAACTTTTGTTCCTTCATCTTTCCTAAATATTTAATCTAATAATTTTATAATTTTACTTATATTGGAAATTTAAAAGTTAGCATATATTTAGGTGTAAGATTTTTCTCCTGACACAAATAATCTAGATTTTTAGACTCAAAGGTTACTTTGACTCAGGAGAGATTGCCTCTATGAAGTTTTTGATTTTTTATTTTGTTTCCTTTTTGGTTCAAATCCTACCCTCTCCACCCCCTTCAGGAACACTCAGCTTTAAGGTTGGAACTCCTTTACCTTTATTTATTCTCTCGTCCATTTCACACTTTTCCCCCTCACTTGATTGTTTTCTCAGAGTTGTCCTTTATATCACATTCTTTGTATCTGTCATTTATTTTCTATATTGTTTTTTTCTCCTTTCAGTCTCTAATTTTAATTATTAAACTGCATTTGCATTTGAAGCATTTTTGCATTTTGTTGTTTCTTATTCTCCTGTTTACATCTCTACCTTCATTGATTTATTTTGCTTTTATTTCCTTTGTCAATTTCCTGAAATTACCTAAAAATTTACCTTCTAAATTCTAAAAAGTATTTTTGATGAGAGTCATTTCTAAGTCTTAATTTCTAAGAACAATGTTCTATTTTTCTTTAACTAAAGTATACTTTCAGTGTTTCCATTTCTGGTTTTGAATTGTTTGTATTATGAACCATCCCACTGACAAATGAGCAGTTTCCCACTGTCAGATATAGACCAGAAATTCAGGTCTAAGTGACTCCATTCAATTTTACCTTGCAAGTGACCTGGGTTTATAGGATTGCGGTAGAGTCTATAGAAATTACTTTGATAGTGGGCAGTATTTAGAGACTCATTGTGCAGCTTTTGAACAGCATTCTTTAAGTCTATTCTCTAGGGACTCCAGTTCAGAAAGTCTTCATCATAATGAAGCATCAGGATGAATAAGCATTCTGGAAACAATGCATCTCTGCTTGGATCTTCTGAGTTTTGCCATGTCTATTCTGTGAGATAGATTTGGGTAGAGAGAAAATGCAAAGTGGAAGTTACAAGATTTTCTTGAGCTAGGTCAGAAGGTAGCTAAGTCACACACTGGAATTATGATCTCTAGTGTGTTTAGGTTAGTGCCTCAGAGTTAGTTGAGAAAATGGGATGGAGTGGGAGTGGGCTTAATGTTTTATCCTACAACTTATTTGGTGTCATACGATCTATGCTATACTTTAGAGAGGCTGGGATAGATGATTTGTATTTCAGAAGTTACTTCTTAGTCTTTCATGTTAAGAAACAGTTGTTAGAATTCTGGGACATATGTTGATAGGTGTGGTCTTGTCTCTCATAACACTATCATTCTCAAGTTCTGTTTTTCTCTGTATTTTTCCCTTTGCATTGTGACTCCACAGTTCCCCACCAAGTGGTGTCTATTTTCTCATCCATTGAATCCAGGATGGCTTTGTGATGGGCTATGCCCAAAGGAGTATGGTGGAAGAGATAGTGTCCTAGTGCTGAGCCTTAGCCTCAAAGGCCTTGTTCATTTCCCTCCATGTTGAACTGGAGCACTGCCGTGTGAACAAGCCTAGCCCAGTTTTCTGGAGGATGATTGATCACATGGAAAATAACTAAGCTGTCCCAGATGAGGTCAGTCTAGACGAGTCAACTCCAAGTAAACCTTCCAACTCCTTACATAAGTGAATCCATTTGAGACCAGTTTAGTATCTAGCCTAGATTAGCAATTTATAGCCAATTGGTAGACTCATGAGAAATGAAAGTTATTTTAATCAACTAAATTTTGGAGATGGTTTATTATGCACCAGTAGCTCATTGATACACCAATAGCTAACTGATGCTTGATGTAGGCACACAAGCTGCTTGAAGATTCATGACACACTGACTAAATTTCACATAAGCTGGAGTTGTTTACTTTGTCGGTATAAACATGTACTGCACCCTAAACAGTCATTTTTAATGTGGATTTTTTTATGGGATGTACAATGTAATTATTGTACATGATTTGTTTTGTACTTATTTGACTCACAGGGCCGTTTAAAAGATCTTCATTCATTGTCAGTGTTAAATCATCTTTCAAAGGTTCTGATTTTTTGTTCCTTTTTTAATATAATTGAGTCTTTAAAATTTCTTTGAAAAAACTTTTTTTTTTTTTTTTTTT
>JAGFMF010011718.1:613364-683734 GCA_019455555.1 Galemys pyrenaicus | reverse complement strand
CCCCGCCCTGGCCGGCAGCAGGGAGCGAACTCGTACTTCAGTGGCTGCGATTTGCTTCGTAGTGCGTTGCTTAACCCACTGCGCCACCAGGGGAGGCCCGAAAAAACTTCTTTATGTAGTTTGAATATCTAACATTTGTTTAAACATTTTTAAATTTAATCAGATGCATGACAGTGTGTTGAAATCTCCAAATGGATTTATAAGGAACATTTATGATGGAATATGATAAAGAGTACTGAATATGTGCTAAGGACAAAGTATGAACTTCACATTTATTGTCTCACTCAATCCTCAATAATTTCTTAGGCAAATAATACAAATAAGTTTTATATACATCAGTAAATTGGATTTAAATCATTTTTTAAGAACATAGAAAAAGTGAATGGTATAATCATATTTTTAAACCTAGATCATTTAACTTGAGCCCTCACTCTCCACAGCTATCCCAAATGCTTTTCCTAAACAAAGGTTTTGAATTTCTCAGGGACAAAAGAAATACAGTGATGTTTGTTTCTGTTTGATTTTGGTTTTATTTTTTGTCTGACTGTGTTTCAATGCTTAAACCATCCTTTGATTAGGGAAAAATCCTTCTGAAGTGTGATAAATTGTTGATGAACATTCAAAGTTCATAATGGCCCACCATTTGTCTTTGTCTTGCGGTCTTTAATAAGCATTTGATGGAAAGGTGGATAAGAAAAAGATTAGTCAGCGGCCATCCTAATCTGACACTTCTCTTTACACATCTTAAAAATCTAAAATTACTACAAATTTAAAGTCATATTGTAAATTTTGTTTTGCTATATATTTAAATGAAAAATCTCATTATTTTCCTTCTTGACTTTAAAAATATTTATGGCTTTCTGTTTCTTACAGAATTCCTTTTGAAATCTGTAGTAGAGCATGTTTGGCTTATTATAATCTATCCCAAATTTTTTTCCAGTTATCCTCGATACTATTTTCTCTGTGCTCTAGTTAAATTGAACTTTTCACTATTTCTCAACTACATTCTATTCCTTCAGTCTTTCTGTCCTTTCATGTCTGATGTTCTTTCTTCACCTGTTGTATTTCCCCTTTAGACCATTCAACAGACTTCCGTTCTTCCTTTAAAACTATTAGTGGACATTCCTCTAGCTTCCCAGACATAATTAGCTTGCTCACTCCCACCACACTGACAACACACCTCTACCTTAAGACATCATATTGTTCTTATACTTGACCACAAGTTTATATGCTCCTCACATATTATTCATCTTTACTCTGAAGTACAACAAATAATAAATTATTTAGTAATTAGATTATATGAAATCAATTGAAAAAATAACCAGTAAAATAATACATAAAAAAAAAAAACCAGAAAACCAAGAGGACTACAGACGGACAAGGAAAAATAAAATTTTCTATTCAAAGACAACATAACTTTCTATGTAACTGTTTAAATTTTAGTCAGACTATCATTTTCATAATATATTAGCCATTTTTGCCTGTCTTTTCACCTTGCACATTAATCTGGGGACTCGTCCATCACTCCTTTCTGATCTCTTCTGATCACTGCCAACTTCTGATCCTTTAAGATTCAAGGATCCTTTAAGATTCATTGATTCCAAGAAGTCTGCCTTAGCCTACCACTTACCACCAGCCCACCTGGGTGTGAATTAGTGATCTTTATAATGTGTGTTGATGGGCCTTCCATCTTACCTATCACTCCATCTATCAAATATATAATGCTGGCTTGTTAAATGAGTTGTTTTAGCATTCTCAACTCTGATCTCGATGAAATCAGAGACTATCTTCTTTATGGTTATATCTCCAGAAATCAGCATATTAAAATTTTATTGAATAAGTGGATACATTTATATGATAAGTCTTATGCTTTCATTTAAGCTTAGACTCTGATAGACACGCCCTGCCCCAAAACTACCCTAAGGTTTAGATAGCTGCTAAAATAACCACTGTCATTCTCTAGCAATTTGCAGGTATACTCACTATGCAAAATTAAAATCCTCTTTCCCTCATTAGAGGAAGGAGTCGTTTCTCTAGGTAACTTGCTCAGCTGAACAAAGTCAGACACTCTGACCTTTAAGTTATTATCCTTAGCCTTGGGTGTCCTCAAGTGAAAATTTGGTATCCCTAGCTACCGTGAGTTTTGTGAAGAGATATGCTATCAGACATGATGGTGCAGCTCCAATAATTTGGTCCTTTGCTCTAAGGCATTCCTTTTGACATGGTGGTGAGGTCCCTGGCCAGTCCAAGTCTGCTCTCCAGCCACAGTGGGTACCACTTCACCTGGTGCTGTGTTTGCTCCACTTTATTCACATGTGGTCTGAGATGAGCAGGTTTGTCCACGGATCCTGCCAAACCCTGACACACACACACACACACACACACACAAAAGACGAGGTTTCATCAACATCATGTTAATGAATACATTATATATGTTTCTTAATATTCTTTCATCATCTTATGTCATTATATAAGCTCAAAATAGTTTGGACTGTGACATTATTTTTGTACTTAAGGCAATTTTGCAGCAAATTTAAATTAGACAAACATGGTTCAAATTGAATGATTTCAAAATTCAAAGAAAGTCTTTTTACTTCCCCACCAAATATGTCTCCTTTTATGGTTAGGGCAGCTGAAATCAGTTAATTCTAGATATGAGGTCTTCTGCTGGCAATGAGACCTTAAGGGAATTATTTAACCCCATATAGTCTTGGTTTTCTCCCCTGTGAAGTGGGATGATGCTATCCAAACTGCAGTGGAACTGTGAGGAATAAATGAGACATTGTGAACGTGAGAGGTATAGACAATGAGGGCAGGTGTCTATGCTACTAGTGTGCCTGACATAGGGGAGGTATTGTACTAGGACATTCTACAGCTACTCAACATACTAGAATGTGAGACTTTGTGTAATTAAGCTTTCAGATATCTTGCTTTGGTATAAGAGAATAAAGCTCTACAGGAGAAATAACGCACATTCAGGATTGTTGCATTAGTGATCTTTATGTGAGATGTTCATTTGTTGTTATCTTCATAATAGAATGAAGAGAAGTATTTCTAAGGTCAGGTTGATGCTGCAGCTCTAAAAATGATGAGGTGAACATATGGGCAAATTGTTGAAAGTGAAGAATTATCCTTTATTGTGGCTTGATAATATTGTTCTAATTTGGAAACTTTGGATATAGGTTTGTGGCAGAATTTCTGTTTTTGTTCAAGTCTCTGGTTGGAATCATTGCACACTGGTTAGAATCATTGCATGTTGGTTGGTGTTGCTGTTTACCGCTGCAGATGCCCAAATCTATTCTTGGAGGGTTTTCTTCTTATATAGAAGGTGATAGTAAATTGAGTGTAGAATTTCCTAGAGAAGTGTGTGCACAGCTTTCAGTATGAGTCCTTGGCTGAGATTTGGAAAGCAGTGAGCTCATTTGATGGGAGATCTAACTACCTCAGCTTAGGGGGAGGTGTCTGTCAGGAAAGGTGGGGAGACCTTGGCGCCCCCATTCCCAGTGGACTAAGGAAAGGGGAAGATTGTGTGTGTCTTCCTGGAGACAGGAGAACATTTGATGAAGCTTTTTTTAGATCTTCCAGGGTTTCCACTTCTGGAAAGTTCTGGTGGTGAGAACAAAATCAGTGTCAAAAGGAAGGTCAGTGAACTGAGAATCACTGAGAAGCAGCCCATCATATGGTGTTGGGGGTGGAAGGAGGAAAAGGTGTAGGCAGATCTGTTATTCATCTTCAATAAGAAGGCCAAGCCTTTTTTTTTTTTTTTTTACTCTGGAGGACTTTCTTTGGGTGTGGGAAAGAGACTGTCTCTGGATGTGGAAAAACCTCTCAAAATGAATGTAAGGAATGCAGTTAGGTGAGGGAATAACTTACTATGGAGATTGTGTGCGAAGAACCACTGCATCTTTTGTGAACACACACAGGCCGAATATGCACCCAAGTCTGGACAGACTTACATACATGAAGCAGTCAGCACCAACAAGTCACCAACATTCCACTGTCTGCATCTCCCTTGACTGCACGGGGTGAGTTTAGCCTTTGCCTCTTCCAGTTCTAGTACTCTGACACCTTGGGCAGTTTAATATAAAATTCAGTTTGAAAGCTAGGATTGCTCAACAATAGGTTTTCAGAAGGGATCTTCATTCTTTGCATTTATGATTGTTTTGTATATTTGCGTGAAAACAGAGGATGTGCCTAGACATGTGTTCATAATTGTCTCTAAGGTAGGTGGGGAAAGTGTCTTAAGATAGCGGCCAGGACACTTGGCATAGGATACCTGCCTGGGCAGTCTGTACCCCAGCCTTCTTGAACACACTGATTGCACATACACAAAAGAGCTGCTGGGCCAGGGCTGGTGCTGGATATACCCAGTATGATTGCGGGTATTGGAAGGATGGAGCCGGCGGTAACAGGAATCAATATATATTTACGGCGGGCGGGGGAGGGGGTGCGCGAGGGCTGCAAGGCGGGGCAGCCCTAATGAGAGCAAGCCCGGCTTGTGGTTGGTTCAGGAGTCTGGTACCCACACAGGAGCAGGCAGGGAGGGAGGGATGCGGGCGGGAGGATAAAGCGATGAAGTGTGCCGCGTTACCGCGCATCAGGAGCTGTTGTTGGAGCAGGAAAACCGCGCAGCTCTGACCCGAGAGGCCCTCACCTCGCGCACAACTCAGCAGCGGCGCGCGCCCCTCCGCCTCAGCCGTGGTCTCGGCCGCCGCTCACCTGGGGCACCGCGTCCGGAACGCTACGAGAGCCAGTGGGCGTCCCGGTCCCCCGGCAGGTCGCCGGCGCCTGGCTCGCCATGCATGGCACGTGCGCCCCCCGGCTCTAACCTGTGCGCCGACGGGAGTATGGTCTGTGCCCGGGCTGGGGCTGCCAAGGTAAGCCGGCACCGCGCTGAGACTGCTGCCGCCCCTTCCCCCGCCCTTCTCTGGGCGACTTCCCCGCGGCTCTCGAGGCCCCAGCAGCGCCCTCCCTCCCCAGGGCCTGGGATCCACCCTCCTCCCCACCCTCTTGCTTCTCCCGCGAGGTTCAATTGTCAGCTTGGGGCGCGCCACCCCCGTCTCGGGTACTGCAGACACACCCGGTCCTCCTGTGAAGCACAGAGAGAAACAAAGAAGACCCCAAGCGGGTTTGCGGCGCCTCCCCCGCCCCCTAGCGCCCTCCCAGTGGCGAGGAAGTGTCAAGGGAGGAGGTGGAGAGACCTACGTAATCCCCCCTCCCAGCCTACACCCACCCCTTGTGAACCGAAGCTCGGGGTTTGGGCTTAGCGTAGGGTTCCCTTTCAAACAATTGTGCCCCGTGCAAAGCCTTTGGTTGGCCGAGCGAGCGCCCGCGGCCGCCCCCTCCCCCACGGGCTCTCGGGGGCTCGCTCATGGGGCACGTGGCAGGTCGGACAGACGCTGCCCTGGGTCGTGGCAGGCAGGGTGCAGGCTCGTTGTGGTGCCCTTCCAGCGCCTCCCTTTCTCTGGTGGGCTACGTTATTCAGCCGGACCTACCAACTGAATTTTAGTGGGAGCAGCTGTCATGTCGCCTACAGTGTTGCTACCTGCACACAGGCGGGGAGGGAACCGCTCGTCCCATCCATTTTTGGCTGGAGGCGCTTTTCCTTCTACCCGTACATTCCCGGGCCTTGACAATGCAGCAAAATCCGAGCAAAATTCAAACAATGTGGTCCCTCCATCCTCCCTTCCTCCAGTGCCTTCTGATTGTTTTGCCGGTTTGATGCTCTGGCCACTTGGCAGATTGCGGAGTGTGGGTTCCTGGTCTGTCTTGTACACAGAGGTTGGGCACCATAACTTCTACCCTACTGAATTTCTGCGCGTGGGGGGAGCTGGCAGGGACACAGGCTGCAGAGAAGCTGAGCTTCCGATGGGTACAGACCCAGTGCGCCCCAGTCTGCATTGGACTGACAGTAGATACATGTGGGGATTTTCGTAGTTGCTGAAGATATTATTGACGTTTCTGTAGTTTAGTGCTTACTTCACTTGGATCTGCAGTGGTGCAATCCTCTCCTTGTTTTTTATTTTTTCTCTTTGGAAAGATTACAAGACTGTTTTTTAGCAGAAATGGATACAGTAAGAGCAGCATAGTTCAAAGACTCAGGGAGGCATCTTCTCTCATTTCCTGGGATATAAAAGATTTAGTAGGGCATGTGCCCTACTGGAAAAGGCCAGCCTTTAAAGACCCCGGCAGTGTCCTGGTCCAAGGTGTCTCAAAGCAGGTGGCCAGTTCTGCAGTTCTCATCAGTGGTCTCTCTCCGGCTGTGGCTATTACGGTAATTTGTTTTAGATTTGGGGACTCAATTTGAAAATGTATATTTTCTACTAAGAAGGGATTGGAGTCCAGATGCCTACTCTGGTATGACTGTGTGTGCCTGTTTGTTAGACAAATAGAGTGCCCTTTTGCCCCTTCTCTGTGTTTACTACCTCCTCTGGAATATGGTGTTGGAAAACTGGAGTACTACTTTAATTCCTAGACCTATAGGCAAATTGGGCTTTGGAGTATTTCATTTAATAAACTATGTTCTCACTAATTTTGGAATTCCAGTTTAGAGCGGTTGGCAGCTTTGTGAAATGACAGTTTTCGTTTTGTCTCCGGTAGTTATTTCATGAAGGCAAACTGCCTAAGTTTGTTCCAATGGTGACATTATTGACTTGATAGGAAGACCTCATCCTGAGCCAGAACAGCCTGTCTATGCATCAGTCTGGGGGGACTGCAGCTGCTGGTATTTGTGTATGAATCATCATTTGACTGAATCCTTATACACTTCTAACTTTAAAGATCAGTGTATTTTTTTAAAAGATTACTTTAATCTTTACCTTCGGTGTTGTTAGCATCAATGGATGTATGATTATTAATGTAGCAAGTACAAAGGGGCCAGGTGTGATTGATCATGGAAATACTGGCCTCCCCTCTCTCCTCTGTAAAATGAGGAATTTCACCTAGCTGATTTTTTTGGTTCCGACCTGTTTCAATACTGTGCAATGATAATAATAATAGTAGAATAAGAAAAGTTATGGAGTGTCGCAGTGCACATAATTATAACTCAAACTATGTAAACAAAGCCAGGATTCAATATAGAATTTATAGGTTATTTTGATATCTGCAATTTTTAAACCTGGTACCTGCTTTTTTCCCTTAAGTGAAATCAGTCAGTAACTCAAACAGGTAACTTTTTAGTCCATTATTTCCAAAGATTTCATAGGTACTGGGAGACAGAGAAGAATGTTGAATTAACTAGATACCAGATTTTCAATGCTTAGTGATACATTAATTCAAGTTCTATCTTTTGTGGATATTGCACTTGTAGCTTATTTTCAATAATTGATTTTTGTTTGTTTTAAATCTAAGATTCACCTGCCAATACCCTCAGACTTACTTTCTCTGATACAATTTGTATTGCTTTTCAAAGCTGTTAGCACTGTTGGTTGTTAGAAAAATGAATGAGTCAACACTAAATAGACAAGCAGAGTATTTTCCTGTTTGTAGTAGTTGTTACAATTTAAGGATAATTGAGTTGTTTGTCCATTGACTTATGGTTCTCCACACAATTTTCCACAATAGTGTGTTCATTTTGGTAAAGATCAAAATAACATCCTAGAGTAAGGGTACCTGCCAGGCATAATGAATCACTCCCTCTCTTGTTTCCCAGCACCATATTGCAATTACAAATGTACCACAGTCCCCTTGTCTTAAACATGCTGTGAGCATATTGAGGACAAGGATATTGTTAAATTCCTCTCTCATCTCGCCAGCACTTTGTATAGGACATGGCATGATCTTAGGATGTGGATTGAGTAGATTTTGTGTGATAAACAATGTCCTTTACTTTTTTAAGCAGGAAGTAGGTGGTAATTCTTTCCTTCGTATTCAAATGGGTGAATCAGAGAGGTTATGTAAGACACTAAAATGAACCAGTGAGCCAGGACTCAAACCAGGCTTTCTACCATGCTCCTTTGGGACAAGCTCCAGCCTGTCCTCAGAAGAATATACTGGAGACAACAAATGCTGTTCATATATTCAAATGCTGCAAGTTTGGATCCTTTGTTGTTTACTTGAATGACTTGTGTTATCCATTTGACAAAACTAATCTGATAACTACTTTATCCTGTCTTACTGTGTTCTTCAAAGGAAGCTTCTTTGCCCTAAACTCTTCTCTAGACTGCACTTACACAAAAAAGATTGAAACAGGGTGTCAGAAAGGGTTTTGAGACCAGAGAGCCACCAAAAAGACCTAAAAGGCCAAAAGGCCACAAACTGGAACGAAGGGCTATAGGAATAGGGGCTATAGCCTAGCAGAGGACAGTGCCCAATACTGGTCACTGTCTATGGGTTCTCACCCACACACACAAGAGATCTTGCAAGAGATCTCAGACTCCTGGAACAACAACCATAGGGTTTATTTTACAAACAGGGGAAACAAAAAGCTTACTGTATCCACAAGTGGCTGGTTGCTTCATTCAAATAGTGTCAGTGATGGTTGTCACTAGTCACCAGGAGCGCTGGACAGCACTGGCCAATAGTGATGGCCACTACTGGTCCTGAAGAGATGTTGTCAGAGACACCCAGTGTTAACAGCTCTTTGTGAGTTGTTGGGTTATACCAACAACAAACAGCTCTTTGAGACATCAAGCCCAGGACCTTTGATGCTCCTTTCAGTCAATGTCAGAGATAGGACTGAGGCCCTGACAGAGTCCCTCAGCTTCTCTTCCCTCCTCAGAGGGCAGCTGCTGGATGCTTCTTTTCTCCTTTCTTCGGAGGCTAGAACCACATTCTCTTCTTCAGGGGTTGCTGTTACCCCCTCTTTAGGGCTCTCCTTCTTTTGGGGCTCTCCTCCTTAGGGGCCCTTCCTCTGCAGGGGCTCTTCCTCATGGCTGCTGTTTCTCCTGGGTACCCTTCAGCTCCCTCCAATCCTGGCTTATATCCACTTTTAGGGTGCTCCACCCTCCATTCTGATTGGACCATTTTTCAATCCTGTGCTGATTGGTCTGATCCACAATCCAGGAAATACACTTTGCATAAAAGGGCTCTGAGGAGCGACTGCCAACATCTGACTTGTGATGAGAGGCAGGGTCCTGGTAACAAAGCACCAATCAAATCATAGCTCACACCTGATTGGTTCATTCCATGACCCAGGAAGTACACTGTTACATAAAAGGTCTCTGGGGAGCGACTGCCACAATTGTCTTGTGGTGGAACAGCAGGGTAAGAGAACACCACTGCTCCTGCTGGTTCCCATCACTGAGGTGGCTGGGTTCCAGTAACAGGATGAACACCTCTGTTGCCTACCTCCTCTCCAACTCCTGGTTCTCCATGCAGCATTTGATAGAACAGTGGACATGTCTAGAGAATGACACTTATTGGCCCACTATTTGTGCAGATCACATTTAACCATCATAAGCTGTGCTTCTGAGATGAACTAGCAGTTAAACCAGAGACAATACCATCATTCCAGAGCCAGCTCTGCCTGACTGGGTCTCTCAGCAGGCAGATTTCTGTGCTAACATTTTGACTTACAGAGAGATCCCATCTTCTCTCCCAGTACCTCCTGCCTTTTCATTCTGAAAAGCAAGACAGGTAGATAGGGTTCCTTTAGGAAAGCAGGATATTCAGTGCCTGTGTGTTCTGTCTGTAATGCAGTCCTGGACATGTGTGGAGTCATGGACTTTTTAAAAAGTTTATTTATGCATATGAGAACTGGGGTACAGGCCAGAGGTTTGGAGATGAAGAAAGTCACCAGAGACAGAGTGTGGAGCAGAACAGGCTGAAGTACACTGCTGAAGGGAGAGGTCTGCTTTGCCATGTGGGTCACCTCCCTGACAGGGGATTGAACTCCTGCTGCAGTGGCAGCAGATAGCATCATAGTGCTGAGACTTAGCCCCTTGCACTGCCAGGGAGGCCCCTTCATAGATTTTTAGAAAAACTGTATGAAATGTTCAGTGTGGCTTTTTTTCAAGTCACCTCTCTGAGATTTAGTTTCCTCTTCTCTAACCAGGTAATCCCAAAGGTCACTTCCAGCACCATGATTCTGTGATTGCTTTTATTGGTTTCACAGAGCAGTGGGAGAGTGAAAGATACTGATAATTTGGCTTTGTAATTTATATAGTGGAAATACTTAAGACTATAAATATTTATAGTAATTTTTTTTATTTGTAAGCCTAGATTTACTATAATAAAGTAAAAAGTTTGTGGCATTTCGTCTTCCCAGTTAGGAGGCAATAGTGGAAAAATATATACTTCCTAATGCCTAACCAAAATGGAATTTTAGTATTAGGGAATCAGAGTTCTAAGACCTATAGTAAAGCATTTCTATCCTGATGTTCAGTATGTTTCATAGCTGAATAACTCTTGTAGTCAAAGTGGAGCATGAGCTTCAGCCAACAATTTCCTTTCTATTTCTTTCTGATTTCTCATGTTTCTCTGATAGTGTTTCTTGTTTTTGCACCCAACTTAGCTCTACCGACCTCCTGTCATATCCAGAGAACACATGCCTGTAGTAATCCTCTAACCTGCCCTGCAAATTGCAGATCCTTATAACCTTCCTCCTTGTCACACCCTTTTCTATTTTTTCCATGAGCACTGTTTCTCAAGTTCAGGTAGAACAGCTTGTCTGATGAATCTGTTCATAGTATGCATGTTGTTCCCATGGACTTTCAGACCACCAGACAATTGTATTTTAAAGCCTCCTTAAATACTTTAAGAAACAAAACAATGTATCAGTGATTAAGTACAGATGTGTGAGGACTTGCAGTTGTCATGTTCTGTGACACAGACACTGAAGGGGAATGATAAATAGTTGGTGTAAGATGACAATAGGGTCATTGATTTTTGGCAACATACTGCAAAGAACACTAAGCTCCCACCCAGGTCATTGCTGGATTCCCATAGCAACAAGTGGTGTACACTGTTCATACTATTAGTCTAGCACCCACACTTTTCCTGATTTATTGACCCAAAGCTTAATGTGCACAGAATACTGAAAAATAAGGATACAGTAGATGAATGGACTCTTTTGGTGTTACCATGCATCTACTGCATTTCTGTGGGGTTTTTTTGATAGTTCAGTGGCTAGAACTTGAGTTGGTGGGGGGGGCGGGTTGGAGAGGGGAAAGATGGAGTGAACTGGAAAAAAGACACCATCTGTGCCCATTATGAAGAATGTGATCACAGAGACTTCATTCGGGGTCCCTTTTATATCTTTAGTGGAACAGATTTTCCCTTTCACACTTTCTAGAGCTATTTGTATTGCACAGATGTTAGGGAAATAATGTGTGTGAAAGAAAAAAAAAAAAGACCAAAATTCACATCCATGGCCAGGGATTGTAATCCAATCACTTTGTCCTTTGCTTTTGCTTTTGGAGTTCAAGTTAGAGCAGTCTGAGACTTTACATTATTGAAACTCCTTGATTTGGGTTAAGTGAGGGAAAACAAGATGGAGAGATGATTATTAAGCACATTAGAATTTGCTTATTGTCAGTACCAGAACTAATGGAACCTTCAGTGATTCAACATCTTGTTTCCTGTAATACACTGGCCAGCTGGAAACCTACAGGGCACAATGTACAGATATTTACCCTGAAAAGGACTTCATTTTTGTCATACTGTTTCTCATAATTCCCTTACCATTGAAACTTGAAGCTACTTAGTTAACGCATTTCCCCCTCTATTTTGAGTATATTGAGTTATTTGCCATCGAGAGAAAACTAATTTTGAGGATTTGGGTGGTTGTTATCCCCTCCCCACTTCCCCAGTGTGGTTTCTGAAGACCTGTGTGCAAAGGAGAGATGTTAAGGAAACTTCCTCATGCACTTGTGCTGTCATACTCACACTGTGATCCCCACACTCAATGTTCTGTTCCCACCTATAGAGCATGCCTTGAAAAAGTCTACATTAGCTTTCTCCTCTCTTTCTCTCTCTGTCTCCATCTGTACAGGCACATTTTATTATGTAATGTTTGATTTCTATAAAGAATACATTTAACATGTATGTAAATTATGAAGTCAGCCAAACACAAATGCCTGTCAGGCAGCATGAGACCAGAACACAAACCTTTCCTTTGTGCACCTGCCTCATCTTATTTTCCTCCTCTCTGAATAGAGCACCCCAACCAGGCTCTGTCCCCACTGCTCACCTCCTGACTGCCCCCAGGATGGTCACCGGTGGTCTCTAAGCCTTGGAGCAACAGTAGTTTTTCTGTTGCAGAGTTGATGATGTTTCAGCAGCAGGTCACACTGTGGACCACTCCCTCTTTCTCCAGCCCTAATGCAGGACATCACATTCCCTTGGTTTTCCTGCTGCTTCCCTGAGCCTTTTCTTGGTCTCTTTTAATGGGTCCAGAATTTTCTTGTCTCAATGACCTCTACTGGTTATTGACCTCAAAATGAATGGAATTTCTCCAAGGCTTGACTTTCAGATCTCCTCGCTTCTTACCTATATTCCTATCTTTGGTCTCTACTATCTTCACCACTAATGATCCCATGCTTCTTTCACCAGTCCTGACTTATTCTCAGAATGCCACACCTGAATATGCTACCACCAGCATCTCCCCTTGAAAACCACGTCATCTTAAATTCAGATTTGTAAAGCAAAGCCCTGATAGTCTTTCCTCAACCTTCTTCCCCTCCTGTGTTCTCCATCTCTGTAAGGGGCGACGATGCCCTTCCAGTTGCTCAGGCTATGTGCCTTGGGGAGTTCTCTCTCTCACTCAAATCAGACTTTCATCAAATTGCTCTCCCTTCATGTTACCTCCTTTTCCACATGAGCACCCCATCTAAACCACCATGGTCTCTCAGACTTTTGTACTCGTCTTCTAACCAGTTGCCTGCTTTCCTTGCCCATCTGTAGTCTATTTATACAGCAACCCAGATCATCTTTTAAAAAGATGACTTATCAATCATTCATTCAACAAATATTGACTAAAGATCTACTCTGTGCCAAGCATTATGTTAGGTGCTAGCATATAATATGAACACAGCACAGAACAGTCATGGATGCCTGTTATTTCTTGGCCTACAATCTTCCAATGGATACGGTCAGCTCAGAACAAATTCCAGATTCCTTATTTGGGTCTCCTTGACTTGGTCTGTGCCCCGCCTCACGACTCCCCCCACTCCCTGCTCACCAGGTCCCAGTCCCTAGTGTCCTTGCTCTTCTAGAACATGCTAGATATGCTTTCCTTTCACAGGCTGTTTCCTTGTCCCAAGAATGTCTCCCTGCATTCTGCAAGCTTGCAACATTAGTTCCTGGAATATCAAACTTTCAGATAGGCTCTCTGTGAACATCATTTCCCTGAACATGGAACATTGTTTTCTTCCACCTATCTGCTTTCTCTTTCTTCACACCACTTAGCAGTACCTGACTTGTATGTTTTCTTAATTAGGTGTCTATCTGCTGTCTCCTCTTCTAACTTGTAAACTCTTCAGAGCAGGGACCTGTTTATTTACCCAGTGTCTGGAACATAGTAGACACAAACCCTTTTTGGGATAAAATAGGATATGCTGGATTCAAGTGTGGATGATATTTTAGTTTTCTGGATCTTCTGAAAATACACTCCTTTCTTTCCCCTCAAGATGGGGCCTGAGAACTTGATACTGAACAGCTCTGGAATTTATCCTGCCTGGCTTTTTCTTGTATCTTGTATTTACTTCCTCCTCAGCTTCCAGCAAGCACTCCATCACTCAATTATTGTTGAATTGGATCACTTACTTGTTCTGTTGTTGCCAGGACTTGATAAAGCTGCTCTCTGCCCTCAGGTCTCTTCCTCCTCTGGACAACACACTTATTTTGTCATCTTGAATGTGAACTCATGTTCAGAAGGCTCAGGAGCAGCCACAGTCTACACAATAAAGTACCAGTGTCCATGCTGGTCTTGCAGGCCTGTGTGCTGTGGCCATCCATGTCCCCAGTATACCCCTGGGTAGCTTCTGCTTCAGTGAAATGGATCTTTTTTTCTTTTTTTCCAAATATGCTCTGTGCTTACCTATAATTACATACCTTTTTTCATTATGCTAGTTTTCTATTCTTAGATTCCCTACCCTTCTAAAAAGCTACCTATTTAAAAAAACCGAGTTTAAATGTCACCTGCTAACAGAAATCATCACTCAGTTTCCCCATAGGATATGATTTCTCTCCCCATGTTCCCCTGTGATAAGTATGAAGTTTTTTCCTTACTAATTCTCCTGCTTTTCAACCTCCCTACTAAATATAACACCCCAAGTTTAAGAATTGTGTCATGTTTACCTCAGTATGCTGAAAATACTCGTCCCAGCTTCTGTGACAATATGTATTTCTCTGAATGTTAAAGTGTGACGCAAATAACCACTAAGAGTTAAGAAGGTCTGTTTTTGTCTGTAGAATGGCATCTCACATAATGTGTGGGTCTATGAAATGTGCATCATAAATAAAGGTAAGTGGAAATTTAGAAGAGGTGAGTCCCACAAGGACAGAGGTTTCTGTAGCATTGTCCATTCCCTCTCCTGAGTGCTAAGAACAGAACTCAATTCAAGATCAATAACTATTTAAAGACTGAATGCAATTAGAGCTGAATGGGGTCTTAAATTTATAATATCCTTGACACACAAATGAGCAAAACTAAGAACTAGCGAGGATTTCCCACCATCACAGTTAGCCATGGAACTTGTCTTCTTCCTGCTCCATAGCCCTATCACAAATAGTGTCAGACCTGAGTGAAGATCGCCTTTAACCTTTTCCAAGTGTTGAGAATCAGTGTACTTTCTTAGCAATATATGAATAGCTTCTTCTTCAGAAGTTTAACTTTCATTTTTCTTTTGGAAAGTTATTTTTCTTTAAAAAATTATTTAATTGACCTACTGTAATTGATAATTAATTTGGAACCCTATCAGGTACTGCCACCACCAAATCATAGTCACACACAGTCCACCACTATAGTCTATTGTGCTTTCTTCCTTCTTTATTCTTACCCCTTCCCTATGCTTCCCCACCCCTATGTACTTCAATTCTGTGGTCAACTATCGAGGGTCATTTTTTTAATGTTATCTCACTCTGATTAGTTATTTTATATTCCATATATTAGTGACACCATCCAGTATTTATCTTTATCCTTCTGACTTAATTCACTTAACATTATCCTTTCATTATTTCTTTAAATACACTTTCTCTACCTTTCTCACTTCGCGCTCTGGCATTCCCATTATTCTTACATTGCCTTTTGTCATGGAGTCAGGTAATTCTTGGAGTGTTTATTCATGTTTTTTACTTCATTTATCTCTTTGTTTCTCTGAGAGAGTTTTTGTAGATTTGTATCTTCAGTCGTGTTGCATTGTTCTTCTACTTTGTTCTATTCTGTTTCTATGACTTTCTTCCAAATTTTTTATCTTCTGTATTGCTCTTTTAAAATCCTGAAACTCTAGTTTATCTTATTCAGAGCTTCAAGTTTTTCCTTCAGTTCATTGTGTGTGTGTTTTTTTTCTCCTGAGGTCATTCATTTGTCTTTCTGAATTTTCTTCCATGTCTTTGAGTTTTAGCATTGCAATTCTCAACTCTGTATCTGATAGGAAGAACGTATCTTCCATGTCTTTGAAGTTGGGTTCTGGAGATTTGTTCTCTCTGTGTGTTGCACTACTCCCTTATGCACTCGTGTTGCCGTTTGTTGTGTTCTCCTTTCTCCCCATATTAGCTTTGATTCCCAATTGTTTTATGTAGAGTTTCCTCTGGGCATGGCTCCTTTTTCCTTACTGGTCCAGTCTGGATAGGCACTGACAGGGTTTCATGGAATGTTTCAAAGCCTCTGATTGTTATGAGGGTGCTGGCAGGGCCTCTCAGGAGGTTGTGAAGACTCTGGTTGCTGTGGCATTTCCCTGGTAACAGTCCTGTGTCTTGCCAGTCTGAGAAGGTGCTGGTGGAGTCTTGTGGAAGGTCACAAGGTCCTTGTGGAGTCTTCAGGGAGATCACAAGATCTCTGGCCAGCGTGGACTGGTGCTCTGTAAACCTCACTTTTTGTATGTTCCCAACAAAGTAACAGAAAATCAGAATTTCAAAGGACTCAGAAACTTGTGGTAGAAGGCAACATGTATTTGTTTCCACACTGATTCTCCTGCTTATGTGGTTCCTTCATTTGGTACATTCCTGGGAAGATCTGGACCATTGCCTTTCATTTGGCCACTCTCTGTGATTTGAGCTAAACCTGGTGTTTACTTGAAAGAATGAGGAAGTTAAAGTTTCTTAGCACCTCTCTAAGACCAGGAACAATTTGCAATGGAGTCATCCAGGCGTAACTTTAACTGGGCGTTTTATTGGCTTGCTGCTCTCCCTCTTTAATAACAATGTTTAATAGCAAGCTAGTTATCTCTGGGAACTTTTCAGTCCTTTTGTTGCAATCAAAAAAAGTTTATCTTTCTTAGGAATATGCAATCAGATCATGCTGTTGTTACATGCTTGGGGGAAATAGTTAAAAGTCACAAATTGTTGTTTTCATCCAGTATAGAGAAAAAAATATCAAAATATGTAAAATGGATGTTAAAGAGGTTTCAAGCATCTAAGAAAAATTTGGGCAAGGGATTCTTGGAGTACAGCCAAAAATTAGTGCATTATATGTATATATGTGTGTATGTATACACACATTTATATTATAAATGGAACTATAAAAATGAATATGTCATATAAGTACATGTACATGAGTTTTGAATTCTGGTTATTTTCAACTACTTATTTACTCAGAAAATATTTCTTAAGCTTCTATTTTGTGACAAGTATTTATGTCTGCTTGTGTGTGAGATTTTTTTTTTTCCATCTAACAGAAGTCTCCTTATACTTTAAGGTGAAAGTATGAAAAAGACAAAGCAGATTAAATTCCTACAGTGGATAAACATTTAGTTGGAGAAGGCAGATTGAAAAAGTTGTGTCCTTTGAGAGTGATTTTTATTTTTCATACTCTTAATGTAACATCTTTTGTATGCCAGACACTGGGCTGTGAGCTGGGTTACCATAGTGGGTGGAATGTAGAATGTAGAATGTAGTATCACAGTTAGAACTTAGAACACAGAACTTAGAATGAGGTCTTCAAATTTACAATATTAACTTCCTGAGAAACTACTTACAATTTTGTCATTAAACAGAATATCATCATTGTCAGGAACTTAAAAATCACTGTGATCTTCTTCAGTTAAACAAATACTTAATTTCACCAAAATCAAGTGGTGCTGTTATTGATCACAGGCAACTTAGGGCCAAGGCACTGGGTCTTTTACCTAAAAGACCATTGCAGAGAGGACATGCTTTCTCAGGACTTGAAACGTGTCCAGAGACTCTTCCAGAGTAGAAAGAAAGATTTTTTGAAATCTAAATATCCCCCATGGCATTCTTTAGCTCACCACCATGGGCTCTCAGCATTGGCAAATGCCTGAATGGCCTGCTTTGGTGCACATTAACAGCAGGTAGAGGAGGTCCAGATGGCTGAAGTTTGCAGACCACACTGGACACCGTGTTCCAGCATGCTTGGGCTGTGAAATCATGACCCTTCGAGTGGGGTGGGCCGTGAGTCCAAAGGCATGAAAGCTAATAGTCAGCTTCACCTCTCCACAGGTCTGTGTCTGCTCTGGGTTAAATGGTGTTTATTATGCTAACCTGGTGTATTTCCTTAGTTTCTTGGAGAAAGCATTGACTGAATCACTTCAGCTGTATAAAGAAATCTGAGGGGTTAGAGCTAGAGGAATAAAAGAGATCTAAAGTCAAGTTGTATCTGAGTATGGAATGAGGGAAGAAGTTAGGGATTTGGTGAAAGTAATGTCAAGCTCTATGATAGGAAACCCCAATTCTGTGGGTTTGACCCTTCCCTTTACTAGGGTTCATTGTTCTTACTGAATAATTTAAATCAGACACTATTTTTACGGAAACCTTAAGCTTTATATAGAGAAAAATTTGTCTTCATTGTTAGAACTCTTTCATTTAAAATTTCATTTGAGAAGCAAAAGAGAGTAAACAGCTTTGTTTATACATTTAGCCCCCTTTGAGGGGCTCGAATATTTTATTTTTCAAATTTTCTCAAATTGCTATTAGCAGGTGAAATTCATGACTTCAGGCGTTTTTCAGGAAGTGAGCTCAGTGAGATTTGAAAATTAGCTAAGCCATTTATAGATTCATAGTATGCTGGCCAGAGAAGGAATCTAAGCTCCCTATCACTTAAACCTATCATTTCCCACATGATCAAACAGTCATCTCCCAGAATCATAGACCTTGCATTTGCTATATACCTAAGGCTGGCAGTTATTTCTGGACTCCTGACTCAGTGCTCTGAGCGCTTTGCTACCACATTTTAGGAAAAGGGCAGGAAGACTGGATGTGTCCTGGACCTACTGAGATTTGGAGTTTCAGGTTTGGCAAGTGGGCAGAGGCAGGGGGAGTACTGTGAGTCAGGAGCTTTGCTGGTTCTACTTTGGTCAAGTCAGTCATTTGTTAACATGTGGGAATGTTACACAACTAGCAAAAATGCTAGTTCTGATTTTTCTTAGAAAATCAAAAGATTGGATATTTAAGAGAAGACTTACTATTTTAAGGTTGTTTTACTCCTTCAGTTTAATGATTTTATAGCACTTGGTGGGTCAAACCATGCATAATTTAAGCTTCCAGTTTGCATCTACTGCTCTAGAAAAACTTTGAGATTTCTAGGATGAAAATAAAATATCATGAATCATGGTTCGACTAAGACCTGAGTGGGTTCCGAAGGCTTGCTATGCCTTCAGATAAGACTTAGTGGTTAAAAGGTTTTGATGATTTCCTGTTTCTCAGAATTATTCAAGATGAGTGAAGCATTAGCATCCCAGTGTACCATGAGCAGGAGACAGTTAGCTGTTTGTCAGGATTCTGGATACAGGGCTGGGGTCTTGGTCCCTTCCACAACCTCCTGATGATAAGCTTTAAGAGACCTTTCCTTTAGTCCTGCTATGCAGTAGTTTGAGAGCCTCCTGTTCCTTCCTGTGTCTCGGGAAATTAAAATCTTTCCCATCAAACTCTAGTTAGGGAAGCTATGCACATAGTTTGCATATCCTTCTTTTTTAAAGAAATAAAGTTCCATCTGCTGGACTCCTTCCACTCTCCAGACTGTTTCTTATCTTCCTCCATAATTTCTCCCATTTGCCTGTCTACAAAGGATCTTTCAAGCCTTCTTCAGCTTCTATATGTCTACCTCAACAGTAGGAACATTCCTCTCTTTTCTTGATTTTTTTTTGCTATGCCACTTATAATTTTTACTTTATTAAATTATCTATATATCTACCTACTATCTATCTACTCAAGCTTATTGTTTTTGCAGTTTTATTTGAACACAGTCATGCGCATCATTTACAAATTATCTGTGCTGCAATGACTATACTGAGTAATAAGATGGTAGACCCCATAGAGCCCATGGCCAAAGACCATAGAACCCATGAAACCTAAAATATTCTTCAACTGGCTTTTTACAAAAAAGTGTACTGACACTTGTTCTGTATGACATTTAATATATTAGAAAGATAGCTTGAAAACAGAAATATATAAAGTATTGCAATGACTGGATATGAGAATCACTGGCATCTTAATGTATTTCCTCTAATCATATATATGTTACATACTGAAATCACACGATAAGTACAATTTTTTGTCTGTTAAAAAACACGGGTTGTTTTTCCTTGATATATACTTTTTGATATTTTACATGTATATTATTTTAATTGGCTATATGATATTGTAAAGAATAATCCACATATATGTATATATATAGTACATGTTGATTCTTTATTGTGACACTTTACTAAATATGTGGAAAATGTTACTGACTGCTGAGCTGAGAAGACCAAAACCTGATGTGTTTCTGCTACTTGACCAACTCACAAAACAAGGCTCTCTGACAAATAGTCCTGCCTTTTTAGTCATTCATCTGTTACTGGGAAGCACAGTTAAATTTTCCTTTTTTGGGAGGGAGACGGGGTTAATGATAGATATTAGAATTAGAAAACTGATGAATATCAATACATATAAACCATTTACTTCATTTCTAACTATTTCCGTAGAAATGATTCCCCCAAGTAGGCCTCCCTGGTGGTGCAGCAGGTTGAGCACCCCACTGTGAAGCATCCCTTTCCCCACACCTCCCCCTCTCACACACAGCAGCATGAGTTCCATCCCTGGTCAGGGAGGGGACCCACATGGCACAGCACACCTCTCCTGCCTCACCCGCTGCTCCCCTCAGCAGTGTACTTCAGTTGATCTACCTGTTCTGCTCCCCACTCTCCCCTCTGGTGCTTCTGGCCTGTGCCCCAGCTCTTGTATGCATAAATAAATAAATCTTTAAAAAAAAATGAGAGAGAAGTGATTCCCCAAAGTAGAACTGATTGATCCTTAATGTACCTTGAGATTTCCTCAAACACAATGAAGCACTGCTTTTCAGAAAAGTTATGCCAGTTATGTACCATACACCAACAGACTATCAGGGTGCCAATTCCCAATTTATCAGTACTGAGTACTCGGACTTAGCCATTCCATTTGTGCTCTTTTGTCAAGGGAGAAGGGATACTGAAGCTCTTTGAAGATAGTTGTAGTCAAGTGTCTCTTCCAAAAGGTAGGTCTGAGAAAGGTGGTGTCTCCTGACTAAATCATCCAGTGCTGTCCTCCCACTGCTAGTGAAGGGATAGAGTTTGAAGCTCTATTTTTGCAAGTAATCTATACTGGTATATTGCCAACACCCTAGGAAGGTTTTAGTGTTTCGTTTTGCAATTTGTCTGGAGTCTTTATATCTTGTAGATATTATTAGTTCTATCATATTTAACATGTTTATAATATATTTTCATTTTATTTATGGTGATTCAGAGGTTAAAATTATGTTCTTCAGCTTTCTCCACCAAAAGCTCCAGTTTATCTTTAGTTACTAAAAGGGACAGATCCTTTCACTTATGTATTTTGTCATCAAAAGAATCCTTCACTGAATCTACTATTACATTAGAGATAGCAAATTTGTGATTTTCCAATGAAGTAATTCCTTCCGCTTAATGAGCTTTCTTTCTTCTATGTAAGAGTTTTCCCTGCTCACTCTCTTTTTGGAAAAAGAGGAATCACTGTGCTCGCATAGATTTTTATTTATTCAATGTGATGAATCATTTATATTCATTTTTCCTGATGCTTAAATCAACAGAGTTTTGGCCAGTGGATGTGTTTTACACTATCTCCAAAATAAGAAATTGAATACTGTAGTTCTTTATAATTTTTTTACTCTCCTTCCTTCCCTCATCCTCCTTCTTTCCCTCCTTCCTTCTTTCCTTTCTTTCTCTTAGGTTGGCATCAGATATGCTTGTAATATTGACTCAAATCAAAACAATACTAAGTAACAGTAGTAAAAGGAGTTTTTCTTATCTTGCTTTTGTCCTCAATTAAACTGGATTTCATTTTTCACTATCAAATGGTTCCGATTGTTTATTTTCTTTTTGAGAAAATAAGAACTTACATTTCTAAGTTAAAATGTATTTTAATCATTTGGTTGAAAAGAAATGTAAACATTTAGTTGAAAAGAGTTTAATTGAAGTTAGCTAGTATGTTTTCTCTTTTGACCTAATGAAGTCACAATAACATTAATAGGTTTCCTAGTATTAAACTATCTTTATAGTCTTCAGATACATCCAGCATAAACATATGAAAATTGTTTTTTATTTTTGAGCTCTGTGTTGATTTAATGTTTAACTTTATACATGTATATAAAATATATAATATGTAATGAAATATATGTTTATATAATGAAATATATATAATGAGGTACATAATATATTTAAACATTTATATATACATTAATATATAAATGAATGCGAGCAGTCTGCATTGTATTATACTATCTATATATTTGAAACTTATGTAAACGCATCAGAAACTGTTGTTTTTGTTCTCCCGAAAACTAATGTCAGGATGATTAGTCCTTGGACTTCAGATTTGACTTTATTTTTAAAATCTACTTGGAATTTATTCCTTTTTCAGGGTAAATTAATTAATTAGGGTTGGTCTATTATTGGTCTGTTTATAGCTTCTACTTCTATTTGGGGCAGATGAAGTCTTTTCCTAGAAAATTATGTTTGTCTAAATTCAAATTATTGACCATTACTTTTTAGTAAATTTTAAATTGCCTTCTAATCTATGTTCTTAATTCTTCTCTTAACTGATTATTTTTCTTCCCTGTCTCTTTACACCCCAACCCCCACCTTTCTGTGTGTCATTCCTTCCCTTATTCCATTCATTTCTCTTATTTTAAAATATCATCAGTTTGAAATCTATTTTACTGCATTTTTAAATTATAGTACTGACCTTTATTTTAACACCTTATTATATTTAATGTTTTTATCTGTCTCTTTTTTGTTGCCTATGTATCTTTAATAGTAATACATTTGAATGCATTTTTAGAAGTTAATAAGTAAAACATTAAATCAAAAGTTAATTTATTTTATTTTCATTATTATATTAATGATTTTAAGGCTTTCTTTCCTGCTCCCACTTAACCAAAATTTGACCAAAAAATTCTAATCACAGGGAGTCATATATTGTCAAGTAGGAAAGAAGAGACTGTTGTGTTCCTTTTGGGAAAATATAATTGGTTCTATATCTCTTACTAATATGTTCAAATTTATTCAAATTATGACCTTTTATAGTCCACATTTCTTCTCATTCTTAAATTGTATGAATACATTTACTCTTAAACATGAATGGAATGAGTTTCTCATTCATAGATTAGGAGGGAAATCTATGTTTAAGCAAGTTTTTGAGTGGTTATTTTCTGAGACTTTCCATCTGTGGAGGATTTTTTTTTCTCACTTTCATAGTGTTTTGACTGGGACTATCATTATGTAATAAATTCTCTCTAAAATAAAATTTTAAAATTCCCTCTAAAATTAAAATTAAAAAGTTTTAATCTTTGTTGGCAACCTGGGCACTTTTCTGCTTTTTGGTATCAAGAAAATGGAATAGAGATTTTTACCAAAATACCTAGGTAGACAGATTTCTGTTACTGTTGCTATTTTTATTGGACTTTAGGGACGCAATGGACTCTTTCTGATTTACGTATGCCGCACAGAAAAATCTTTGCCTGTGATATTTTTGTGCATTGACTGTTCCTTTGTCATTGTATTTTTTTCCAAGAAGGTGTTAAAATTTGAAGGAAAAATACAGATAATCTATGGAAAATGAATGTGAGGAAATCATTGAATAACATATCCATGGAAAAGAATAATGTTATCAATCCCATTGACTCGCTACAAGTTATGATTGGTAATTTTGCTTCACAGAAAAGCAACTCAAGTCCTTTATGGAACTCAAGTCCACCAGCTCAAGTCCTTTATGGAAGTTACATAGACACAAATGAAAAGTTGATATGACCGTAGCTGGTTGGGGCATAGCTGGACATGTGAAACTGAATAAATCAGATTTTCTCTTTAAGCACTTGGAATGTGTTAGGCACTAAAATAATACTGTTAAGTAAAGACTGCCCGACATCAGACTTCATCACCCCAAAGCCTTGTGAAAGCTGAACAAATCCATTCTTGACTCATCCTTAGCTCTTGGATTTTATGATATTTCTTCTGCTTGGAATACTTTCTGCATTGTTTTATCACCAATTTAGATTTTATACCTTCTCAAAGATCCAATTCAAATCTAGTTGTTTTGTACTCAGCTACACTATTCTATAAAAAAGATCCTAAACATGATAAACCAATAAAAAACATACACATCTGAAGATTATTTTAATGGATTTGTGTGCAACTTTTTTTTTTAAATCACTTTCATTTTTAATGATTTATTTGTGTCCTTCCTCTAAAAAAGATTCAACTACAAACTTGTTTTATTTTCTACCTCTAAAAGTCAAAATAGTAGCCATTGTACTTTGAGAGATAATGTGAGAGGGTTGTTCTACTCCATAGTTGAAATGATGCTGTTCTGGGTATGCATTTCTAGGTTGGCATAGCCTATTGTGCAGGACTGTTGGGATGCTGGGTGAAGACATCATTTAATGCTTTATGCTCCCTTGGCTAGTCAGTGACTTCATCTGTCCTAATCATTACTTATTTCTTTATTGAAATCATGAATTTTGGTTTTGTTTCTTTTGTTTTTATCCCCCTTGGCTTCTCAAGCACAAAGTGCTCTAACACTGCCGGTAAGTTAATCATGAAGCACCAGGAGTGGTTTTTCTTCTGAGAGACAGCAGTTTAGGGTCACTTTGGTGAAGTTCATTTATCATGCCCATTCCCCGTATTTCTTGTTTTTGAATTGCTCTTATGGAAGAACTAATTTTTCGGCTTGCATGTGTACTTAGCCTGCATGATGTATTTACTATCCCTAGAAAAGCATCAACTTCTTAATCTATGTCTGTAGCATTAGCTTTTAAGTACATTGCACAGTTAGGACAGCAGTTTGGGCCTTAAAAAAAGACCCTCTTAGAACTAGTAGCCTGTTTTTAAGAAAGTATTTTCCAACATGCTTTCCATATAATGCTTTAGGATAAAAATGGAACTTAATCCTGGGGGATTTCTTTCTTTCTTTTTTTTGTTAAGATTTATTTATTTGTGCATACAAGAACTGGGGTTCAAGCTAGAGGTGTGTGGTGGGAGTGAGAGGATTCACCAGAAACAGAGTGGGGAACAGAACAGGCATATCGACTGAATTATACTGTTGAGGGGAGCAGCAAGTGAGACAGGAGAGTTCCCCTCCCTGGCCAGGGATGGAACTTGTGCTGCAGTGACTGTGGATAGCTTCACAGTGCTGAGCTGTAACCCCCTTGTATCACCAGAGAGGCCCCAAGTCCTGAGGATTTCTAAAGTCAAATAAGGTGCCTTGAATAAATAGAAAGAGATGGATCTCTCAGGCTCTGACATTCTGCTGTGTGGCTCATTCTCCACCAGGGCAGGTTGCCTCCTGCACTGCGCAGCTCTGACAAGGACCTAGGACCTCCAGAGGAGGCTACAACTGCATTAGGAATGATCTGATGTGAGGTTCTTTTCCTTGAAAAAATATCAAAGAGCAACTGTGTTTAGGGTGAAACACCATGTCAAACCTCAATATGGGTTGCTGCAAATCTAGGAACCAAGGTTAAGTTGGAACTTTGCTCAAATGTGGTCACTAGTTTGGCTCAGAATTGTTCACAAAGACCCTCTTCATGGTGCATGTGGGTGTAGGATGCCAGCATCAGTCCTTCATACTTCTAGGGAGACCATGCTGTGGGAACCCATGTCCTACTTAGTGACTCCCATTTTCCTATTTTACTACCACCCCGTTTTCTCTTTTATAACATTTAGTATTGCAATATTGCTTAATTAGGTATTTCCACATTGTTCGTGCCATTTTAATTGTTTTTCTCTATTTTTCTTCTTTATTTTATTGCAAAACCTTCCTTATTTACAATTTTCCTGCTTTTAATCTTTTTCCTTTTCTTTCTCTAGAAGTTTAACACACTATTTTATGTTGCTTGTCTTAATTTTCTGATTCTTAAATTTTCTTCACTCAGGTTTGGTTGAATTTTATCATGTTTTACTCTATTATTAACTTTGAGGATTTTTCTTTGGATTAAAAAAAAAGTACAGGGCCTCCCTGGTGGCACAGAGGGTTAAGTTGCAGCACTATGAAGCTATTCTGCAGCCACAGCAGCACCAGTTCAATCTCCAGCCAGGCAGGGGACCCACATGGCACAGCAGCCCTCTCCTGCCTCGCCTGCTGCTCCCCTCAATGCATCTGCCTGTCTGCTTCCCACTCTGTCTCTGGTGAATCCTCTCATCCTCTGCACCTCTGGCCTCTATCCCAGCTCTTGTATAAATAAATCTTTAAATTTAAAAAAAAATGTGCAGTGTAGTACCCTGGAAAGGTTTTGGGGGCCAGAGGCTATGGCTTTGTTCATCCTTTCACCAGTTTTGAGTGTCTTTGGACAAGTTGTTTAACCCTTCTCAACGCTCTGATATGTAAAATGGAGCTAGTTACAAACTTGTTTTGAATATTAAGTGATGAAGTACATCTGAAGTTCTTAGTCTATTGCCCAGATGACAAATGTCTAATTAAAATTAAAATTACTTACAATGTTACAATTACTGTATTTTAAACTTTCATCATCTCTTGAATGTTACATTTATATTTATTTGATATTTTGTCATTTTGTGACAAAATGACATTTATCATGACATTTGTCATTTATTTGATTTTGTCATTTTTTTCCTTTCTATCCATGTCTAATCTTTGGAATTTTGCATTTTGATTCTTTTTTGGTTTCATCTAGTCTATATTTGTCTTCATGAACTTTTTTCAATTTCTCCTGAATTTTGTCATTTTGTGATGACTTTATATGACTTAAACTGTTGTGTAACTGCTCCATCCCTTAAATCTGTTCTATTCACTTCAGTTTTCCAAAAAAAAAATTCTACTGTGATCTGCTCACGAATTTCTCCTTGAGAGATTATGAGTTCTCCCTTCCTTGAGAGCACAACTAAGTGCTGGAATCATGATAAAGATCCCACATCTGAAGAACACCATTTCTAGCCTTTGTCTTTTATCTTCTTATTATGATTTTGAAGGTTGTTTATGAAGGATGTGAAGACGAGTCTTCCAGTCTTATATTTATAGTGATGGTTCAATATACTGCATTTAAGTTTTCCCCCTGGATCAAGAGAACCCGATATAGTACAATCTTGCTTTGCTGCTCCTTTCTGACTAAAGCTTTGCATCTTCTGGCTGTGCAATTGATATTATTTGCCTGAATCCACTGAGTCATGAGCAAATTCTTGACTCAGCTGAATCACCAGGGAACCACCCACATGGCTTGGCATTCCTCACAAGTCACCTATAGAGGAATTTCCCACGCCAGGCAACTGAACCCACTCATGCATCACATTGTTTAACCCAAAGCATTGTTGTGGTTGGAGTTGAGTTATAGGAGTTCATCAGCTGTGCCCTTAGAGGTCAGGCATTTCCTTAAGGTACCTTTTTGGAAGGTAGCTGAGATCTTTGATGTTTAGCTTTGATTATAATATCATGTGTTTTTGAAAAAAGGAAAAGCAAACAAGCAAACAAATTTCTCAATTCAAAAGGAACTGAAGGGATCAAAATCTTTGATAACAGTAGGGATGAACCAGCAAGTTAGTTTATATTGTAACAGGGTGGTCCCAGGAAAATGGGGAGTTCTAGGTTCCCTGCCTCACCCAAAGGAGGATGGAGCTGAGCAGAGAGGAGAAAAAGCTAGAGAGGAGACTGGAGAAGGAAGCAAGCAGAATGGTGAGCAAGAAGGAGACCTGGAGGAGGCACATGGAGCAGAGAGACATGTGAAGAACCTGCACTTGCTTCTTGGTCCTGGACTAGTTGGAACAGATGCGGGTGAGAGACCCTTGGGGAGGTTAACAATGACAACTTTCATCTTGATTTTGATTTTGCTTCTTTTCCTCTCAGACTTGTCTGACTCTGTCTGACTCTTTTCTATGGGTCTCCACAGAAAGGTGCTTTAGACTTGTGGCAGGCTTTCAGGACTTGCTTTGGGCCAATCTTGCTTGGCTGGACTTACCCACGAGGGGATGGGTAACTTTGGGTGCTTTATTTAGTAATTATATTCTTTGTCTTTTCTGTATTGTTCACTAATTGTATTAAAGTTCCTTTCCATTAAAGGTCTTATATGTTTTGCTTTATGTGGCAGATGGCAGAACCTATATAAAGCAGGCAGGTTTGGGGGTTCTGGGTTTCACCTCTCCCTGTCCTGTAACAATATCAACTCCAGAGAGACCAGAGCCAGACTCTCCAAATGATACCAAAGAATTTTCCAATCTTTCTGAATATTTGTTCTTTATATTTTGTTTCATTTTGAATGGTCAGTTGTCATGACACCTTTGGTTTCCCTTGGAGTTGATTGAGATGCTGAGGAAGTTCGATGAAAGTATACATCTTAAGAAAATAAAGCCTTGACCATGGGCCTTTGGTTGGCTGCCCTGAGAAACAAGCTGCTCCAAATTCCTACTTTGTAGTCACACCTGGAGCAGACTGAGTTGCCTTTGTTTTCATACCAATTTCTGAAAACCTTGAAGAGGCCTTATGAAAGTAATAGGTTAGGATATCTGAGACTCCTGTTTTATCCTAGCCCCCATTGTTAACTTCCCAAACTAGTACTTTTTCCCTTACAGCACTGTGCTGAGTCACACTGCTTGATAGGACAGCCTGTGTGTCTAGGGGCAGGGCTAAGTGTTCTCCACAGAACTTGTCACGTGGAATAACCTCATCCTCATCAGTGAGAACTCCAGAAGACTTCCTTAAAACTCCTACCCCCAACTCATATGATTCCAAACAAGACAAAACACCACATCACTAATGCTTAGAGCAATGGGTACGCATCTCTAGGTTGAGGCGAGGACAGATTTCAGTACATGATGTACCAGTGTTTAACCAGCTCTGGTCTGACCTACCCCCTGACCACCTGAACCCAACCTACTTCCTGGATATGGAGGCAACTCCATGGACCATACATTCACCATAAGTACTCGGAGGTGAAGCTATATAGTTCATTGCCCAAGACTTTCTGCATCTCAGTCTTTCCTTCTTGTACACTCTCACCCCATCCTCATGTGGAAGACCTACACCTTCTGTATTATCTCAGTGTTGTCACCTGTGTTGACTCTGAAACTCCCCAGAAAACTCTTTAATGCCCTTCCTATTTTCACTTTCTGGGCCTGGTCTGGTGCCCTCAGGAAATCTCTTCTGACAAGGTGGAGAGGCGAGGTATTATGTCAGGAGGGAAAATCTGAGGTGATGCTGTTGGGTCCCCTCACTTCAAGTTAGACATGGCACCTACCACAAGCACCAGGATACCATCTTGTAGGGATTTGCTCCCAGCACTGATGACAAAGAAGAAAGAGGAGGACACTTTTCTATTTCAGTCGCCATTCTCCCCCGCCAGCTGCGGTCTTTGCAGAGTGGACAAGCCTGCTCGTCCTGTCCACACCCATCCTGCTTTTGGTTGCTTCTGTTAACTCTTTATTTCTTATCATTTTATAACTCAAGTAAGATTCTTCTGAATTAAAAAAAAATACTAGCTTTCTAATCCAAGCATAACTCAGTGATTTAAATATTGTGGACCTAAGCTTCTTTTTGATCAGGTATCAGTATTTTGCCAGCCCATTACATAAGTACAAAGTATATAAAGGAACATTGGAAGACCTTCTAGCATTAGGAAATGTACAAAAATACTTTGAGGCTCAGTTTATTTGTCTTCACTAATCTCAAGAAGCAGATTCCTATGGTTACGTATGCACAATGTGACTTATTCTATTTTTTTAAATAAAGATTTATTTTATTTATTTATGCATACAAGAACAGATATATAGGCCAAAGATGTGGGGGAGAGGGGGAGAGGAGTCACCAGAGATAGAGCAGGGAGCAGAACAGGCAGATCTACTGAAATACACTGCTGAGGGGAGCAGCGGGAAGACAGAAGAGGTCTGCTGTGCCATATGGGTCACCTTCCTGGCCAGGGGGCGGGTGGGGGGTCAAACTCATGTGGTGGCTGCTGATAGCTTCATAGTTCATAGTGCTGAGACTTAATTTAACCCTTTGCACTACCAGAGAGACCCTTAGTCTATTTTTTAAAAAGACATTCTGTAGCCTCCCATTCATATATCGTTGGTTTGCTACGTGTGACACCCAGTGGTTTACCACTTTAGTATGTTATATAAACTAAACTAAAAAAAAAAAAATCAGTTATTTTACCAACAATGGGTTTATTCAAAATCAACAATAAAAAGGCAAGACTAGTGCATTTCCCTGAAGCAAGAACCACCCAGTCTCTGTATTACCTCCTCCTTTCTGCTGGGGCCTGGATGCAACAAGTATCCGTTGCATCTTTAATCAGAGATGCAAGGTTTCCTGGGTCCTGTGGTTTGCAGATTATGCATGTGTGAGCACTCACTACTCATCTCATCTCACTTAAGCAGGTTTTTGTTGAGCATTTTTTATATAATTCCCTTTTAGTCACGATCTTTCTCTAAAATCATTGTTGATGTAGTCAGGTATATCCTGGATTCAATGACTTCTTGCACCTCAGTGCCAGAAAGGATCTTTCCTGGATGTCATGTCCCCCCTGAGAGGCAAGACTCACAACTTGAAAACCTAGAGAGGTCACATTAAAGTAACAGGGAGATAGAGATTTCAGGTTTTCTTGCTTTTAAAGTATTTTTATTTTATTGTGTTTTTGGTGTGTGGTAACAATATGTGTGATTCAGAGGCATGTTACCACACCACCTCCACCCCCAAGCACCTGTGATCCTCCACCCTAGTCCATGTGTTCCCACTGCACTTGTGTTTTCCCCTTTCCCCTTCTGTAGTTTAAATTCTATAATCAGATTTCAAGGATTTCCTTTTTTTTTTTTTTTTAAATATATATATCCAAAAAAGTTAGGTTTGTTAGAAGAAGGGAAGGGAGAAGACACTTGTATAGGTACAAGCAGGCACAAGAGCTGCCTTTTTCCAGAGCAGATATTGTACTGACATAGTGTCTTGTTTTGGGGAGGGATTCACTCCTTTGTGGAATTGTTTCCAATTGTTAGGTTAGTCACTTCTAGGGTGTGACTAGGAAGGATGCTCTATAATGGCCCTCAGTCTCCATATCCCACCTCTGGTCTGTGCTTCAGGATACTCTCAGCAGCCTTCTTCTCTTTCTTTTCTTAAAGATTTATTTCATTTGTGTATCTAAGAACTGGGATGTAGGCCAGAGGCAGGGTAGGGAGATGGTGAGAGAATTCAGCAGAGACAGAATGGGGAGTAGAACAGACAGATCTACTGAAATACACTGCTGAGGGGAGCAGCAGGCAAGATAGGAGAGGTCTACTGTGCCCTGTGAGTCAGCTCCCTGACCAGGGATTAAAGTCAGGCTGCAGTGGATATCCACAGCTACTCTGTGGATGGTTTCATAGACCTGACATTTAACCCCTTGTGCCAGCCGGCAGGCCCCGCAGTCTACTTTTTCTACAGCAGTCTGCAGCCTAAAGGTTTTCATACCTATAGCTGGTTTAACAACTATGTTAATCATCTCTACCCCCACCTCCAGTTTCTGGTCTTGTGAGGAAGCCTCCATCCTGAATTTTCTGTCCTTAGAGATCAACCAACCAACCTTTTAGCCTGAGGTGTCAGGGAATAGCCTTAATGTCCTCATTCTATGTGAAACCAGGACGATAAAAAAGTGTGTATCTTGTCAAAATTGTAAATAATGGAGATCTTGAAATGCTAATCTACACCACCTCTAGACATGCTGTTTTTATAAAAGTTTTATATGCAAGTACAGAATTTAACAGTAAGTATACAAGTTAGAATCAAACCAGTATCACAAGCATGGTCTGTATGATAGTGCTAAACTGGAAGCTAAAACTGAAAGCATGTGGTTATATGGATCAAAGAGCAAGGGTCATCTGTACAAATTACTACAATCAATGTGAATTCCCCCCTAGTTCTATATAATTAGATATCTACTTTTCCAGAGATATTTTTCCATGTATGATAGGCTTTTGGTTCCATATAGGGACCTTCATTTGACAGTTGAAAACTAAGGATCTTTGCAATCTTTCTTTTAAGTGGCTCATCTAAGGTAAAATTCAGCAAACTGATTTGCCAAATTAACTAAATGTGGAGTTGACATAGTTTCCCACTATATTTCTTTGTATTAGAAGAGAAAGAGTTTGGCTTAGCCCATTAATAAATATAGAGTTAAAAGCCACCTTAGTGGATCTAATATCAGAAAGTAGACCCAAATTTCCTTTGAAAACAATTTGAAGTCAATTATAATAATCACGACCAGGCTTATCAAGCTCTTGTATGCAAACCTGAATTTGTTCCAATCCATAGGCTTACACAAAATCCTGGTGTTATTTTGAATGCATCTACCCTAGACTTTCCTAGTCTTTTGTCAAAAGAGGTTTATCTAAATCCTTTTCATGATTTTACCATATGGCAGGTTTCATCAAATGTTTGGCTTGAAACTCTCCACCAACCATATGATATTGGAAAAATCAGCTTGACACATTTGTATAACTGTTACAAGGCAACCCTAATATAAAATGGGTTGTCTGACTATGGGTCCTTATACCCATGTGCCTAAAAGTCACTTATAATAAGACTCAACTGCAGGCACACACAAAAAGGTTAATAAAGGGTTTATTTACAAAAGTAGGAGGAATGAAGGAATGAGTAACTCAGGGAGCAGAGAGGGAGATAATCCGTGAATGAGTCCTACCATTTCTGTTGAGCTGGAACCCAACAACATGCTAAGAGCCAGGAAGAACCAAGAGCCCCCCAAGGCCCACATGTCTGGTTTTATACTAAACCTGGCTGCTTAACACAACCCTCGAGTCCCAGCAATCCTCCCTTCGGTGATGATGACATTATGGGATTTTTAGCTCTTGGTGTCATGGATGTCTTTGGTCTGGAGTGGGGGGTGGAGTCTATAAAACCTATTTGTAGAGTTCATTCAGGACATCTTTTCCCTCTAGCATAACTTTGTCAAATTCTTCAGCACACTGTGAGGGTCCTCAGTTGCTTTAGGAAACTCTTTAACTGTGGCCTGTAATTAGACTTTAGTCAGAGGAATGTAAGAAATCTGAGGTTTCTCTGGATCCTCAGAGGGTTTAACTTTAAATGAAAATGTTTATTTCAGAGGTGGGAGCTCAGTAAAAAGGATGATTCAGGAAGAGACTGAGTTCCTGACAGGGCACTGGGTAGCACAGAGGAGGACAAAGATGGTGTAGAGGTGAGCCCTGAGTACATGGCTGTCATAATGCTCCTCCACACAGCCAGCAGGGGAGAGAGAGGATTCAGATGCCATTTTATTTCTCAATTCTTTGTCTGTCTCAGTTAATTAAAAAAAAAATTATTTTGCAGAGAAGCAATTCTAGTCTCTTGGTAATGTTTGGAGTTCTCCAGATACCAATAGAAATAGACTTTCTCTCCAGTGTTAGCTTTTCAGCATCGTGGTTGTCCAATTCAATTTTAATAAAAGCAAGTTTGGAGAGTTCAAAGGTTCCTTTAATGACCATTCTAAATTACGTTAGTTAATTCAGTCCGTTTAGTTAAAAAAGCACATGTAGAAGGACCATGCTTCTGAAACATTAAACCAGCAAGGATTCTTCAAGGCAGAATACCCTCAAAACACTTACATGACTTGTGATCCTATTTCCTCTTCTTAAAAGAGTCGGGAATTTTCCACTCAGCCGATTCCTTTGAAGTAACTCCAATCTCCCAAAAGAGACTAAATAGGAAGTCAGCATGAGTGTTGCACAATTTCCAATCAAAACAAAACAAAAAAACCCTGTTTTCTAACAGGTTAGTGCCAACCCAAGTATTCACACAGGTGCAATGGAATCACCTGCTCCCCAAACAACTAAAAGTGCAAACTAGCACAATGATAGAGTCTTCTCAGAACGTTCACACTGAGTGCAATTTTCAAGCTCATGGACAAATAGTAACAATCCCAGCTTGAGGATCCATCTTTAGTGGATGGAATCAAGAGCCAGCACCCCACTAATGAGAGCCACTTGAATTTAGAGAATCTGCCCAAGACTGGCACATGTCCAGTGGGATAGTCCAAACCCTTAAAGAAACAGAACACATGCACAAGTGTGTTAACCACAAATAAACAACTCCTTAGACAAAAAGGAAAAAAAATTGAGAGATCTCTAGAGAGATCAGTGTCAGGCTGAGGATCTTGGATCCAGACAAAGGTTAATGCAATGAAAAAGCAGTGAATTCACACAACTCTGTGGATGCCACACCCAACTGTCCACCAGCTTTAAGAGATGTCAGAAGTCTATCTCTGGATTTCCATATCGAAATAAAATATACTGTGGCCGCCAAATATATTGACTTCAAAAAGAAAGCAATCAGCGATTTCAGCAACAAAATGGGTTTTTCAGAAACAGCAAAAAGGTCAAATTAGAAAATAAATGTCTCATGGTGAGATTCATGCATATTTGTCAGGATAATGGAACATTGTATAAATCTCTTGTTATTTTTAAAAATCTTCCCCCACCTCCCCCCTGCTGCCCTAGAGCTATGTCATTAGGGAAAATTTAGAAGACCTTTTTTTTCTATCACAATATGAATATACATCCATATACATACACACATTAACATTTAGTAACTCATATCACCCCATAATTTATTGTGATAACATCACCAAATAATTAAAGGTTATTTTGACACATTTTGCTGTTAATTAGTACAAATATACTGATTTATTTAACCAGACTCCTGTTGTTGGGCTAGGTTCTTACCAATTTTCAGTTTCAATGATGATAAGATTATTTTCCTTGTTGATAAATCCATGCACACACTTGTTATTAAGTATGCGACCTTCTGTGTCTGCCTTCTTTCACTTAAGGTAATGTTTTAGAGGTTCATCCATCAGTACTTCATCTAAATGATACACTATCATACAATTTATGTATTTATGACACATAATAAACAAAAATTGTTTAGCCACTTCACTTGGAGTATTTCCACCATTTTTGGTGACTATGAATAATACTGCTATTAATACTTATTCATTTATTTTACTTCTTTGGGGTTATAAGTATAGAAGAGGAATTTCAGGGTCAGATTTTAATTCTATATTTTGAGAGATAACAGCATTGAAAAAACATTTTTATTTTCAAACAATATTGGGTTTACAGAAAAATTCAGAAGATATAGAATTCCCAAAAACTTCATACCCAGCCTACCTTAACAGTACTTAGTATTAATATGGTACATTTGTTATAATTAGTGAATGAACACTTAAATATTATTATTAAATAAAGTTCATACTTTTGTATTATCTTAATTTTTACCTAATATACTTTTGGTCTTCCATGATTTCACCCAGAAAAGGAAATTACATTAATCGTATGTCTTCTTAGGACATATGATTCTTGGGACAGTTGCTCAGACTTTCCTGACTTTTGATGACCTTTTGAGAAGTAACGTCAGGTATTCAAAAAAATTTTTTTTGAGGTATCATTGATTTACAAGACTGTATATGAGTTAGAGGTATAGGGTCACACTCTCAGTTGGATGTTACCACACCTCACCCACTACAGGGCTCTCACAGCCGTCCACCACAGTCCAGTGTGCCCCTGGGCCAGGTAATTTGTGGTATGTCCCTTTATTGGGATTTTTTCTCATGTTAGACTGGAGTAATGTGCTTTGAGGAGGAGACATTTTCCTCACATAATATCAAGGGTAGAATCTATCATTGTGACTAGCTGATCTTGATCTGACTGAGGTGTTGATTTTCAGGTTTCTGAACTGTAAATTTCCCTCTTTCTTCCCCATTCCCCCATCCTCTGGTTTTATGGACTTGTTTCTATGCACAGTTTGCTCTTAAGAAGTGAGAAAAATGCTTCACCTCACCAGGGAGAAATCATCTACATAAACTTTTTGGAATTCTTCTCCAAAGTAGATTTGTCTCCTCTCCTCTTACTAGTTAATTCAGTCACTTTTTTAGGTCAGTATAGACATATGGGCATTTACTGATACTTCAAAGTAAAAATCCAGGGATCCATTATTTATTTCGTTGCTCAAATTGTTCCAACTTTGACATTTGGGAGCCCATTCAGTTGATTCCTGTGTGTTATTTGACATACTCATTAGTGGATATGCTGTTTCCTCTCTCATTAGTTGTAATGGATCCATGTCGTCTTGCTGTGGGAGTATAGAGAATATGCTTTTTTTAATTGAAAAGTCCGTCTGCTGTAATTTATAGTCACAGGAGATAGTCAAATTCTGTTTTGCCCAAGTGTTGTTATGAGAAATAAAGCACCGGTTTTTTCTGAAAGATCCATTGTCTATCCAACACCTCATATATATTTGCATGTCACCCTCAGGGCAGAGCAGAGCAAACAAAACAAAAGAAAACAAAAACAGAAATAGATTTATGTCTACCAGTTGTGGTCCTTTTTTAACTGTGTTTACTTTTTCTTTGTCCCTTTCTTGAACTGTGGGTTTCTGTGAGAAGTCACCACATTGAAACTACACTTGGATTTTTCATGGGGAACCTTCATAGTGGAAAATGTTGTCCTCTCCATTCTTTGTGCTGACCTTAGGAAGAATTATTATCAGATTTGTGAACAGGCGAAACATCTGCTGGTTAGGGTTTATTTAAGCACCTCTATTAATTAATTAATTAAGCCGTTATTTATTAAGCACTTCTACCAGATGGTATTATGCCCTTTAACCAGATGGTATTTCCCTCTTTGATCTAACTGATGGGAAGCTCAAAGACAAATCTGTGGTCCATTTTCAGAGAAATGCTTGCCTTTGCTGGATTTTGTTATCCTACTTTCAGCTTTTGCTTTGTCCTAATTTCTGTGATGTTGGATTTAAGGTGCCAAATAGTCCTACTGACATTCTGGACTAGATATCTTTTTTATGGGGGGGATTTCTCTGTGCTTTGTAAAATGTTGATCAGCATCTCTGGCTTTTACCCACTAGAAGCAACTCCACCTCATCCCAGTTGTGACAAACAAAAATATATTCCAACATTTTTTTAAAAAAAGATTTATTTATTTATGCATATAAGCACTGGGGTACAGGCCAGAGGTGTGGGGAAGTGAGAGATACACCAGAGTAGGGGCCAGAAAGGCAGATGGACTGAAACACACTGCTGAGGGGAGCAGCGGGCCAAGCAGCTGAGGTCTGCCTGTGCCATGTGGGTCACCTCCCCAGCCGGCAGCAGGGAGCTGTGGTGCAGTGGCTGTGGTTTGCCTCACAGTACGTTGCTTAACCCACTGCGCCACCAGGGAGGGTCCTCTTCCAACATTTTTATTTTTATTTGTTTAAAGTAATTTTTTTTATTAACATTTTTAAAATTTATATATATTTGACATAAATTGTAATCCCCATGTATTCCCCATCACCATATCACCAGTGCACCATCACCTCAGTCCCCCGTGCTCCTGTCTGCCTTCAACCCTCCCCCTCTTCCCTCCCCACCAAGTGTCCCCAATTTGTCCTTGTCTTTTCATTTTTGGTTTTTGTGTCTTTATTGTTATTATTATTATTGTTGTTGTTTTTATTCCTCTTCCAACATTTTTCAATGTGCCTTGGAGTACACAATGTGCTTGGTTGAGAACCACTGGATTACATATATCTATGCCACCACTAAATTATTTCTGGCAATGTATAAGGCAATGTATAAAATTTTGCATTAATAATAAACATTGAAATTAATAAAACTTACCAAGAATAAGAAAGGAAGGGTGATGGAGCTCTTATCTACAGACCTAAAAATTAGAACACTAACAAGCTGTCTAAGTATTGTTATAATGACTCTGAACCACTGCTAGTGTCTTCATCTGGGGCTTCCAGAGTGAAATTTAACCCATGGAAGGTGTTATGTTTTGAAAGGAAGAAGCTTCCAAAGCAGAGAAATATGGCCTCCCTGTGGCCTAGGTTTTAAGTCTCAGCGCTATCATCTAAGGCCTGAGTTAGATTCTGACCACATATAACAAAGCAAACCTCTCCTGTCTCACTCACTGCTCTCCTTAGCAGTTGTATCAGTAAATCTGTCTGTTCTGTGGATTTACTTCCCACTTTGTTTTTGTGGTTCCTCTTACCCCCCTAGTCCTCTGGCCTATTCCTCAGTTCTTCTAGGCAGTAGAGAAATAGAGGATGTATAATGGACTCCTTACTTTAGACATGGAAGACTAACAGAGGGTATTGGCAGGTAGTGTTAGCAGGGCAGCTGTCCAAGTCTCTGGTCCAGACACAGACAGCACTCCCTAGTGCTTCTGCTGTCCACTTGAGTGTGGCACATCATTCAGAACATGGGAAAATGAAGCAGGTAATGTGGATTGGACATGGGCATTGTCAAACTGGGCTACAAAAAATGGTTTATTTGGCAGTTTGCAGTCATCTATTGCGTGTAAAATCTGTTTTTAGGCTGCTTTATGTGCTGGTACAGTTGTGTACCTTTTAAGCAAATTGCCTCTGGTTATCAGTGAATAATGAAAATTTTGTATCTTAAACTTTTTGTGAAAGACCATTCAAGTGGACTATCATCCAGGCCTCCCTGGTGGTGCAGCGGGTTGAGCGCCGCACTGTGAAGCTGCTGGCTGCACAGCAGCATGAGTTCGATCCCTGGCCAAGGAGGGGACCCATATGGCGCAGCCTGCCTCACCCCACTGCTCCCCTCAGCAGTGTGTTTCAGTAGATCTGCCTGTTCTGCTCCCCACTCTGTCTCTGGTGAATCCTCTCACCTCCCATGACTCTGGCCTGTACCCCAGCTCTTGTATGAATAAATAAATAAATCTTTAAAAAAAATAAGTGGACTATCATCCAAGAGACTTTATTAAGCTTTCAAAGTCAGAGCTAACAAATAATAGATACTGCCTAGACACACATTTTAGTGTCCCTGTTGTTAATTTTTTTTGTAAAGGTAATGCATATTTAATCATGTGAGAATGTGTTGTGTGTGTGTGTGTGTTTGACAACACTACAGTCTATTCTTTCATCAGTGCAAATAACTGAGCTTTATACACTATTTCAGCCTGTTGAAATGATGACATTAAGTACCTTTTGTCCTTTGTTTCAAGAAACATTTCATTTCGCTTTCAGGTCACCTTCCTTTCCAATAGAAGCAGGTTGGGTTTTGTTGTTGTTGTTGTTATTTCAGAACAACTTAAATGAAAGTATAGGGCAATATTTAGAAGTAATTTCAAAAGTAAAGCTATAAAACTCAATTCCACATTTTAATGATTTGGAGGTCCAGAACTTGCCGATATCTATTTTTGAACTTTCTTGCATCAAGTGTAAGTAAGTAAAGTGTGTTGAAGAAGCAATGAATTTCTTTAGTTAAAATCAGATTGTGTTTTTGTTGTTGTTGTTAGAAAGTGAGTGGTGACTCTCTATCTCCCAAATTTGGGGTCCTTGATGGGGTTATCAGTGTACGACTGTCGTGAGAGTGCATTGTAAAGGGGTCCACCACTGCAGTGCTACATTAATCTTGCCAAATGGCATTTGGTTAATTGTGCAGTCTTGTTTAGTTTTGGGTTTTCTGTACTTGACTATAAGTGTTGTTTTGCTAAATCTATCTCTCTACACCTAATACTGTGCCAGATGTGTAACAGTCATTTAATACATAGTTGGGTCAGGTTCATATCTGATGATTAGAACAATATACAATGATTATCCAAAAACAGAGATAACAATCATAGTCATAACAATTGTTACCAATTTTGAGAACTTAATTTCTGTCATGTGGTAATTTCAGTTCTCCTGGAAGTGGATCCTCAGATGGAGTTGGGCATTCAGAATCTTCAACAGGAGCAGTGCCTCTGGCATGGAAATGGTTGCTGGAGTTATGGATTAGGTCAAAATAGCTGGTCTACATCTGGCTCACATTTTTGTTCATCACATGTCACCAGCTATACCAAGTGCTTACCAAACACCAGATACTTGTTTTTATCTAGTCTCCACTGTTTACCTTAATTTTTATTAATATTTCCTTTAATTTACAGAAGCAAAAAATAAAATTTAGAGAGATTAATATATACATACATACATAAATATGTATACTATAACTATCTCAGACAAATAGTGTTAAATGTTTAAATTCAGCTGTGACTCCAATACCTATTATGCTTTGGATTTCTTTGGTGAGTGGGATCAACCAAATAAGAAGAAGAGCATGAACTAGGAGTCAGAAGACTGAGGTGTTGACTTACTCTTTTGACATTTTAAGTATGACCTCAGCTATTCCAGTCCCATAAATGTGGAGCTAAAATGACCTCTGACATACACAAATTACTGATCCAGTAAGTCTTGACTAGGGCCTGAAATTTTGCATTTCTAACAAGCTTCAATTTTTGTAAACACTACTGGCATCTGAGGTCCCTGAAGACTCTAAAGCCACCTCCACCTCTGAAATTCAGTGGCTCTCAAAGATGTAAGGGCAACTCTTCCTTACTGAAGAATTCCAGTTGATAAGTATAAAATAAATTTAAGGAAATACAAAATCAACATTAATACACTCCAGTAGCATTTGCTTTGGTAAGATCTGTGAATGGATGCTAAAATTAAAAGGTGAGAATTTGAGGAGAAACATGATATTGGTATAGTATCAATGCCTGTCCCTCAGTGTATTTATTGATTACTAAGGGAGAAATAATAAGTTTACAACTGACACCACCATTTACATTTAGAATTACCAGCAATAAGACAAATTGACATCACATACCACCACCCCATAGGATGCACTGGGAGAGACAAATCATTTCTGTGTATTTTATGCAAAACACAAAGCCTCAATCTAGTTATAAGAAATATTAGACAAAATATGAGAAAATTTAAGCCCTAATTGAGGGATATAATACAAGATAATTGACCAGAACTCGTTACAAGTGTCAAGGTCATGAACGAGACTGAGGGATTGTCACAGATTGGCGGAAACCAAAGAGACGTGAAAGATACAATGAGGAATTCAGTGAAACAAGTAGTCTCTATGGCATTGCACAAATATTTAATTTTGACAAATATGTCATAGTAATGGTAGGTGTTAATATTAAGGCTATTAGTGGAAGAATAACAGGAATTCTCAATTCCCTGTTTGTGATTTTCTGTAGGTGTAGATTACTTAAAAACTTTACAAAAGTAAAAAATTCTAAAGATACTTTCTTCCGTTTCCTTTATACAGAAGTGTTCAATCAATATATATATATCATTTGTAAATAATGATGATTTTGTTCTTAATTGTCTATAATTTATTCCTTTATTTCTACACCTACCCCCAAAGAAAAAACTCTTAACAATGTGAAATCACTGTGATAGTCTTAGGTATCTTGGCAACATTGCTGACTCCAGAGGGTTTAGACTAAATAATGACGACTTTTATAGTTTACTGCAATCAGGCTTTTTGCTAAATGTGTTCAATATCTTATCTCATCGTTCTGCTCAATAACCCTTTTGTGATGGCTAATTTACAGAAAAAGAAATATTTAGAAAAGTAAAATAGCTTGTTCAAGTTCAAAAGTAATTTCTGGAGCCGTGATTTTACCAAGCTTATCTGACTCCAAGACCTAGCTTGTAGTAAGCTTGCCCACCGTTCTGCTCGATAATATCAACAGTTGATTGCAGATAATTTCTTTCTAGTAGGGGAGGGTACTATCACTGAGCCAACATTTTGAAGATAAGAATGACCAAGAATCCAGTCAGTGATTTGTGATCCTCAACCAGTGTAGGCAAAGCAGGACTACCCAAGAAGATTGGTGCCCTGGGAAACTCCTCAAAATCCCCGCTCTAAATAGCTGAGATCAGAGCCTCTAGATCTGGCCCTACAGGCTCCCCCAGGAGGCGCTGTGACCTTGTCTCCAAAACCCACTTGGTGGCTGGCTAGCGGAGTGCAGAAGGCATGGACCGAGCTGCCTCCCACCTGGGCAGCAGAAGGAAGTCTACTGATTCCTCAACCCTTCAACAGATGTGGAAAAAAAAGAAAAAGAAAAATTGTTTCGTGTGCTTCTCCCCGGCTTCCTCCGGGCACCCGCAGTTTAGCAGGGAAGACCGCAGTGGTGCCAAGTAGCGATTAGAGGAGTTGGGCTGAAAGAGCTCAGTAATTTGGACTGAATCCCTTACTCAACACAGGGGCCTCAGTTTTCATCTACTGGTAACAATCGGAGAAGTTAAAAACCTTTATCATATAGAATTACTTTGGGGTTTACAGGATACATAGTTTATATTATTTAGCACTGTGCCTGAGCACAAAAAGCACTTCGTAGAATCTGTCCTTGTAAAATTAATTGATTTATACTTCCATTTTATCAATTTAAGCAGACAGTGAAGAATCTTAAGTACAGACATTTGAAGAGAAACAACAGATCAAATTAGTAGGGATATAATATGGAATATTAAGAAAAATGTGTAAAATTGATTTGAAAAAATAGAAGAAATACCTAAATGCACTATAATTAGCAAATCTCTAGGAGAACTGAGAGGGATATGTTGCTAAAAAATTAAATAGGCTGCTATGAAAAAGGAAACTTAAAATTTGATTGGTGAGAGAGCCCCCACCAATATTGATTAAAAAAACACTAACTAAAGACTGCTAAAAATCCAAGTGCGGATTTAGACATTAATGAACAATTTTAACATAATATAGATTAAAAATATAGTTAAGTAGGAATTATAAAAGATAAGTGACTGAGACGATAGAGCTAGTATATCTAACATGTTATTCTCCTCATCCACTTTAAGTTGGAACATATGGAGAAGTAATAATATTTAAAGGTAAGTAAAAGAAAATTTGTATTAAAGAAAGACATGCTTTTTTTTAGTCTTCCCAAGCCTATAAAAAATGTGCAAAAAATATGTACACATACATATCCTAGCAACATGTTTTAATTTCATACATTCAGAGAAAAATTGTATAAATATCTATATTTTTAAAAAGGGGACAAGACCAATAAGTTATCAAATAGCTTATTTGCTGCACTAATCACCTGATGACAAAGAAACAAGATTCAACAGGTTTGTGAACCATGAGTACTTTATGTAGACAAACTAGTATTTGGATAGTCATAAAGAAATATATGATGTGACATCTCAAGACTTAAGAAATATTATATTCATGCACTATTTCTGGTATAAAAAATTCAAGGGCATATACCACTGATTAAGTCATTGAAATGCAGAATCAACAAAAGGGAAAGAAACTGCATATATGAAACAGCTATTAGAATTGAAGCTGATAATCTCAGTGAAAAGCCAAAATGTGCTTTGAATTATGTATTTGGGAATTTTACTACAGCTATGAAAACAATTTCTGAAATAGGAGGCATAGCTTAACAGCAATACAATAGTCTCAAAATTTCCACTAGTTTAAAGGATTGTATGGTGGAGAAGTAACTTTAGTTTTTGAGAGCATCATATTATTACACTGTTGTTTTTTATAAACTACTTGCTCATGGGTGGTCTCATAGGAAGATATAGCATTACTTCTTCTGTTAGTTTTTTCTCTACTTTCTCCCCCATGTTCTTTTTACTTGCTTCTTTTTTTAGGAAAAAAATTACTTATGCATACAAGAACTGGGATACAGGCCAGAGGTGCAGAGGAGGGGAAGTTGAGAGGATTCACCAGAGACAGAGTGGGGAACAGAACAGGTGGATAGAGTGAAATACACTGCTCAGGGGAGAGCAGGTGAGACAGGAAAGGTCTGCTGAGTCCTATGGGTAAGCTCCCTAGCGAGGCATAGAACTCATGCTGCAGTATCTGCGATAGCTTCATAGTGCTGACACTGAACCCCTTGCACCACCATGAAGGTCCCTTTACCTGCTTCTTTGTTTTCATTTTTATATTTCTGATTGCAAGCTTTCTTCAAGTATCTGGTTATCCTTGGCTGTGAATGAGTCTTATGCTCTAAGTTGGTGAACCTCACTTCCCTGGAAGAGTCCTCTAATCCTCATCTGGTGATGATATTCCCTGGGCTTACCATTTTCTCCTGACTCCTGAACCCTCTGACTCCTTCCCTTGTGTTAAAAGCTTGACTGTCAGTATTCTGGAAGCTGCAGCAGCTATACTCAGTGAAGTGTACCTGGTACCTGGCTGTCTGGAGTTTTTAATATTGTATTAAGTGAGGTAAAATTGCTTTGTGACATTGTATATGATTTGGAAGTATCAGATGGCCACCTTGAGAAGTCTGTAATTTCCTGTAAAAGTAAAATTGCTGAGTTGGAGAAGAGGATATGAAAGATAAACTTTTACTTACCTATACTTTTTCCCATTTTAGAACCTCTACTGTTCTCTTCCGGTTCCGGAGCTTTCTGTGACACTGTGTTGTCAGCTGGCTTGTTTCCGGCTAACTGCCTTTTCTTTGGTTTAGGTCTTCGATTTCTGGTTAAAAACAAACAAAACAAAGCACTTGTTTCTACACAGACAGTTTTTCAGAGACTTGTGGATGGTCTCTCATTCATTGGCTTTCTCTCTTGAATTTTCTTGTCCTTATGGGTTTATGACTGTTCTCTAGTGATGTCTAATCAGCTTGGAAGAAAGGACAGAGGTAAGCATGTATGTTCACTCCTTATTTAAGTATTATTGTTTTGTTCTCTCTATAATTATATTATCCCTAAGAAAATAAAATCTGGCAAGCATTTACCATGGAACACAATGGACACCTTGTCTGGAAGTGGATTTGGTGAAAACCAACCCCCTGCCCCTGGGCCCCAGGGTGTCACAGTGACTTTATGAATGAACAGAAAAGGCATATACTTCATGGGGCCTTTCAGTCATGGCTGAAACCACTTCAACTGGAAAGGAATTACATTTTACTTGTCCCTTTCTTGTTTAAGTGTTTAAAACAGTAAATAAAGAATGAATCCTATGACAGCTAAAAAGAAGAAAATTAGCAGCTGCAGTTAAGTACGTAGAACATTTAATTAGAGAATGTAAATCGTACAAAGTCTGAGCATGGATGAAAAGAGATACATAATTAAGAGTGCTTTTAAAAAACTTACTCTTTAACAAAATTACAAAGAAACACATACTAACTAAAGTGTAATACATAAAAGCCTGACACACTTAAAAATGTTTTTCATAAAAAGCTTTACCATTTTGGTGCATTTTCTTTCTGCCTGAAGCCAAAACCTCCATCTTAGTGTCTTCATACTTCCCGGGTTTCTCTGATTTGTGAGTCAGATACTGGAGTCCCTCAAAAAAATGTTCACTGAATGATGTGAATAATTTATGGGGTCCTCAAGTTTCTGACTTCTCCAATGTCTTACTGTCCATTATTATTTTTATCTTAGTGTCTATGGAAAGATGAAACTAATGAGTAAATTTTTTAAAGGTTATTTATTTTGGCATAGAAGAACTGGGGTGTAGGCCAGAGATACTGGGTTGGGGGGGAAGGGCTGAGAGGATTCATTAGAGACAGAATGGGGAGCAGAAAAGGCAAGTTTACTGAAATATACTGCTGAGAGGAGCAGCAGATGAGACAGGAGAGGTCTGCTGAGCCATGTGTAGTATTTGAAGTAACATTGGTTTACATCAATGTATTGATTTACAACACTGGCTGGAGTTGAACTCAGGCCTCAGCAGTAATAGCACTGAGACTTAACCCCTGGGCTAACAGGGAGGCCAATAATGAGTAAAATTTATATTTCATGTGAATTTGCCACACAATATCAAATAAAAATAATACCTTTGAGCAGTAACATGATTGTAATGTCAAGGAAATATATAAAACTATTTATGTTTGGTTTCATTAGTACCAATAAATAAATAAATAAGCTGAAATTGTACTTCATCAATAGTGAAAAAATTTTATTGAGTAGCAGTTAGTTACTTCATGATTCACTCCTTTGTGGAAATCCTAAATACTGCAGTCATATATTTCTGACATCCCATCTTCCAGACCTGTGGTAGGAATTCATTTCCCTGTACCTTGAAATTAGCTGGGTCTTATGACTTGCACTGACCAATGGAATATGAATGGAAATGGTATGTGTACCTCCAGCTTGAGATTTCTGAAACTACTCATTATTTTCTTTTTCCACACAAAGGTGCTCAGGAGAGCACGTAGTTAGCCGAACCTTCCATCAGTATCTATTCTTGAAAAACAGAACTCTTCCATCAATCTAGTTTTAACAGTAGTGTGATTTACATTCAAACAGGAGAAGCAGAAGGTACCACTTGACTTTATAAGTACATTAAATCAAATAATTTAGGATACATTAAAAGTGGAAAGAATTATTGCTTCAGGTACAATCAACTGGATGAATTAAAAGTCTTCTGTTAACTCCAGAGAATTTCATAGCTGAAAATGAATTATTTCTAGTAGTTTCCATCAAGCACTCATGCTCTTTTTTTCTTTGAGGTAACATTAGTTTACATCACTGTATGTGATTCAGAGGTATAGGATCCCATCTCTCCACATATGTCACCATAACCAGCCCCAAGGCACCCATAGTTCTCCATCTTAGTCTGTTAGGCCCGCTTCCTACTTAACTTTCTACCTCAACCTTCCACAATCTTGATTGTATAGACATATTTGTAGGATTAGTTATTGGTCTGGTTTTGGTTTTGAATGATGCTTTGTTCTTTCTTTATATTCAACATATAAGTTAAACCATGTGATATTTGTCTTATTCATTCTGACTTATTTCACTTATCATTATCTCCTCCAGTTCATCCATGTTGTCGCAAATGGCAGAAGTCCATCTTCTTTTATCTAAATGGCAAGAGGTCATCTTTTTTAATAGCTTAATAATATTACATTATATATATATATATCTTCTTCATTCTCTCCTTTGTCTTTGGGCACTTAGGTTGTTTCCATAATTTGGCTATTTTAAATATTGCTACAATGAACATAGGAAAATTTTTATTTGCAGATTCTTGGATTAAGATGAGAGTAAGAAAGAATTAAAATGTTTTCATTCCAATATATATTATTTTCTTTAGGAAAATTATTAAAATACTGATACTGATATGAAACCATTACTTTACACTATGTGAAATTATGCAGTGACTTAATTTGTCGTGGGGTTACTTTCATAAGGATAGAATTGAAATGTTCCTTTTGAAATCCATCCCACTCACATCCACAGAAATCTGGAGCAGAGAATTTGTTTTTCAGTATTCTGATCCTGAAAGCAGGCTGGCTTTTTAGTCTCTAGATGCTGTTTATTACGGCACATTGCTCACACCACAGACTTGGTCATTGGTTGTTAGATGAACTAATGCAAGAATTGTGCATTGTTCTTAAATCAGAGCTGGTAATGGTGAATGAGTGATACAGAGAAACATTTCATCTTGCTCTGGTTAGGAAAGATATTTTATTTTTAATTTTATTATTTTTTAAAATGTATATTTATTTCATCATTCTTCATATTTGTACAATGTATGAGTTCCCCATCAAATTCCCACCACCAATTCACTCATGCAACACCACCATAGTCCCTTGTGCTCTTACCACCCCTTTCCTGAGTCTTCTCCCTCCTTCTCCCCTACAGAATGTCTCTGATCTATACTTGCCTGATGATTTTGATTTTTACTTTATTACAGTTACTTTTCCCCCCTTGATCCCTTATTTTGTTCCTCTTCATTCTTTCTATAAATGAAACCATTTGATATTTTTCTTTTTCTTTCTGGCTTATTTCATTGAGCTGCATCATGCTCCCTTCAAGCTCCATCCATTTTGTTACGAATGGCATGAGTTTATCCTTTTTGATTGCTGAGTAATATTCCATTATGTAAATATACCACATCTTCATGATCCAGTCATTTGGGCATTTGGGTTGTTTCCATAGCTTACCTATTGTAAGTTGTGCTGCAGTAAACATAGAGGTGCAGATGTCCTTTTGAACTAATGTTTTTGTGTCCTTTGTACAGTTACCTGGGAATGGAATTACTGGATCAAAGGGAAGGATATTGAGCATTTTTTTCATATGAGTGTTGACCGTTTGCATTTCTTCTTTGGAAAAGTATCTTTTTAGCAATTCTGCCCATTTTTTGGACTGGGTTGTTTACTTTGTTTTTGTTGACCCTCATTAGCTCTTTGTAGATCTTTGTGATCAGTCCCTATCATTAGTATTGTTTGCAAAAATTTTCTCCCAATTAGTGGAATGTCTCTTTGTTTTGGCTAATGTCTCTTTTGCTGTACTGAGGCTCTCTAATTTGATGTAGTCCCAGCTGTTTATCAGGAAAAATATTTTAAATAGTGGTTTCAGGTACAGATGGATTATGAAGTAGTAAACTCCCCATTCCTGGAAGTATTCAAGCAGAAGCTAAATAATCACAAGTCAGTGGGTGTCATGGAGTGATTACTACTTTCATTATCCTAGAGGGTGAACTAAATGACTTCTGAGATCCCTGTGTCACTAAGTTCAGTGATTCTATTAAGCTTATCTTTAAATATTTTTTTCATTTCCCCCCTTGCTTTAATTCCTCTATCCATTTCTCTAAAAAGTTTGTGATGTTCATTGTGTTCATTTGTGTCTTCTAATTTACAACTGCAGCTATGTTCCATCTTCTGTGACTTCCTTGGGAAATGCTGGTGCCTTTCATCTGCTTGCTCCTTTGGCAGCTCATTTGTCTTTATTGAATATGTAAATATGATGGGAGCATCTGTCTATGGTTCTGTGATCTTTTTTCATAAATGATAGAGAAAAATGATTTCACATTATTCAATACCATAAACAACTGGATGTGCATTTCAGTGAACACTGAGATTTATTGTTCAGTGTGTTTGAATAACTCTTTGCTACATTTTTTTTTTTGATCTACAAAGCAAATGAAAATTAGAAAAGAAATTTAACAAGAAATAGAAGACAACCGTTAAAACTTATTTGTCAGTGTATTAGTTTCTTAGGGCTGCTGTAACAAATTACCACAAACTTGGTGACTTAAAAATGCCAGAAATTTATCCTCTCAATGCTTTGAAGGCCAAAAGTCCAAAGTAAAGGTGTTACAGGACCAGAGCCCCTCTCAAGGCTCCGGGGAGAATCAGTCCTCCCTCTTCTCGCTTCTGGTGGCTCCATGAATTCCTTGATGGGTGGCTAAACTAATCTAATCTCTGTGCCCATAGCCACATTGCCCCCACCTCTTGTCTCTGTGCCCCTCTGTCCCTCTTCTGTGTGCCTCTTATAAGGACACTTGCCATTAGATTGAGGGCCCATGTGGATAATCCAGGATCATCTCACTTTAAGATCCATAACTTAATTACATGTGCATCGTTCTTCTAAACTGTGTCGCACTTACAGTTCCCATGGATTAGGATGCAGATATAACTTGGAAGGCCACTGTTTATGCGAATACAGGGAGTCAAGCAAGGAGGGAAAAGAAACTTGATGAGATCTCATGTGGAGATTCTGGCCGTGTTGTTGTTTTATACTGAGCTGTGGTCCCTATTACTATAATAATATGATAATAAAAGCAGCTACAAGGAGCACTTGTTCCATATTAGATATTGTTCTAACTTTATAATCATCATCTCAGCTAATTATCTCAACAAGTCTGTGAGAAGGTAACTATTATTAATAATTTAAGGATTAAGAAAATGAGTCCTAAAAAGATTAAGAACTTGCCTAAATTCACATGCGCAGTGGTTAGAATAGTCATTGACATTTCTTAGACTGTAAGGCCTCTATTTTGGTCATGACTATTAAGCTCTTTTTTCTTTTAAAGATTTATTTTTTCATGCATACAAGAACTGAGGTACAGGCCAGAGATGTGGGGGGTGAGAAGAATCACCAGAGGGGATAACAGAATAGGCAGATTAGCTGAAATACACTGCTGAGGGGAGCAGCAGGTGAGAAAGGAGAGGTCTGCTGTGCCATGTGGGTCACCTCCCTGGCCAGGGATTGAACTTGTGCTGCAGTGGCTGTGGGTGCTGACCCCTAGTGCCACGAGGGAGGCCCCGTGACTGTTAAACTCTTAATGGAAGCAATCAAACATCCCCTAAGATCGCTCCGTGCAAATATAAGGGAGTTGATGACGAACACAGCACAGTTGAGTTGGAAGGTGGTTTCATAGCCATCTTCTGTGTCCTTTCTGACAAAGCATTTCCAGTGTTAAGCAAACAAATAGTAAAATCATCGGGTTTCTAGGGGATTTTTTTCCACTGTGAACGTATTGAGGAAAACAAAGCAAACTTCATCAGATCTATGATTAGTTAGAGGAGAACAAATACATTTCACCTGGAGGAGGATTATAAAGCATATATGAAAAGAAGACTGTGGCTGATCATCTCACCCATGTGTGCAGAGTCACAGACAGAAGCAAAACCACCAGGACCTTCTTTTGTGCTGAGGAGTTTGATCTTTGTCTGGAGGAAATGGCTGAAAAATTTGAATTTGAAGAGTGGAATAATTGAATTCCTTTTGGTGTGCCCTCAGGCAGCAGGGTGGAAGGAGAGTTAAAAGAGGACTAGGATGGGACTGGGGCAGGGGGTCAGTTGAGAGGCAGCTGTGCATCTAGGAGAGTGGAACACTGGGAAGTGAGGTGGCTGGAGGTGTAGAGAGGGAGCAAGATGTCGTGATTATGAGACCATGGGATTTAAAGACCTGGGCAGCAGAGATGGAAGTGGGGGAAATGAGGAGCTAAGGATGACTTATGATGTTAGATTTTTACATGAGTGATATTAAGGCTTTGGTTTAGGACTTGGTGAGTTTGCCACTCCAGCGCAAATGTCTGAGGGGTGGCTGGGATTTTAGGTCCTGCATCCTGGACCTCATGCATTGCAGTAACTGTTTGAATTTTTGGAAGCCTTTGATCTGAAAGAATGAATTACAGAGCTGGGGGAGCTTTCTTAATCACCAAACAAGGAAGACTTTATTAAACAAAACAACAAAAGCAATGCCTTTAAAGGAAACAGTTGGTGAATATGACTTCATCCTTATTGAAAGGTTCTCAGAGGACCAAGTAAAAATAAAATACAAGTGAGGAGGGAGAGCTGGAAGGAACTACTTAACAACACATATTAATGTAATTATCAAGATATTTTTGTACTAATCAATAGGGTAAGGGAGACAGCACACTGAAATGAATGAGCAAAGAAAAGGAACAGGACATAAAAGCAATCCATAAACATTTGAAAAGATGCTCAGCTTTACCTGTTATTAGCAATATGCAAGTTAAGCAACAACAGGTACTATTTTGCTCTCATCAGATTGAGTTTAAGGCGGGCAGGATATTTGTTCACCAAGAAAGATACATACCAAACTGAAATCAGCTAAAAAGGATCAAGGCAGAAGGCAAAGGGGAGATGGCTGCTTTGGAGACTTGTTCTTTACCTGCAGGATTTAAAACATTCTGCCAGGAGAATGTGTTCACACGTTACTTGCATATTTAAAATTTATAAAGCCAAAATCATTGCCCCTCACTTTACATTTTTAGGTAATTTTACAAGAAGTCATGACATGTTTTACGTTCACAGCAGGATGCAAGATTTTCATTACTAATTCTGCTGTTTTTTCCACCACATTTTAGTGGATAGTCATGTGGAACCTGGAAGCAAAGGAAATGCGTTTAAAGGGGGCAAATCCAGTCTAGTGCAGGGTCTGTCAAGGTGAATACTGTTCCTTGGGGGCTGGGCATCTATCTCTGTGTTGCTGGGTGACCGTCCTGTGCAACACAGGTGCTCAGCACCAGCCCTGATTTACCTTCCTCCTGACTTGGAACATGTGAAAATATTACCAGATATTGAGAGGTAACCCCTCAGTGATACACCCGCCTTCCACTGATCTTTAGTAGACTTCCACTGATCTTTAGTAACAGGGAAAACCAATGTAAGCATCCCAGCTCAGTCTAATTCCACTTCTACAAGAGGAAAAAATAATGGGCTTCATTATTTACATGATAGTACCTTGCAGTTTCTTAAAATGACCACTGTTATAAATTCCTTGACAACTGAGTAATAGTTTATTTCTAAATTACCTGTGTGTCTTAAATACGCTCCCTATGCCAGGTAAGGGTGATTCTCCATCTTATAAAAATCCAGTGGATTTTGACCTTCTAGTTGTGCAAGTACAGTAGAGAGTGTTTATTTTTTCTGTTGAACATCAGCAGAGCCACTGGCCAGGCGATCATTTCAGCAGACAGCCTTGGCTGCCAGTTACATATGCGGTAGAACATATGCTGTGTAACAGTTCTACAAGTTGGAGAAACTAGCTGAAACCAAAAGAAATGTCTAGCTCCAGGGAGAACATCCTTGCAGAGGTTGGAGTCCTGGAAAACAGAGAGTATAACAGCAGCTGCATTTTAAATAATCGTCAATGGTGGTAGGGGATTTGCATGTTTGTCCATAGGGGAAGGGAAGGTGTTAAGTCAGGGATCATCCAGTCTGGGCAGCTATTTAGGGGGCAAGAGTGGGGTTAGGATGTATGTTAAGTGGAGGCCAGCAGTCCAGTGAAAGCTGAAAGTGGCCCAATGGGGTGGAGACAGTGGGGTTAGAAAAAGCACATGGAACCCAAGGAAATCAGAAGGTGGGCTCATCTGGAAATCGGGCTGGAGCAGTGATGGAGAAGACATTTAAGCATTTTTAAGACACAAAATAATTAAAAATAAACTGTCATTTGTCAAGGAATTTATAACAATGGTCATTTTAAGAAATTGCAAGGCACTACCATGTAAATAATGACACCCATTATTTTTACTCTTGTAGAGGTGGAATTAAACATAAACTGGAAAAGCAAGTGCTTTTCACACCCAGGAAGGAAAGAAAAATGTTTCTATAAAAGATTAGGTAGTTAGGAGGAAGATCAATGGAAGCGGTGTCCTTTCACTAGAGAAAATGATGCCATTACAACTTGGTATGACATTGTCACCTACTGGGGAAAGCTTGACTAGTGAACTGTGGTAAGCAAGATGAGCACAAGCTTGAAAAGCTCATGTGTTTTGTATATTATACTTCCTTTCCTCAAATTTTAATACTGAAAAAAATCAAATGGAATAAGTTTGTGAGTTTATAAAACATCACATGCCCCGACTCTCTTGTGTGGAATGAAGACTGCATCTCCAGAACAATTCACAAACTGTTGATAGCAAATGAACTTCAGGAAGTATTGAACTGCTCAAAGACTCATTTAAGTTAATGTCTGTCGTATTCATAAAGCCTCATTTTTCGAGATGTATTTTTTGTCATAAAAGTCTGGACTTTCTTTAGGTCTTGCTCAGTGTTTTGGTGGACATTTAAAAGTTTAGACAGCACACTTCCAGAAAATCTCTGGTGTGTTGGCCAGGATCCAGGCATGGAATATGAGCTCTGTGGATGTGAGTTCCATGTGGACAGTCCAGTGGGAAAAGACAGTTTCATAAAAAAACAATTCGAGGTAAGTATTGTATAGAAATGAACAGAGGTGTAAAAAAATAAACTTAATAACAATAAATAAGTAAATAAAAACAAAGCAAAAAATTCCATGCAATGGACTGCAACAGGATGGAGTTTTAGTTTATATTCTAAAAAATCTACAAGCATAACACTTTAAAGATGCCCTTGGAAATGTTTCATGTAGTTTCTTCCACAGAGAGCCTGCCATTCTTTCCTCTTATCCCTGTTGTCAGCTTCACCGCAGGAAACCTTTTTCAGTAAGATGGCATGTGAGACAATAAGTAGAATGGTTTTGGAATATTTCGTGCGGCAGCTTTGGAGATTAATGTTGCTTGTTTGCTGTGAACTTTAAGTTCTGAGTTAAATCTTAGCAAATTTAAGATTCTTCACTGAGTGTTATTTAGGCAAAAAATAAAACAAAAAACTACAATTCTTTCTTTTTTCACCATTGGGCTTTAGACACATGTAGGATCGTTTCTTTTTAATAAATCCTTTGGTACGACTATTGGACATTAAACGCACACATGCACACTTACAAGCAAGATCAAACTATACTTATGTACGAATTCAACTGTTATTGTATGCACTTGAATATAATATGTTTCATAATATTTAATGTTACTTTAATAATGAATATTTAGATTTGAGGAAAATAAGCAATCAAAAAGGACATGAGCCACTTAGGCTCAGTTTTCTACACTATTTCCCTCCCTCAGAACTCAAATTTCTCGTAATTGGCACAGATCCCTATAGGGAACCAATGTGACAATTAGATGTCTGCCCTCATTATAAGAGGCTCCCAGGAATACATAATGTTGGGAAATACTCTTATTCTCACAGTAGTATTGTAAGCAGTCCTCAGGCACAGCATGACGAGTCTATAGAAAGCCATATGTTCATTAAAAGGGCTTTAACTCAGGGTTTCTAACTCAGGATACAACTTACATGCAGCTGGAAGAACAAGCATTAGACCATTTCATATCTACCTGTGTTGTTTAAACCAAATTGTCAAATTCCTAACTGTGCCTTAGCACCCACTCTTTTGGGTTTCTAATCCTGATTTCCTCAAAGGCTGTGGTTTTTGTATTGTATTTACAAATATACCAAGTTCTGAGGAAGAGTTCTGAACTCCCACATCTTATAATTTGGGGTACTCGGATTCTTATTTTATGTATTTTGATCCTATATAAAATTTAATCTGAAACTAGAGTTCTCTGGGGAAAAAAATAGAGATAGTGAACTCCAAGTTTCAGTTGTAAATGACCACTATGGAAATACCCCAGCCATACTGTTACAGGGCAACCCTAATATAAAATGGGTTTGCCTGACTGGGTCCTCACCCGCGCGCTCGAACGGCACTTATAATGCCCCAACTGCAGGCACACACAACAAAGGTTAATAAAGGGTTTTATTTACAGGGGAAGGAGGAATAGCGTAGTGAATAACACAAGGGGAAGAGAGGGATACAGATCTGTAAATATCCTACCAGTTCCTTGGAGCTGGAACCCAATGGTGCGCTGAGAGCTGACTCCCAAGGAATAAGGGATCCCCAAGACCCACGTGTTTGCTTTTATATTCAGCCTGGCTGCTCAACTCCACCCTCAGGTCCCAGTGATCGACTCTTCGATAATGACCTTATGGGATTTGTAGTTCTTGGATCTTGTAGGTTTGGAATGGGGGTCGAAGTCCATAACTTATTTGTATAATGGGGAAAAACCCTCCTAAATATACCAGGCCGCCTGGGAATGATTTTCAGGAGGTACCTTATTCTTTTTCTTTTTTAAAGATTTATTTATTTATGCATACAGGAACTGGGGTACAGGCCAGAGGTGTGGGGCATGAGAGTGGGAGTGGGTAGAAGAACAGGCAGATCTACTGAAGTACACTGCTAAGGGGAGCAGCGGGAAGACAGGAGAGGGTTGCTGCGTCCTGTGGGCCAGCTTCCTGGCAGTGGATCGAACTCATGCAGCAGTGGCTGGTGATAGCTTGACAGTGCTGAGACTTAATTTCTCGTGCCCCCTGAGAGGCCCCCAGGGCACCTTATTCTAAGAGAGCAGTAACTTTTGGTATTCATAAACTTGTGTATTTACCTTCTTTCCTTTATTATCTCTTTGAGTAAGTTCTCTGTTACTTTTTCTCTCTTCTCTTTCTGTGATACCCAATGTCCTATGTTGCCTTTCCTGAGTTGAATAGATTTGCAGTGTTTCTTATTTTTTATATAGTTTTTTATATTTCTTTTTCTATGAGGGTCCTTTCTGTATAGTGATCTTCAAGGTCTCTAGCATGGGCTTCCATCTGTCTAATCTGCTTCCATAGCAGACTGAATTCTTACTTATGACTTTCTACATGTGAACTGAATTCCACAAACTCAGTTACTAATGTTTGTTCATTAACTTTATTTCTCAAGCTGTTCATTTTTTAAATGTATTTCCTTCTATTTCTTTATCATGGTAATTTTGCTATCTCTGTTTGACAGGGAGATAAGATCTTCCATATTTTTGTGTTTGGTTTTGGAGAATTGTTCCCTCCTGTGGTGTCGTAGTCCCTTGAGGTCTCAAGTTGCCACATGTTGTGGTTTTTTTTGTATGTCCATTTTACTGTTCTAGAACTTTCCCCAAGATTTCTAACTCCTCAGCAGTAGAAAGTTAGGAGGTTCTGGGAAAATCCAAGTAAATGCACTGGGCAGAGGTGGGACCTCTCCTGACTCCCCACCCTAGCCACCAGCCACGAGGATCCCCTTGTTTTTCTGGCTCTGATCACTGGGGGTACATGCAGTTTTTGATTCTGGGCAAAGGCTTGGAGGTTACAGCAGGAAGAGTGGGGAGCTTCCCCAGCTTGCCTAAGCCTGTGCAGGAGCCCTCTGCAGATAAGGCTAGGAGCAGTATGTCTGGAGGGTCTGCGCTCTCCCCCAGACTAGAGGGGACGAGAGCAGGGAAGCAAGCACAGGCGCTCATGGCAGGTCCAGACTCTGCCTCTGCCGGCTCTCCAGGTGCACACAGAAAACCCACTTGGCACATTGCATTCTCCGTGGACACTTGCAGTTTCTTTCTCCACCCTCTGGGTGAAGACCAAGTGGTCATGGGGAGCAGAGAAGGTAGTTGTAGATGGGTCCCCAAGATTTCTAAGGTTGGCTTTCAGCGCTCACAAAACACCCCTCTGCATAGACTGTGTTCACTGTGGTCATTACAGTTTCTTACTGTGTTCTCTGAGTATAGGCCAGGAGGCCGCATAGTGAGGAAAGTTCGTGGCTTATCCTGCTTCTGCAAGAACCCAGAGATGGTGTGTTGGATCGAGGAATGGTTTTCCCCACTGCTGAAACCAGCCACTGGTTACCTGGCGCCCTTCCTTAAACATTTGAACAGGGAGGGTATGCTCTCTCAGAGAGGTATGCTCAGAGAGGTGCGTGTGGTCCCAGATTGCCCACATAGGAGCTCGGTGGACTCAGCTGGGGGAGGGCAGGTACCCCTCCAAGTGAAGGTGCTGTTCCTGACTTACTGCTCTGTCTTTCCTGCCCTTCCCAGTGGTTTCTGTCTCTTCTGTTTGCTGAGATGCTTGTCCTTGTGTCCCTAGCTCCGTTCCAGACATTACTGCTACTTCCAGACACGTAGCTTTGGTTTCCCTGAAAAAAGCAGTGACCCCAGAATCCTGTCCACTCTCCATCCTTTGCTCTCCCTCGCCCATTATTTATAAAGTAAAAATTTCTTCTGGAATGTTGGAGACAGAATTTCAGTAAGTAGTGCCCTATCAATGCTGATTGATTCTTATTCAAGTAGGTAGCTGGGAACTTCTTTTAACATGCACATTATGAGTTTTCAGCTCAGAGGTTCTTTATAAGCTCAATAAGTCACTGCCAAAATGCAACTGATTTGAAGGCAAACAGAGTCGATTTACTAATATTTGCAAGACCTTCTCTGTGAATATAAGATGAGTTGTTTTGGAAAGAGCGTGAAGCAGTTTATGTAACAAAGAAGTCATAGGGCTGCTGGGTGGCATTTTACTCACTTCCTTTCCATAAACTGCTCATTCTGATGAGTGCAGAGCTTTCATGGGTGGTTTTTAGTATTTGAGTCACTTTGCCTCCTCTCAGGCATAACCTCATTTCACCACTTTTGCAGTTTTTCTACCTTTTCAATATCAATTATGTCTTAACTTTTATTTTTTCCTTTCCCAGCAGAGCACAGCTCCTCTTAATGTTCACAGTGGCTAATGGCCTGCTCGCATTTGAGTAACCTTTCAGATAATTCTCCTCTAGGAGCCACATAGTACTTTCTCATCATCAATGTTACCTATTTTGCAAATACTCCTTGAGGAGGAAAAATAGATCATGTGATGGAGACGGTACTAGCGGCTAAAGGGTGGGAAATATGGGCAGTTATTGGCAAATGAAGGTGGACTTTTTGTACCCGTGGATTCAATTCTGGAGTCCATTACTGTAGACAGAGTGCTTTGTGGGAGTCTGTAACACAGGTCCCTGGTAGCTCTGTTTGTGGTCCCATATTTTTTTAGTAAGAAAGAAATAGGCTTTCTTTCCAAAAGAACTGTACAATGGTGCTATAGTGAGGGGCCAGGAAGCAGTCCTCATTTTATATTCTAGAGTCATTTTTCAGATCTAGCTCTCTCTGGGATTCCTAGGTCTTATAAGACCAGCAGTGCCTGTTAACAAGCCAGTTCCTGGGGATCACCCCAAGATTACTATTTTGGGGATGGAGCTAGGGATTTTGCATTTTTAACAAATTATTTTGATGGTTATTTTTAGTACATTTGAGTTTGAGAACCACTTCTCCAGTGTTTCAGGATTTAGATTTCCTAAAATGTATGAATATATTTTTGTGATTCAAATATGAAGATTTTTCTATGACAGTCAAAATATTTGGAACCACTTATTCTAGAAAACTGAACTCTTGAGGTTGAATGGCTCTGCTTCTGTGGGAAATGGTGCCTAGAGAGATTTAATGATTAAGAGAATTTTGCAGAACTATGTTCAGCACTCCCCTCTAGTCCATTGGTGTTCAGAGCTTCCACAGTTATCCTACTTACTCAGTTCTGAACATGTTAACCATGTAAGGTTTCAAGTGCTCCTACTACCTAATGAATTTAATCTAACACCAGGAGCATTCTGAGATGAACTGGTTGCTCACCAAATCTTTCCCCAAACCATTCTCACCCTGGGTGCCTTCCCCGTGTGCTGCTTCTAGCTAGAGTGAGTCACATACCATTTCATCCTCCCTCCCCCTGCATTGCAGTTTAAAAAAAAAAAAAGGCTGCAGAATCTGAAAAACCTGAGCTTTAGCCCTGACAGTGCTGTTTGGCAGATGAGTGACTCTAAGGAAGTGACTAAGTCACTGAAACTCTATTTCATCCTTAAGAACATGAGGATAATTGCAACCACCTCTTCAAGTATTTGGGAAGATTAATCAGGTCAGAGCAAACTTAGAGCTTAGTACAGTATCTGGCATGCAGGGAAGAGCTCAAATACTGGCATCACTTCCCTTCTGCCCTTCCTCTTCCTTATAAGGTCCAAACCTATCCATCTCCTTGAAGTCTTCTGGGACCTTTCTCATTTCTCTCTTGCAGGAGGTACTCTCTTCAACTTAAGTAACATTTTTCTCCCTTATATTTCTTTAGCATTTACTATTCTTTATTTTGTGTGACTTTAATGGACTTGTCTTATCTCTCCTGCTCCCTGTGGGCAGGGTTCCTATTTCATTATCCCCATGGATCCAGTGCAAAGTCTTCTTCACATGTAAGATGCTAAATTGAAAATTGGTTTCAATGTCATTCATAATATAGAGGAAATAAGATATCTTCTATATTGCTTAAGAGTTTATTGAATTAATCTCATCTAACCCTCATAATAATCCTTTGGTTTACATTCTCTCAGATTCCCAATTTTAAGGCGAAGATATTAAGGCTTAAAGAGGAAAAGAAAAAATGTGCCTAGTGCCCCACAGTTAGAGGTTGTTCAGTCCAAGAAAATTCATGCTTTGAATGCTGCTGCTCTGATGTCCCCAGCCCTGGACTATCCTGACTTTTAATTGTTACAAAAGCCCTTTCTTTAAATTAGTGAGGGCTTGGTGAAATGAAAAACTCAATTGTAAAAGTAGCATATTCAGAACTTTTGCTGAAAATATCTTCCTTATGGAGGATAATACCTAATTTAAATTAATGAAAACTTGAGCATGATATTGTCTCTCAGAGGATAAAGTCTTGCAGAATAATAACCACTTTCTTGGAAGTAACAGGCACTGCACAAATATTACTGAGTAAAAGGACAACATTTTCTGTGGAATGATTCTGATTTTTCCAACAGTGAGAAACCATCAAAATTGTTGACAATCAAAAAAGATCTTGCTTTCCACAGGAAATAAATGGGAATAGCCATCCTAGGATACTGAAGAGAGTGACTAACAGCTCCACCCAAGGGTGCAGGTTAAACTGAACTGTGTTCTTTGTGCCACATCAGAGGGGAAGTTAAACTCTATTACCCTGGAAACAAAAGAGATTGTAGTGTAATTTTCTTACCCCCCAAGCCTTAGAGCTTCAAGTAGGACATTAATACCAACCTTGGTTTGAACTGTACTGTGCAGCAATAGAAAATCCTTGTGCTTAATAGTCTAGGTGTGATATGAAAATATCTTATCCATATCTGAACCCTGTAATGTGCTTATTAAAGTGAAGACCAGCTGTTACTTGGAAGATTTTATATATATATATATGTGTGTGTGTGTGTGTACACAAATATGTATAGATGTGTATATATGTGTGTGTGTGCAGAAATGCAAAGATTATACTTATAGTTTTAAGAATAGATGCATGCAAGAAAGTATGTATTCATAGACTGGGTAGTGTATGTGATCTTGATTCAAAACTGCAGCACAGACTATGACTGACTTATTTATACTGAGCAGAGCTTAAATCATACATTTTCCCAGTCAGGAGCTCATACCTCATGGTTGAGTAAAGGACCCAGTCCAGGAATGGCAGAGCTTTACTTACTTCATCCACTTCAGTCTTAAACAATTTATTCATTGATTACTGAATTAATTAGCATAAAAGGATATTAGAAATAATTTCTCATTAGTGAAATGAGTACACTTTCTTTTTAGCCAGAAAGTGTATATAGGCAATATATAAAAGTAGCCAGCAACCTTAGGTTGACACTGATCTGCTCATTCCCAAATTATTAGAGGGACTCCAGATTGACCAACCAGAAGCTTATTGGACCTTGCCATTAGCAAAATTGTTACATCTGCCTTAATGCTTATTTAGGATGCTTCTTGCCATGACTAAAGGCCTGAGGTTGGGGATTGCACCAGCTGATAGCACAGATTGTGTGACTGGGTTTGAACCTTCAGCTAATGCATATCTGCTCATAATTCAGACAGAGCTCCATGGTCACTGCACCGTGGGGCAAGCACCACCAGTTCCCATCCCCGCGATAGTTAGAGATTTCCAAGAACCTACTGATTTTGAGTTAATATTATTTACTTGGAGTATCTTCTTCTTTTCCTTCTCTATTTCTTCTCATTCTTCTTTTCTGGTATATCTGCAATGACTTCAGTGCACTGTTGGCTGTAACTTCCAAAGGGCGCATGCCTGTGGTGCACACATAAAAACCCGTGTCATTTATATATAGATATATAAAGAGACAACAGTTCTCATCATGTCTTTGTTTGAGTGCAGGTTTTCCGAAAATATTTGTCAAATGTCCACTAAGCTCAGATCCTGTGAGGGTGGGTGGAAGTGCTGGGCTGTGGGAGTTGGGGGTAGGAGGTGCCATCTAGCTGTGCTCGTGCTCTCTTGGCCCTAACACTTTAGCTTTCAACAGAGGTCACAAAGTTCATCTCTTAAACAGTTGCCTCGAGAAACCATTCCTCCAACTTCTACAAGCCCCTGTGCCCTGTGGATTCTGTAGGTGACTTCACCATGGAGAATAGACAACAGATTCTCCTACCTTATTCTGAATATTGTGCCCTGGAGAAAAGATACTCTGCCTTCAGCACAGTCTCTGCCATGAACAATGTTGCTTATTATTAAGAAAAATAACTTACTACAGTCAGTATGAATTAGTGTTGATGACATGCTGGTAAATGTTTAAAAGTTTCTTTTTTAAAAAAAAAAAAGTATACAGACTTTTATTTTAAAAATGAGGAGGGCCTCCCTGGTGGTGCAGGGGGTTTAGTCTCAGACTATAAAGTATCGGCAGCCCTGTAACACAAGTTAGAGGGGAGCTGACCCACATGACATAGCAGACCTCTCCAGTCTTGCCCACTGCTCCTCTCAGCAGTGTGCCTGCTGCTCTTCAATCTGTCTCTGGTGAAACCGCTCACTCTCTGCACCTCTGGCCTATACCCCAGTCCTTCTATAAAAAAAAAAAAAAATTAATTAAAAAAAAAAGAAGAGAGTTGCGCAGTAACAGACCATTATGTGGTATCTCCACCATGTAAATGTAGTACACACACTGCATATACTACCTCAACACACATATTAGAAAAATAAAGTTTAAAAAAGCACATGTAATAGTAAAATGAAGTAAAATAATTAGTATACAGTCTTGAACATTTTTACCTTTTTTAAACTTAATTGCTTTAAATTCATATAATTTAATTTTTAACAAGGATTTTATGGTTATATTTAACAACTGGCATGCAGAATTCCTCAAAATTAAAAAATCTTGGGAGCAAATATGAGTTGGCTCCAGTATATGGAGTTATGTGATGTACTTAATAGTTTTTCAATATATTTGCAAGAGCGGATAGGCACATCTGCTTGATAATTGGATAACCAAGTTGTAACTGATAGATCCTGAATAAGGGATGGTTGCCCTGATTTACTTGCTCCAAGATCAAGGGTTAGATCATTCTCAGAGAACTTCTCTGGGAATAACATGTGCTTTGTGATCCCCTTTATCTCAATGAGAGGGCCCCATTACAACACACCTTATTTGATTTATAACTTCTACAGATGATGTATTTGTCTCAGAAACTTCAAATAACAAATTCTTAATTTCTTACGCAGTTTTGAGATTCAGGTGTCTAAGAGTGGAGACCTGAAAGGTTCTGGCTCTGTGTCTGTGAGATTGCACTCAACATGTCAGCCAAGACTCAGCCAAGACAATATCTGAAGGCCTGGCTGGTCTGGAGGGATCTGCTTCTAAGATCTTCTCATCTTGTGTGGCTGTTTCCCTTGTTAAGCAGACCTTGGTGCGGGGTCCCTTGAGTGTCTAGCAGAGCAAGCAATCCATGACAGAGCAAGAGAAGGTCATGCAGGCCTTCCTAACACTGTTGCAGGTCACACACCATCACTGTGGCTTGACTTCAGTCATTAGAAATGAGTCGCTGTGTTTAACCCACTCAAGTGTAGGGAAATTAGGCCCCACCTTTTGAAGGTACAGTCAAAGATTTTGTGGAAATATTTTGAACCACCGCATACCATAGTTTTAGATAACTTTAGGTCATTTTGTTATTTTAAAAAATGTTATTCTAAAAAAAACATATTTGTTATGTTTTCAAATTTTAGGACTTTATTTTACTTACTAGCTCATTACATTATCGAAATTTTGTTTGTACTTATTCATTCTAAAATCTTCTTTTGTGATTTTTATTACTGATATTCTTAATGTTGTCTGAAACATCTGTTGATTTTATTTTGGATTTTCACTTGTACTGTTATTTGTTTTTCTGATTTTACTATGATTATCTTTCAAGAAGTGAATATAATTCATCTCCTTAAATCATTCTTTGCTTTCTCTACTAGTCTATCATACAGACTTGAAACTTTTTACTATTTTATATTTTAGCTGTTGCAAACTGACAGAATGGCCAGTTACCTTTTGGTAATCATTAGGTCTTTTGACAATTATGGGTACTCTCTCAGTAGGTGAATAGGAGTTATATATCTCCACAGCCACACAAGAGGGTAGTATACTATGAGAAAATCAATTCTCAGACTGAATTTGGCCACTTGTGCAAACAGATATTAGAAGTAGGCACAAAAGAACTGTAAGAACTGGAGATACTTGGCAACACATGCCCAAGGCAAATGTCCTCCTAGAAGTTGTAGTCATTAGGGTTAGAAACAATGCACAAAAAGTCATCCATGAATATGTATTCTGATAGCAGTACTGGTGCTTTTCAATAACCTACATTTAAACTTCTCACTGGAGTTTAATAGAAGTTCTCTCTTTTCTCTGTCAAACATCCTGAGGTGTGCCCACGACATGATGAACACTCGGCTCTTGACACTTGTTCGCTCTGATTCTCACTTGTCATGATGGATGTTCCCAGAGTCAGATATATGTTTTCCCAAACTTGTTTACTTTTTTAATTAAAGGATTTAGTTAAATAGTATACAATTCTATAAAATATTTAAAATATAAAATATATTATAAAATATAAAAAAAAGAAGTGAGTACATCTCTAAAAATCCCTATGTAGGCTAGATTGAATGTTAATGTGCATCGGAACAACCCAGAGATGTTGTGAGAAGACAGATTGATTCATTTGGTCTGGGTGGTACCTGAGGTTCTGCATTGCTGATTAGCTTCCAGGGGATGGTGTTACGGCCAGTTCACAGATCACCTGTAACTTGCAAAATCTTAGCCAGTTACAAAAGCTTCTCTGAAAATCATTACTGTTCAGGATATTACTTTCAGGTTAGTTTGTTTATGCCTTAAATCTTCTAAGGTCTCGCTCCACTTTATAGACATTAGATCTGGAGATCATGGAAGTAGCTTTAGAGAACTGGCTGTGTGGTAAAGATTGTATGCACATGCTTGGGATAAACATTAAAAGACTTTGACCCTATAGGAAAAATTAGATGTTTGGGGTCAGACATTTCTAGTGTTCATTTTTTGTTTGTTTTGTGGTTTCCTTGCTGTAGAGACAGGAAAGGCAGCACTGGAGCAAGGTTCGGGATGGTTCTGGGCAGATGGGTCAAGGAAGGGAGTCTTGGAGCCCTCGGTGGCTTTTATGCTTTTATTAGTAGAGATGGTCAGGTACATGCGGGCATGGGTGCAGGGGTGCCGAGCGGCTGGCAGGCCTCCCAGCCACCGGCGCATCTCACCTTCTCAGCTGCTTTCTACTGCTGCTGCTCGTCAGTACTGTAGGTCCTGGCGTCCTCATGACACCGCCCATTTAAGCCCATGTCAAACTCAGGTGCTCCCACTTGCGCATGCCCACCCTGGAATGCTTACAGCACCACAGGTGTCCATCATCACACCAGTGGTGGGAGAATGGAAAGATCTGATTTCTCTAACCCTACACTTGCTTAAAGAAATTTTGCTATTGACCAGTCACTGGGGAAGAAGGCGTCTATCATATTATGTGGAATGTATGATTACCAATGGATTTAACAAGGTTCTTTCGGCAATTAAGCAGGCTTTAAGTGAATGCATCTCACAAAAATCTCAGTCAGATTTACCACATTGGTCAATCCTTGTGCCTTTTACACAGAATACAATAGCAGACCCACAATATCTTGAACCTTGAAGCTTTTTGTATATTGTTTTGTCTCCTAATTTAGGGAACATTCCTAAATGTGGTAGATATTCAGTACTTCAGCGTTAATCTGGAGAGAGGAAGACTTGCTGTATTCCTAAGGAATGCGCTGCACTTTTGATCCCGTCACACATCCTTGCTCACAGCTGAGGAAATAAGTATTATAGCCCAGCAGGAAAGGGCTAGGAAAATGTATTTCTTCACTGTAGCACTAAATTCTGATAAACTTGTGGGGTTTTCAAAAGGAGAATGACAGTGCAATACATTGATATGGGGATTGAGAATTATTTCACATAAAGTATTCAACTGATCAGTGATATAGTACAGAAAGAATAATTTTGGTTGCCATCTACACTCTAAGGAAAGACCACAGAGCTATAGAAGAAGTTGAGAAATGGTCCCTTTGCCAGTCACCCAGGTGGAGCAGTCTCAGAGTTTACAAACAATTCCACGTGCAGACAAATCCTCATCACACCATGCCCTGCCTTCCACATTCCCAGCTCCTCTTTTACTTTGAAATTCATCTAAGTTTGTAAAGGATTATTCCACACAAAAATCATTCCCAATTTAAGTATAGTCTTGATTTCTGATTGCTGATTAATTCACGGTGTGAGTGCCTATCAAATAAGCAACTTGAGTTTCTCTTAAATATCATTATTGAGACTGGAGTAGATAATGTTTCCCTTTCCATATGTTATATAGGGAAGGAGCTCAATTAAAGTACATACCAGGTAAGCCAGCCTGAAGTCACAAAACATAAAAATTCACAGATCAGGCTGAGATGAGTTTGTGAAATAACTTTAAAGCACAAAGGGAAGTAAGACAGATTAACATGCTTAGGGAAGGATAGAAGAAAATAGGACCACCCTCCCTGAATGCTAGGTGAGAAAATTGATGTGCGCAGTTTCTCTGTCACAGCATCCTTTTCATATGACAATCAGAGTTGCGTTGAGTAGATTGAAGGTGCCTGGTATCACTGCCACACCCCTGCTCTTTCTAATAAACGGGAGGATGGCAAGCATGTAGCTGTAGTTTGCCACTGTAGGGTCAGAGAAAACTATCATGTCTTTCCACTCTCCTGCCATTGGTATAATGATGGACACCTGCAGTGCTGCGCACATGCCTTGGTGGGCATGCACAAGTGGGCGTCATGAGGACACCAGAAAGTGAGAGCAGCAGCAAGAGCAGCAGCAGCAGCGGGAAGAACAGGATGCCAGCAGTAGAAGCAGAGAGAAGGAACAGCAAAACAGCTGAGAGGATGAGATGCGCCGTGGGCTGGGAGGCCTGCCAGCCTCTTGCCCCCACCCCCCCGGCACCCATGCCTGCCATGTACTTGATGTCACCTTTGTAAATAAAATTGAAAAAGACACCGTTCACTAGAACCATCCAGAACTTGCTCTGTGCCCTTCTTGGCATGACAATTGGCGTTAGTTGGCAGGATGGTTTGATGTAGATGGGTGCAGAGCCCTCCTCTGAAGACTGCAGGAGGGACTGAAAGGTAGCAGGCTACGAGTATGTGAACGCTGGTGGAGCCCTGGCAGCACAGGAGATGACCAGGAGCTGTGGGAAGAGCCAAAGACACCACAGGAGCACAGGTAGTGGACAAGGTCTGGGAGCCGTGGGATAAGACCTCGAGTGGAGGAGGAGACACCTGCGAGGACCAGCCCATGACCCTTGAGGCAGCAGACTCCTTGGAGAAGAGGACTGTGATATGGCATTTGGACCTTGCCCACTGCTGACACAAGGTTGATGGACTGACAATCCCACCAGAAGACTGGGAAAATTTGGCAGGCTGTGTTTATGGGACCCTGGGAGTGGATGGTATTATTTGTAAACTGCAGGAATAAGAATTGAGGCATGGCCAGTGAGTCTTGGTAGCCCAAAGCAGCCTAAGTCTGTTCAAGAAGGCCAGTGAGTTTCTTAAAATCACCTATGGGTGATGCTCTCTGTTGTAGCGTGAGGGTGAGGAGCTGAGGAACTATCCTAGGGGGAGCGGAAGGGAACTTGGCTTGTGGTGGAGCCCACAGCCAAAGAGGGGACCCAAGAGAGGCCGCATGTGGAGCTGTATCCACAGATCCCTGACCTGTGTGCGTGTGCACAGGGTTGGCCTGAGTGTAGGGTCTGTGTGTCACATTGGAGGCTACAGAAGCCAAGTGCTGGAGTGATAGCAGAGTACCATGGGGATTGGGCGATTACCCCCAAAAGTTTAGAATTGCAGTCCCAAGAGTGAGAGCATCCTGGGGGTGGATGCAGTGTGTGGCTTGTGGATGAGCCCACAGCTGGAGAAGGCCAGGAAGCCTGACGACTCCTGGTGTGTGACGGCAGATACCCTGAGTGGCTCCCTCCTTGCATGATCAGTGCCTTCGGCGGCAGACGAGGTGGATCATCTACTGGTGCCAATTATCTTGTCTTTTGCCCCTAGGTTGTTACCCTGCCTGAGTTTATTTTTTATTCAGTTTACTTTTGTGGTTCACGACCGCAATGTTCATATTTGCCCAGGGAAATGTATATATATTTTGTATGGCAGAAAAACCTGAGGGGGTGGACTTTAGGGTCAGAGAAAACTATCAGGTCTCTGCACACTGCTGCCATTGTTATAATGATGGACACCTGTGGTACTGCATGCATGCCTAGGTGGGCATGCGCAAGTGGGTGCACCTGGCTTTGGGCTTAAATGGGCGGCATCATGAGGACACCAAGAGCAGGAAGAGCAGCAGCAGCAGTAGAAGCAGAGAGAAGCAGCAGCAAAGCAGCCAAGAAGGTGAGATGTGCAGGGGGCTAGGAGGCCTGCGAGCCTTCTGGCCCCCCAGCACCCATGCCTGCCATGTACTTGATTCCACCTTTGTAAATAAAACTGAAAAAGCCACCGAGGGCTCCAAGACTCCTTACTTTACCCCATGCTAGAATCATCGAGAACCTGTTTTGTGTACCCTTCCTGCCACCACAGCCACTAAGTAGTTTTGGTTTCTAATTATACTTCTTAGATAAAGCCAACATGGACCCAGAATGGGGACTCAGTGATGGGTGGTCAACATCAATGAAACCAGCTGTTAACTCACACTAACACAGACTGAGTTACTTGTTAACTCACCATCTTACATAAACTCACCATGCCTTACATGACATGTGCTTACATCCATTTCACTTGCTTGTCTTGTCTTGAGACTAGTTTAATATTTTCAAATGATGCAGTAAATTCACATTATGCAATAGGACAGGAAGAATGATGGAGACTCACAATGTGAAAAATACATTTTGATGGTTTAGCCATCAAAATTGTTGTTGCTGCTTAACAAATGGTCTATCTGGGGATTATTCATAAAGAAATTATTCAATTAATTCTCTAATTGTAAAATACAGAAAAGTATAAAGAAAAATGCCATCATGCTATATAGCATTCAGATACCATCACCCTGTAACATTCAGTGTTAGCATCTTGTGTACTCTGTTCTTGATTTCACTGTAGAAGGCATTTGCTCTAAGCTGTTAACATTGTATGCATATTTCTATATTCTGACCTTTCTCCTAAATACTGTAGGCATTTTACCTCACTACAAACTCTTGATAAATGTTTATTTAGAGGTATAAATAAAACTTTTTTGATTTGTAATTCCCAAAGCATGACCTTCTTTCAGTTTTGGCTTTCTATAATATATGTAACACTGCATGAATAGATTTACTTATATAAAGCTTTTTTCTCTTTCATCCTAGTTACAATTAATGGTATAGGAAATGGTTGAAAGAATGTTTTTAAGCTTCTAGAAATAGATATTGAAAAATCATGTTTCATTAGGGTTGTTACAATTAATATACTCCTGTAATGTTTTCCAAATAGAAAGGTAACTGAGGACATAGTATAATTTCTGTATGTAGTGGGGATTTAATCTTGTGTGATAAATGCTGACCTCATACGATATTTTCTATCTTCTCTGATCTGTGCAGTGCTTGAAACAGTATAAACCTCAGTGTTTGTGTCTCCTGGGTTTTTCCTTATTTCCATACAACCTTATCAGATTTAGATATAATTTTTTTTCCTTAATTATTTCCTCATTTCAAATCCCATATGGCAACCAATGTTGTGTGTAATAACAAGATGTTTCAACAGGAGGAGATAGATGTCTGATCCTTCCATTACCTTTCTTGAGCCAAAAAAGTGGGTTGTGGTAACGAACATCTAACTTAGCTGCCTCATGTGAGGTATATTCAGTGAGGAAGTTTCCCTGAAGAAGACATTGAGAGAACTCAAGCTTATTTAGTTCATGAGGGTTAGATTTTTTTCCACAGGAATTTGACAATCAAGTATTCCCTTCACTTTTTGCAATAGGTGCGAGTTATTTTCTAGATAGAGGAACATGCAAAACATAAAAACGATGTAACAAAACAATTGTCAATTTCATTCATGTTCAAAGAAAAAGGAAGAATTGCTAATGGTCTGGTGATAATTATGAGGGCTTCTGGCTTATCAGGAGAAATGAACTTGGGACTCTCAAAGTAGCCTGCATTTTATGTGAGAAGGTTGCATAGTCCAGGATGCATGTGGCTACCTCTCACCAGGTCATCTCAAATCAGTTCCACCTTGAAAGTTCCTCCAGCGAGCAGACTGACTGGGCTGCTTCTGTGCTGGTGACTTGAAGACTAGCATCTAAGCTGGTGGAGCAGAGCCCTTTGCTGCTTCAAAGCCTACAAAGGGGGTGTGGTATTCCCTAGTGTAAGGAAAATGGAGTAACTCAGGCTCTTTTTCATTTCCTGCAGTTAGCCTCTACTACTGCCACCCGTGGCTTTGTTTTCTTCCTAGGTTTCATTATTCACACGTGATACCATATTATTGTATGAAAGAACTTAGAAGCATGAGAATGGGGCATACACACCTATAATTATGAACACCTGGGCCAAGAAGCCAACGCACCATCCTATAAGTATGCATGCTGCATTGAAAAGGAGAAAGGGATGAAGGGAGAGATCATGGGAGGTCACAGAGATCACAGGGCCTTGGAGGCTCAGTTGTTGTCTGCCTGTCTACCTGCCTCCCTGCCTGCTGATCTGCTTGTGCTTCTGGTTCTCCATTTCACCGTTAAAGGTGTATCAGATCTACCTAAGGGTCCAAGAGTCTTTCTCTGTCCTAGTCAACTATGAATCTGCTAGGCCTGGGATGCGTGCATGAAGCCTAGGGCAGCACCTTCATTACAGTAGTTGCTGAAAATCCTCCTTATGACAAATGGGTGCCTGTTTTTCTTCCTCCTCAATACTCCAGTAGATTAGGAGATATTCCTCTTTGTCTTTTAATGTTGATATTTTATGGGATTTCACTATTTTGATATTTTTAAGTTTTTGATATTTATATAGGTGTTTTAATACCATTAAACACCTCTATGAGTCTCTAGCTTTACATGATTTTATCTTAATCCAAATGTGTCTTAATATTTCTAAAGGAATTATTAGACATTTAGGGTCTGCACAGGCTGTTTAATAGTCAGGTGTTTCACTTTGCATGGGGTGAAGAATACTTAGCCAGCAACTTTGCCTGATTTATCAACTGATAAAGTTAATTGATTTTTAACAGTTAGACATTTGCATTACACTTTTCCCTCTATAATTCATATATTGCATTGATCTCATTGAATTTTATTGTTCTATAACAATATTTATGTAATTTATGTATGTAACTTACTTATCACCTTGTTATACTTTGCTGCATAGGAATTCATGCTTTTAAAATCCCTGTGAACATAAAAGTTTTTCTATATGTTTAAAATATCTGCATTTATATTTTGTTACAGTTATGAAAGCTACACAATAGATTCCAACATAAATGTGTTATAAATCTTTACCAGGATCAATATAAAATTTTATTAAAATAGTATCTCTTTCTGACTAGGAAGAAACATTTTTCCAATGAATGAAAATATTTCCCATAGATTAATATTGCTGCTATGAGATAGTTTTTAGAATCAATTACGTACATTAAAAAATTACAGTTGAAAATAATAAGGACTATTTTCCTTTTTTTTTTTATTATTATTAGTTATATTTGACATCATTTGTAGTCCCCAGGGGGTACCCACCACCATTTCACCCGTGCACCATCACCTCAGTCCCT